>VZTA01017444.1:42976-249684 GCA_013398855.1 Mohoua ochrocephala
TTTTTTTTGGTGTGTGTGTAATTATTTGATAGAGCTTCTGTATTTCATGGAACACCAAGTGAACCAGGAAAGTTCTGTGTTGAAGAGTCATCCTGTCTGGTAGGATTGCCAAGTGGAAATATCCAGAATTTTCCCATTCTAGCTTTCTAATCAGAAACTATACTAGAGCAAGGTGCTTGACAGAGATGGCAAGGATGAAAATGTCAGCGTTCTGGAAGGCTTATAAATCCTAGAATGCTCCCAGATGCTTTTCATTCTTGTTTCACATATTTTTGCTTACTTTTAAAAAGCTTTCCTAAAAATTACCTCACTTCGGTTTCTTCATTCAGAACTCTGATTTATAGCAATAGCTGCTGAACAGTAATGGTTATTTTCCATTATATTAATGCCTTTGGATTCTTGTAGCACCATTGCTCAAGCACAACATGTGGGAGAAAGCAGTTTGTGTTGTGAGTTGGTTGTGTTGCCTTGTGTTGCAGTGAATATAACCCATCAATGCAACCCAAAACCATGTGTCATGGAACTAATTTTTAATTCTTATGGTGTGGAGGTCAGTTCTCTTCCCATATGGTTTTCTTATTTAATGTACTAGGACAAAAGGCTTTTTATTTCAGGAGACATGAGATGGTAGCTTTGGAGGGCTGAGGAATAGCTGGACCAATACTTTATGATCAAAATGATTGATGCTAACTTTGATTTTTTGATGTGAACAAAGCACATTCTCTTGGCATGTATTCCTTGTTGACCCAATTTGGAGGGGAGGGAAGGGAGGGAGACTGGACAACCTGCTCTATTATTTTTCATCCCATTTATTGATGTTGTTTCTTAATTTGTTTTTTGTTTCGACTGTTCAGCAATCATTGTTTTCACAGGCTAAATTCAAATGAGTTTGCAGCAACTGAGTGAAATTTTTAGAGCAGAGTGTGAGATTACTGCTTTTTTGAGAGAGCGAGTGTGGTTTTAGGAGACACTACTGAGGTCGTCTTGCTCCTATGTTTATTAAGAGTGCTTTCAGAAATTAAAACTGAACCAATAGAGGTATTTAATCTTTGTCTTGTGAATTTTTTCATGCACTTTTTTGTTTGTTCAAGGTTTAATTTTGTGTGAGATTTGACCTAAGAATGATTCTGTAAGAAATGTGTTAGAAAATTCCATGTTCAGTAGCTGCTTCTTCAAGTCAGGATATGTTATGCCGGTCTGGTTTGGGAGAAGCAGCCAACCAGAAAGCTCAGTGAAAAACATAAGTAGTTTCTCTTCTCCTGCCAGCTACAGCAGTCAGATCAATTTGGCAAAAAAAAGAAAACTGGGCCAGGTGCAAACCTACTGAAGTAATAGATGAGATGAAACATTTTTCTCATGTGGTGATATGCACATTCCTGTTTGGCATGATCTGACCCTCTGACAGAAAGCTGCCTGTGGCTCTGAACAGTGTGACTTAAAGCAACAAGCAGATTTTGGTGTTGGTTCTACTTTATCTGTCCATCAGCAGGGTTTTGCAGCACAGCTGTTGTGTGCCAGACCAAGTGTTGCTTGGGTTCTGCAGTGACTCCCAGAGAGGACTAATCTCTGACCACCAACCTCCTTTCAGTTAATAAATTAAAATCAAACTGACTTTTTATTGTTTTAGTGGTCAAAAGAATAAGTGGTTAGCACTGTTAGTAACTCAGCTCTGCAATTTTATGAGGTGTGTGAATGAATGTGAATTACAGCCGTGGCCTTTCAAAGAACAAGCCCCAGAGCAATCTTGACCAATGTGGTGCAGACATTATATTACACATGACCAGGGTACTGCCGGGGATTTCTTCTTGCTCTGCTTTCAGTTATTTTCCACAGTGCAACAAACATTGACTTAACCTCGAGCTGATTTTCTTTCTGAGGGTTCAGGGGTCTAGGAAAGTTGTGGTTTGCATTTAACATTTTTTTTTTTTTCTGATATACTTCATTTGCTGTTTAATGTTGATGTCACAGATCAGATTTTTTTTTTTTTATCAGTGTGTCGATTCATCAGGGTTACTGACAGAAGCCAGGTTAGGAGATACACAGACTAAGCTCTCCTGGGATGTCGTTTCTTTGCCAGCCCCCTTGCCAGCTCGCTGCCCACTAGCTGATGGGTGTCCTGGCTTTCCAGAGGCCTGTCCTGCAGACTGCTGGGCAGCGAGGCTCCCCAGCTGCCCAGTTGATTGCTTGCCAGGCTCCCTAAGCCGAGTCTCTGCAGGTGCAAATCCTGCTGTTCCATCAAGAAAATAATTTGTTTCTATAAGCAAAGCACTGTAGCCCCAGGCAATTAGTAAGGCACTAAGTCTGGCAACAGGGAGTGGAAATCTGACAATACATGGAGATTCCTAGGGGCTTGTGGTCTTAGTTCCTAATAGAAAACCAATTTGGGTGGCTTGAAACTTGCATACTGAGGAAGAAAGGAAAAGTCTTAGAAATAGAAAAGGCTTTCCATTTGATGAAACGGTTTTATGGAAAAATTCCACTTCAGCTTTGTTTTTAGGTAGAAAAGTTCAGTTTTCAACTTCACTTCAATGATTTTTAAAGATATTTTAAGGAGTTTCTGACATCTTTATGTTCATATTTTAGGGAGTTCTCAGCTCTGCAGATGTAAGTTTGCACTGGAGGTCAGTTCCAAGCCCAGTCATATTTCATGGGGTTTGCAGGCCTTTCTGTATTGGAAAGTCAAAACTTCATGGTGCAAAGGAACCATTAGAAACAAATGTTATATGTTTTCATTCTTTCCTACCTGCCAGGATGTTTCCTTGATGGCTGCAGCCAAGAAAACCATTACAGATGAAGATTAGATTAAAATAAATTGATTTAGAGTCTACAGGATGCTGCCTTTGGGGAAATTTCTCTCTATAAAAAAGATTTATGTGTGTTCTTATATATGTGTGTGTTTTATACATACACATGACACACATCTGCAACAGGATGCAGAAAGAGATAAATCAGATAGGTCTGGAGCTATGGAGGGAGGTCTGGATTTAGAAGAGGGGCTCTAAGAAGGCCTGCAGACCTGCATCGTGTGTAGATATTTTATTGATGGGTCTGTTTTTTGTTTGTAAAATGCTTCAGTCTTATCTTCTTTATGTATTAGTAATTTGGAAAATGCAGGGCAAGGAGCTTGTGTGCTATGGACGTTAGAATCTGAGCACACGTGTGCCAGGATGGAAGGATGTTCTGCACCTCTGCCAGCCCAGCCTATGGAATGCAATTTCTGACTGTCCGGAGAGCAGAACTGTGGATGTACACACGAAAGGCAATTCTGGTAAAGTTTTCTTCATATCATTACTATTTTTGAAACATGATAGAAATTGTCTCATACAAGACCCTGTTTCATAGTGACACACATTTTACTCAGCGAACTTCCTTGAAACTTCTCACTTTCCTTCATGGATCTCTAATACAGACAGCCAACACCAGCCTGTCTCCAGCCCCTTACCTATTCATTTGAAGCTTGAGACTCTAGTTCCATGTTCTTTGATGCCAGACCTACAATCTCCTGAATTTGTCACAGAAATTTGAGTTCAGCCTGGAAAGTCAGAAGGATTGCATTTCTTTTGAATTAACCAAAATGCTGACTAGATGCTGTGTCCAGCTTGAGGGATGAGCTGACAATACAAAGATTCAAAATCTTGAAAACATGTTAAACCAGCAGAACAAGTTTGGATAAGTGATCAATTCATGTGTTGGATCAACACTTAAGTCTGCTTTACAGAATTGGCTTTCATTAGTAATCCTTTACCGAGTTTTCTACTGAAGCTGCAATACAGAGCCAATCATACTGATGGACTGCTGAAGTAAGGACCTTTCAATGCAGAAGGGTTATGTACTACAGATAATAGTCAATTAACTCTATTCATTTTGTGCCATAAGCCTCTTTGAATTTTGCCAGACCATTCAAACAGATAAAACCATATCCACTGCAATAAAAATATCATCTAGAAACACATATTGGCAAATGGAGAGCCTGAAATATAGAATAGGAAAGAAAGGTGATAAATACAGAGGCAATGTGAATACAAGGTAAATCTCGTGGTACCGATAAAAGGTAAAAGTCAGTGTGAAGCTATGAACTGTTGTTAAATTCTTTAACAGAGGCTCTTGCCCCTGCTGTCATTTCCAGAATTACAGCTTCTGCCCTAATTTCTTTGGTGTCTGTCTTTTAAAAGTGTGGTAACAGAGGAGGAGGAAAGAGCAGTTCCTAATTTTCTCTGCCTCTGATTTTTTTGCCATGTAGTATCCATCTTTATATGGCTATCCTGTTGAACTGATTGTCTCAGTTCAGTCTGTATTTTCATCCAGTAGCTGGATTTTTGACATTATCTACTGACAGGGGCAACATTCTCCTGACTGAGACTGTGAACTTCCTTCCTGTGGGCCACCAAAAAGAAAAAGGATAGCACCAGTTTTTGCACAGCTCAAAAGAAAGATTTGGTGACTTAAGGATGAAAGGGTTTATGACTTCATATCCATGTCTGGATCATGCATCTCTTTGCTAATATAATTTTTGATTTATTGATCCAGGTTGAGAAAATGCCCTATAATAGTGGCCTCTTTCTTGACTTCCCAGCTTTTTTTTCTAAACAGTGATAGTGGTAGCTCAGCAGTCACCCTGCACAGCTGGGTCAAATATACAAATTATGTGCATCTTTGTACAGTTTAGACTACTGCTGATCTGAGATTTCTTCCTGCACAAAGCAGGTTAAATAAAGCAGGCAGACACCAGTAACTAACTGACCTCTAATTATCCTGTACATAAAGAACACTTAGAGGCTCGAGCTGCTTCTAATAAAAGTTGTTTTCAAGCTTTCGCTGTAAGGCGAGTATAGAAAAGCTGTTTCCATGATTGCAGTGCCGAGAAGCAGCTTGTACCAGACAGCCAGACATCATTCATATTCTATGGACCTTTAAATGCTATCATTTTGAAAAAAAGAGAGGCTTTTTTTGTCTTTTTAGACACAGCTTTGAGCTTTCCTGCTTAAACATTTCCAATATTCCCTTTTTTTCCTATTTAGCTGCATATTGCTGAAATGTAGCATGGTATAAACAACCAGGTGAAGACAGTCTAATGATTCTTCTCATGTACAGTCAGTCAGATTTAGCCTAAAAAACCCAATTAACCAGAAGGTTTTTCTTTTGCCTCTTTTTAATCTACCTATTGATGCCACTTTTCTCTCCACATTTTTTATTAATATGAAAATCATAGAGTCACAGAATGGGTCAAATTGGAAGGCACCACAGTGGGTCGTCTGGCCAACCTCCCTGCTCAAGCAGGGCCATCCCAGAGCACATCTCACAGGGTTGTGTCCAGATTGTTCTTGAATATCTCCAGCGAGGGAGATTCTACAAACTCTTTGGGTAACCTGTTCCAGTGTGTGGTTCCTCCTCACGTGCAGGTGGAACTTTCTGTGCAGCAGTTTCTGCCCTTTGCCTCTTCTCCCGTTACTTGGCACCGTCAAGCAGAGCCCGATCCATCCTCTACAGCCTCCCTTCAGACATTTAGAGACATTGATGTGGTCCCCTCTCAATCATCTCTTCTCAAGTCTGAATGGGTCCAGTAAGTAAAATATTACTTACTTTGCTTTAGGCAAATATGAGAATGCTATTCTAACTGTGGAGTTTCTGGAAGTTTTTATTCTCACGATTCAGTCTCTCCAAATCAGAAATGAATCTTTTGGAAGTTTTGAGGGGCAGTTTGAATAAATACACTCTCTCTGGAGATCAAGAGAAGCAGAGATAAACTCCAGTTCTATAATGAATTAAACTCAGATTGGTATAATTTAGTTCAAACCCCACAGACTCTCCACAAATATGTTTGTCCCGTTGTATTAAAGGTTTACTTTTGTTTGTATCTGCTGCCATTTCTTTTTCTCCCTGGTTATTTTTTTAATTACCTTGTTAAGAAGCTACAATGTCTGTGAGAATCTCCATATGTGGGACAATTTATTGCTGTGTACTATATTCTAATGTCTTTTAGATGGCAAAACCATGTTTTTTGTTGTTGTTTTCTGAGGCAATATCCTCCATTGATAACTTTAATCAAATAGCAGTAAACAGTAAGTGTATCTGAAGCATTTCTAAAATTTGCCCTTGGGGAGATTAACTTATACTTTGAGCTCATATAATTGGTGACTTTTCTCCAATCTTGCCTGAATTAAGTTACACAATATGCTGGTTTTTTCCTTTACTAATTTTTTTTTTTCAAAGATGGCCTCTTCTTATAGATTTAGGCTGTTCCACATATTCTCTTCAGTTCTGCTGTGTTAAGTAACAAACTATGGTTTTAAGACATGGGAGTCTATGTACTACTGTTATATACAAAGAACTTGATATCTAACAAAATTCCAGTTAATAACTGCTAGGTATGATCTGTCTTTGAAAAGGAAGGGCATTATGCATATGATAGCATTATTTAAAGATGTTGCTCAGGATTACTTTACCCTCTCTACAATGAGACAGAAATTTCCTGACATTCTCATTAGCCAGCAGCAAACTGGGTGGTAATAAAGAACAGCTGCTGAAATAGCTGTGTTTTGAGGCCCCGATTTGATATTGCAAAACCTTTTATTGCCAGCAGTGATGTGAGCAGGACATATATGAAATTAAGTACCTGCTTAACTTGCAGATTTCTGGTCAGTTACTGGGTGATGGAAGAGTTTGTACACTGGGCATATTGATCGAGAGCAGACCAGGGGAGTCTCACAAAGTCATTTTCAAAGAAGCTGAATTGGGCTGCGAAGACAATTAAAAAATTCGGTGTCATGGAGCAAACCTCGACCTTTATAGATCTGCCATTATTTTACTGTGAGATGCCAAATACTGATGCCAGTTTTGATGCCAGTATTGCTGGCCATCCTGTAGGTTTGGATTGGTGTAAGTCAAGGTGGCACTTGGCCTGTAGGCTGCCTGGAGAGAGGGCAGTTGCTGTGTCCATCCTTAACCTGGAAATGAAAATTACTTTGATGACATACTTTACAAAAGTACACAAGGGCCAGATATGTCCACTACCAAGTAGATTGTCCTGCAGACTTTGTGTAGTGTTATATGTTTCTGTGTTCATTTATCCATTTTGGAATTATTTCCACTGTGGTGATATCTTTCCTGGCTTGCTAGACCTGACCATAAGGGCTTACTTCAATTTTGGCTGAAGTATGTTAACATCTGTTCCTTTTATTTGGATGTATTAGAGAAAAAAGAAGAAGCATTTGAAAAAGGAAAAGCAAACAAACAACTGTTGAGAGATCTGTTTCTGAGAACAATTTCAGTTTGTCCAAAAGTTATATTTATGAGTAGGAATACTTTCCTGGCTATATAAGGTTTTTGCTTGTGTTTCTGTACAATATAGCAAATTCAAAGAGCTTATTCTGGAGGAGGATACAAAAAGAGAGCAAGTAAATTCCTTGTGATGTTTACTGTGATTCAGTCAAAAAGTTCAAGTTTTACTTGAATAGTTTTGGTGAGAGTATAGGATCTGCAGCAGAAGTATTTTCCTCTTCTCATTTGTTAAGACCAATAATGAGCAAATCCCATGTGAAAATACAAAAAAAGTGTGTGGGATTCCTTTTTTTCATTATAAAGAATTTTTTTAATAGTGAAAAATTATTGTCATGCACTAAAACTTTCAAAACTTCGAAACAGACACCTGGCAAGCTAAATTTTTTCTTTTAGACTCTTGAGTTTAAAGAGCTCACTTTAAAAGTTTGCTGGTGTTTGTTTAGAACATGTTTATTCCAGCTTCATTGGGCTGCAGGCTGCCTCCAGGAACTCAGGAGCTTGAGTCAGAAATACTGCAGTGCAGTTCTAAAATCCTTGGGATAGGAGGTATAGACCACATGGAAGAAATAGGAAGAGCACTGCTTTTCACATATCAAATGCCATATGCAATTTTAATACTTCTTTTTTCATTCTTTGCAACATTATCAGCAGAAAAGTTGAATATTCTTTAGAAAACCATGTTGGTCTATAGTTCCAGGAATTTCTGTCAACTGATACCCTTTCACTCATTCTTCTTTGCAGACAGGTGTGAATATTTGCTTTAGCTGAAAGGTGGGTAGGCACTACCACACAGGGAAGGGAATGCTGTAAGATGCAACCGAGAAGTGTCAGCCTGCCCATTTGTCTTTCTCCTGAAGAGCTTGGGGCAATAGCTCTGCATTCCAGTCACCATAACTAAACTGAACTTGCAGCTGCATTTTGTTTTCATTGGCTGAAAGAGACCACTTCTGAGGGTCCTGATCTCAGTTCTAAAGAATTGTTTTGCTTTGGAGGGCTCCAGGAACTGCGATTAATTCAACAGGTGAACGAGAATTGACCAGAGAGTTTGCAAAGCCTATTACAGTTTGTATGTGCACAAACCTTTGGAGGTCTGGAGACCCTACGGAGCTCCAATACTCCCAGGATAGAGTTAGGATGCCCTATGTTTGGGTGTTTTCCTGCCATCTCTAGGATTGTCTTTCTTCCTGAACTGAACTTCATGTTAGTGAGTCATCTTAGAGCTTTGGGGCCGTTTGGAAGTCATGTTTCTGCAATTCAGTGCTAATATTGCCTTTGAAAGAGTAGCTTTGCATCTCTAAAGTGAGTTTTAAAACGTCTTAAAATGTGGCCTATGAGTATCTTTTCTTGTCTGTCCACAAGAGAAGCATCCTTGATATGAAGTCCTTTAACAAATGCATACATGTAAAGTACACACTTGTGTGTTCATTAATGTGCCTGATAATGATGGACAGTAGCATGTCATGCACAAATTAAATAATATAAAAGAGTAAACCCAGAATTAGCTTCAGAAGCTTTGACAAAACAATTGTTATTGCCAGAAAGACAATCAGAATGTCATTTCATCAGCCTGTAAACAAAAATTAGCTTAATTCTTGCTACATAGAGTGTACTTGGACCCTGAGAAACTAAAATACTTAATGTATTTAAGAAAAAAACCCCAACAACCTTCAGACTCAATGTTTCAATTAAAGCAGTAAGAAGCCCAAGTGTGCAGCAAAGCACGGAGACCGATGACACGTCTGAAATGTCTGCTTGCGGATTCTCCTGCAAGTCACCAGTAAGGTTTATTAAGGATATTAGAGAAATCCCATTTGACTTATTCTTGAATATCTTTGAATATGCTTTCATTATCAAAATTATAGCACCATAGGTTATACATTCCCAGCTGAAAATCAGTGATGTTTTTATCTTGAAATGCTCGTGCTGGATAACTAAAGCATGTGCTTCCAAAGCAACTTCAATATTATGGACGACACCCATCACACGTCTTTGCTTCCTTTCATTATTCTGTGACTAGAGAAGTGGCCCAGACCAGAATTTGGGCCTTACACACAACTCAGGTACATGGATGTTCCCAAGCAAGTTCTGCCCAAAACCTAACTACAGGCAAATGAAAGGATAGGGATTTTCCTCTAAGTCAAAAGGCACCTGGGGCCCACCCTGAGGCTGCACCACATTCCATACCCGGCAGGCTGCCCATGTGGCTGTGCATGAAGCAGTTCTGGACTCATTAATGACAATATTTCCCTTGGTATCCCTTCATTCCGAAGCCTTCAGTAATTCAGATATTGTAGGTTTAGGGTGGTAGCCTTCCCCCCTTCTCAGTCTCCAGGAGCACTTCACTTCCTGGTGTCCTTGGAGGCTTGGAGAAATAAAACTATGCTTTTGGCATGAAGGACTTGAAGTGTCGTTCAAGTAGCTGGAACAGAGGAGTCAGCAAGTTTGCCGTGTTGTTTTGATAGTTATATGCATTTATTTGTGTTATAAGCTTATCTGTGTGGTGATAGTGCTTTAAAATAAGGTTGCAAAGACCTGTAAGCTTACTTAATGATATGCCCAATTTTACACTACCTAGTGGTGCAAAACGTGCTTCCAGGGGTTGTGCAAGGAGAAAAAACACAAATAGTTGTGCATAACTTAGTTTTCCAGTGGAAGTTCAGGTTGTGCCTCTTATATGAGGGGCTTTGATTTAGAAATAGGATGGCTAACACCTGCTCAAGGTGCTAAAAAAAAGCAGACTAGGAATAATTATGGAAACAAAATGTCTCCAACTAGATTTTGCCACTGATTGCCACACTCTGAGACCAGCTGTTCAGCTAGTATTCAATTCACATTGCTGTCTGTGCTAGATGTTTTAAATGACTGTGGTTTACTTATGGTAAAGTACTACAGCTGCAATGTTTTCTTAATAATATAATTTGGTTCCTGAAAAATCCATATGCAACTGTCTCCAGCAAAATTTTTATTTAACCAAATGTTTCTACTTCCTACTATAAATATCAAAGCAAGTATTTTGCTCAGCTTTGGAGTTTTTTCAGACGTCAAGTATGTGTTCTGGTTATTGTGACTTATGCCTTGAATTTAAATTAGTGTCATATTTCATTTACCTGGAAGCATTGCCATAGAGAAAGCTTGCACTGGTTTAGTATGTTCCCTACATGTTCCTCACTTCTCTTCAAGAAATATATTTTTATTGGTGATGATGGAGACAAGAAAATGAAAAAAACCTAACAAACAACAACTGCCTTTAGGAGCTAGAAGTGCCTCTGCTCTCTCATCTCTCTTCACCTGTTATGCAAAACATAATAGTTCTTATATTCCACTCCCTGTGTTCATTTTGTTACAAACCTAAAGTTAGAGAAATAAACACCATAATATACAGAGAAATATGTTACACAGGGTGATTTCCCTTCTGGGGAATAATCAGATGTGCTGGTGGGACATAACAGAGAGTCGACCCTGATAGCACTTTGCCATCCATCACATCCCGGATCAAGTTGCTAGGCTTCTCTGAGCACAGAAGGCCTGGCTAACGATGCCACAGGACTTGATGCTTTCAGTGTCTCAGTTCAGGATTCATTGATACTTGTCATTCCTAATGAATTGTTGCTGACTTGACAGAAGTCAGTGGTATTTGTTCAGTTACATGTGCATTTTTACCAGTTGCACAGATGTCATTCACTCAAAATTTAGCCTAATTTGCATTCTCAGGGCGCAGTCCAAGAGCTAAATCAACGTGTGAGACTGAAATACTCCCTTTCTGCTCATAATTGTTACTCCAAGCCAGCATTAGACCTACAGATGACAAAAGACAGATCTCTGATACTAATAAGATGTCTTATTATAGGCCTGTTGATGCAGATAATATTTTCTTTCTTAAAATAATTCAGATCAACTGTACTTCTTTGAGGCCAATAATTATCTGAAATTCTTTCTGCAGTACCATGTATATAACTTATTTGGCAAGTCATAGAAAGAAGCTGGCAGGCGAGATTCAGTGGAAATCCTCAGTGTCTGCCAAAATATGGGTTTGGTGATGTTAATATGTAGAATTTTCTAGCATGAAAAATGAAGTGAAGAATGATTGTGGTGAGCAATGATCTCCTCATTACCTCACAAATGGTAATTGTATCTATTTGTCATCACAGTAGGTTGGGAATGAATCTTACAAATCTCTGTCCGCTGACCTGAGAACCTGAGAGTGTTGATTGAACCTCAGAAGGTGGATTTGCCAAAACCTCAGCTGGTATACATTGATACTATTCCCTTTGGGCCAATGAAATTACTTTTATTTACACCAGTCAGCCATCTGGGCTTGTATTTTAGGAACTGAATTTGATTTTCAAGGATCTGGAATTCACTCAGTCTCTGTATTACTTTTAACTTTATACTGAAGGAATTTAAGTAATCCTTTGTTCTTCATTCAAGCTCCCCTCTCAGCTTTCTCATGCCTGCCTTTCTTTCTCATTCCCACAGCTAGTTTTTTGTGTGCGAGTTTGGTTTCTCCTCCCTCTAGTTCTGATAGAACTTTCACTTGCTTTTCACAGCTAAGTGATCTCAGATACATGCTGTTATTTGGAGGTGCAAGAGTTAGTCACTTGCTGCTTCTTTAATTTTAAATCCAAATTCTGACTGCTAATGATTTTATTTATAATCAGCAGTGGGGACACCTGCTCTTGACATGTGAGAACATTCTGGTGACATAACCAGCTACCAATAATAGAAGCAGCACTTTGGGCCTTCATTATAAGCAGTGTGATGCTTCCACTGCACTGCCAAGTCAAACATCATAATTCCACCCACTGAGAAATAACTATTCCCCAGAGAGGGAGCGAGCAAATAAGTGAGAGAGGGAGAAAGATTTCTGTTGATTTTGGGTACTGCGAGACTTCTGAATATCCCTAAGTAGTACACTTGGCTTTGGTGTCAGGTGTTTCTTCTGTATTGATTTTCAGATCCAAGACTAATAGGAAGAATTTTAGTGTGATCTTCCTCGGTTAAAACAGAGTAGTTTATA
Organism: Mohoua ochrocephala; assembly: GCA_013398855.1. Taxonomy (NCBI): domain Eukaryota; kingdom Metazoa; phylum Chordata; class Aves; order Passeriformes; family Acanthizidae; genus Mohoua; species Mohoua ochrocephala. Next base: position 55,272 of record VZTA01017444.1, read on the forward strand.
TCCTGAAAGTGTTAGAGTTGTAAAAATAATGGGAATTGCAGCAGAGCTAGGTTCCAGTCTGTTGGTTATTGGAATACTTTGGGCATTACTTTATTTTCCTTCAGTGACAGCAGCGAGACTGTTGACTTACACAGAAACCATCATTGCAATTAATACCCCTGTAAAGGCCTCTGTGCCAAATTGACCCCTGCAGGCCCCGCAGTCATTCAGCAATCTGTGCTGTGAGATATCAGGTGTGTGCAGGGTATTGCATTCCTGACACAGACAGTGCTTTGCTGTCCTGCAATCCGTACCGAGACACCCGACTGTCCCGGTTTGTTATCTCGTGCTAACCTGAAGCTACCGATGTCTGTGTCACCTCTGTGCATCTACACCCTGACTGGAGATAGTTCCTGATAAAGCGATGAGGCAATCTTTGAATTTTTTCTCCCATTTTTTTGCTTTGCTGCTATTTTTATATCCATTAAGACCTGTCTGATTTCAGAAGATCTTCATTAAGATCAAACATCCGGTTTTCTCTCCTTGAATAGCGACAGTGAAAGCAATCTTCCAAGCTGCCATCATGGCTTGTCAGAAATTGGTTGTCTGAGTTACATTTGGGTTAAAAAATGCATAAATCTCACAGGAATTTGCCCTGCTCTCTAGCATAGCAGCTCTTGGGCTGATCTGTTTTCTCCATAAAAATATCAGTTACTATGTTACTTTCTGCAGGCATGATTTTCTCACCTAGATGTTATAGTTTCACAACTAAATGCATTTCCAGTTTTTTGGAAAGTATACAACATCCTGAACACTCTTGATTTACATACCAGGTGGCAGATACAGAAAGTTTCTGCATTCCACAGCAGGGGAGAATGAGAGAAATGGGGTTACAAGTGCATAAAGATGGAAAGAGTCTGAGAAGATTACTTTGAAAAGATCCCCGAGTTCTTTTTCTCTCTTCTGCTATCGCAAATTTGCTAATTTTAATTTGTTATTCAGAATCTCTCAGCAGTGTTTCAAGTGAGTAAAAGCCTCTGGACTGTACATAAATGATGTTCTCTTCCTGTCTTTGCTATTTGTTGTTGCTATCACTGTATGTTGCCATGGCAATATTTTTGTGCTATGACTGGTGAAGTGTGGCTAACAAAGAAGGAGGAGAATAAGATCGATTTATTATGCTTTTGACACAGTGTGGTGAACTTATGAATATGTTGGGTGTTTTTTCCCTTTCAAAAGAAGAAATATGACAGGATTACATAAGCTTTAAGAGTTTCTTGAAGAAGGCAGCTGCTGGCACCAAAACCAAGTTTAGTTCCTCAAGGAATGAATACTGGTGTGAGCCTCAAATGCATGTCCTTTGTCACCATTGAAATCAGACATGGTTATTCAGAGATAAATATATGCAGGGCAAGTAAATGGTGAATCCAAAATAATTTTCTGACTCACATGATGGTGCTTGCATAGTCTTGCCACCTTTCATCTAGCTTTAAACATTGTCATTCTGTAAAGTATGCCTTCACTGAGATGAATCACATAACTCTGAGGAACATTGGAAAGCAGTAAAAAAGATTTTAAGAGGTTCTCACACTTTTTTTTTTTTCTCACAGCAAACAAAACTGCTGATCAAAAAGTTTAGTCCTTCTAGTTTGTGTATGTCCCTGGATTTCATCTGGTGCTTATTCTGTGTTCTCTCCCTCATCTTTTGCTGAATGTGGAGGTTTATTCTGAGTGCAACAATTCAAGCTGGCATCTTTCTAAACCCAGTACCAGCAGGAAGCGAAGCTAACTTTTTCTCAAAAGATGCAGTTCAACTTGCATACACCGTATTTGAATTTGATCAAAAAACGTGAAAGGATGGATGATTAATTTGCCTTTCTTTATGTTAGCAAATAATATAAAAAAAAAAGGTAGCATGCAGTAGTCTGCATTGCAGCCTCTTCACACTAAGATTTAGCTCTTAGGTGTCTTCAGAGTTGATAGTGTAGCTACAGTAGCAAGAAAAAAAATTAGAGAAAATCCCTTGAACTGTAATAATGAAATTACCATAGCAGATTTCTGTTAGAAACCATTTGACAAGTGAAGCACACCACTTTTTTTTGTACCCAAATCCAGAACTCTTCTTCATTCCTTTATGACAGATTCTTTTCCCTGGGCATGCACTTTGAACGGGACTAGAATATTACTGGTTTTCAGGCCAGATCTCAGTGTCATTTGCATATTAAATCAGAACTAGATGTACTAACTTCAAAGGTGATCTTAAATATCAGAGCTAGCATGTGCCCTGGTGTCGAGAAAAAGTAAATCTGCGTTTTTGTTAGGGATTCTGCCTGCCTACCCAGATTTTTACTTCTGTATCATTTGTGTGAAAAATAGCAGGTGTCTTAAACACCTGCAAAAAGTTGTATGAAATTTTCTTGGCTGAAATAAGTAGGTGTAAATAGGATTTACATTTAAACACAGCTAATACAAATACAGCCTCACATGGAGAATCCACTGATTTCTCTTAACTGACAGGAAAAATCTTCTCATCCAAAGTCAACTATTGCAATATTTTCTAGAAAGATCCAACACAAGATATTTTGGGATGTCTTTGTTACAAGTGACTATAATGCTGAGGATGGCAGCTCTACTGGTAAAATATGCAAGAAGTATGCAAAAAAATGCTGTGGTTGGAACAGGAGTCATTAGAAAGCAGCAGCATAGCAAGGGGAGAAAGAGACATTGTTCAGAGAGAGGTCAAACTCCTCTGAGGATAAATGACCTTGGTAAATGAAAACTTTGGCATGATACAGGAACCTGTTCCTGAATGGTCACTTAATATGTCAGCATTACATTCCTTCTCCATTGTACCATTAGTTCATTGTTAGCTTTTTGTAAATAGCTTGGTCTTTATATTAAAATATTCCATGGCACAGAACTGTCATAATTTTGCCTGTAGCTTCGTTTGACTGGTAGCTTCTTTTTTGTTCCATTATTATCATTTGACAAAAAGTTCTTTGGTAGTACAACTTCTGCCCTGGTATTAAATAGAATGTCACCAAATTTTTGAGTTCTTTTGGTTTGTTTTCTGTTACCCTTTCATTCCATTAAGACTTAACTCTGTCTCACTATGAAACAGAGCACACTTTGTGAGCTTTCTCTGTGTGTTTTTGTGTGTTTGTAAATGACCTGTTCAGGTTTGAAACGGGTTATAGTTTTCAAAGTGAAAATTCGTTCCAAACAGAGATATAAATGAAAAGCCTTTTGCTAGGGTAATAAAATAAAGAAACGGCAATGTCAATAGTTTGTTCTATAAAAAATTATCTAAATTATAATCAAGTTGGAATATGGAAGCGATTTCTAGAGCTATACATGTGGAATGATTTCCTTGTGGTCAGTTTAACAGACCAGCAAAGGATGTCCTGAGCATAAGAGCATATTCCAGTTATTAAATGCCAGAACAGTCCCTCCCAGCACCACTTCTCTACTCTCTCATGCATAGAGCAGGGGCAGACCAGATTTTTCCTGACAGTTGAGCAAGCTTCAGCTGCTGGAGCAGCCCTTTAAGGCCAGGAAAAAGGTAGCCCTGATACTGCTGCCCTTTTGATGGGGTCTTCTCAGCAACTAGGCAGGTCAAGGTGGGAAACAATGTTTGGAGCTCCTTGGCTAGTCTTTTGATGATCCCAGCTTACCCTGAGAAGTTGCTACGTAGCACGCTGCACATAGCAATGATGCCTTTCCATTTGCCAGTTATGTTGAGAAGCTGCATTTTAGTAGATCTGTGGAGTCATTCAATTTGTAATAAATAAGTTCAGCTCCCAATTACCCAGCAGACTGTTTGTTTTTATTTAACTACATCATTTTCATTGTGCTTCAGGGTATATTTTGCAAATTATGTCACTTCCAGTTACTCTCTTGAGTCTGACTGATGTTAGAGCACTGACCTGAGATGAAAAGTCAAATACTAAAAAGCAAAATAACATTTGGTTCATCACTGCGAGACTCAAAAAAGATATTTGCAACTGTTCCATTAGTCCTGAGCCCAGGGGGTTTTGGGGAAGTGTGGGATCATGCCAAATATTAGGCAGAACTACAGAAAGCCTAAAGATTGGTTGTTGTGTTTGGTCAGTTTTGTCACAGATCTGCTAAAATTCTTTCAGAATCTTGAATCTTTACTTTGTAAGGGCCTAATTTATGAAGTATCTTAGTGGAATTTAATAAAGAAATAAAAGAAATCTTAAGTTCTTTTTTGCTTTTTTTTTGTTCTCCCAAAGGTATATTTTTTGCAGACTGTAGGGAAGAAGAAATACCTGACTAATTAGAGCATCACATGCACTAAGAAGTGCATGAGAACTGCAAATGCGCTTGTTACTTGGCAGGTGATACAGGAGAAGTGTCTTGCTGCTCTTCCCTCATTCCTTTCTTAGGGAAGAGCAAGGCACTGTGGAGCCTTGTGCTGGTTTTGGCTGGGGTAGAGTTAATTTTCTTCACAGTGGCTGGTATGAGACTGTGTTTTGAATTTGTGCTGAACAGAGTTGATAATACAGAGATGTTTTTGTTGTTGCTGAGCAGGGCTCGAACAGAGCCACGGCCTTTCTGCTCTTTTGTACTGCCCCGCTGGTGAGGAGTCTGGGGGTGCACGGGAGGCTGGGAGGAGACACAGCCGGGACAGGTGACCCCAACTGACCAAAGGGATGTTCCAGACCGTGTGACATCATGCTCTGTAGATAAAGTGGATGGAAGAAGGAGGAAGGAGGGAACGTTTGCAGTTGCGGTGTTTGTCCTCCCAAATCACCATTACACGTGGTGGGGCCCTGCCCTCCTGGAGGGGGCTGAACACCTGCCTGCCTGTGAGCAGTGGTGAATTAATTCCTTGTCGTGCTTTGCTTGTGTGCACAGCTTTTACTTTCCCCATTAAACTGTCTTCATCTCAACCCATGAGCTTTCTACCCTTTTGATTCTCCCCCCAGTCCTGCTGGTGAGGAAGTGAGTGAGTGGTGTATGGGGCTTGGCTGCTGGCTGGTGTGAAGCTATGAGCATCCTAAATTTTATATTCAGATGGTAACAAGTTGAAAACCATCCTGACCAAAATCTACACTGTCATTAGAACTAGAGAGACAACTGTAAGCAGATTTCAGCTGCTGCGAGGGTCTGAAAGAAAATTTTGCTTACCGTGTAACTATCTGAAGTGTTCGATGTATGACGAGGTGTTTGGCCACTGCAGGATATGAGCTTCTGGACTTGATGGACAGAGGAAAGGATGGAGTGACGACTGCTGTGTGTGTACAGTGTAATGGAGTCCTGTGCCAAAGCAGTATATATTATAATCCATTTTTTCACTGAGAGATCATGAACTCCATGAATCTCTGACTCGCGTTATTTTCTTAAAGAAGCAGATAGAGGGTAAGCAGATGAGTGATAAGGATCCCCACCAATCAGTCAGAACTTTTCCATCTACAAGTACAATGGAGTCATCACATACAAATGAAGATAGAGAAGTGTCTTTCCACTGAACAACTTCGTAAATCATTGTGTAATAGGAGCAATTTAAAGCTGGCAATGCCATAAGGCACAGAATCAATGCATCAGCTACCATTGCAGGCACTGGAGATGAAGAAGCTGTGTGTTTTTAATTTGAGGACTATTTGTGGTTTACAAGGGGAAGGGGAGATCAAAGAAGGGTATGTCAGGTGGCCTCAGAGAGACTTTTACGTTATAGAAGGGACTGGAGTAATTTGTGAGATACTTTTAATTTCCTGTGCTACTAGTGGAAGAGAGTTTTTGAATTTACTTTTCAGAATTGTTGAACAAGTAACTGATAGTTATGTGGCGAAAAAGAGATGCTGGATAAGTGGCTAATTTTTACGGGATTTCTTTAAGATGCTGCATGAATCTCAAGTTTTGTGAAGATATGTTTCAGATGTATGTGTAAAGTACGTCAGGATTCTTTGAAATGAAAGACTACCTATGTAAATACTAGACATTAATTATTGCACTTCATGGATTTAATTTTTGATCAATGGGTTTGTCACAGTTCATCATGTAACCACTTTTGGATCTCCCTCCAAGATTTAAGAGTACAGCAGTTAGATGGTATATTTTTCATTTGAGGGTAGATGAAAAAGACACCTGTTTTCATCTTATTGACTTTCTAAACATATATTTAGTAGTTAAAAAAAAAAAAGTGTGATAGACACATAGAAAGTCATTATACAGATTACGTCAAATTCTATATTTGCTATAAACTATTAAAACAATTTTCCTTTGAATATAGTAAGAGCAGCCTAGATATTCTGCCAGAGCTTTTTTCTGGAGTTAGTTTGTTGAAATATTAAGCCAGCTGTTGATAGAGACACTGCCTTCCCCATGCATGTGAATATTTTAGTGTTCTGGGTTTTTTTCAGGTAGTTAATAATTAATTCATTGAGAAATTAAAATCCAGTTGGGAGAATAGAAAAAGCAACAATTATTCCCCTGCATCTTCCAATCTGTGTCCTAAAGTCCTGGAAGAATGGAAGCAATATGTTTAAATCGCTAAATGCAGAAAAATACTCACGCTACTTAAAGTGCACTTACAATTGCATTTACACTGAAAATTAGTTTATTAATACTTCAAGTTTCTAAGGAACCAGGCATATTTAATACAACTTTATTTAACAAATAAAATTTCAAATTGCTTGTTTTGTTTATCTTAAGCAGATTCTAATTTCTATTAGAATATTTTTGATACATGTAAGCTTAAAAAACCCCATCCTTATGCAAACTTGAAAAGTTATTTTCTTATGTATTTTCTAAGATAATATAGCTAAACATTAGAAATAAAGTAAATGTAAAGTCATCATACAAAACCACTGAGTTAAATACATATATATCCATTCAATGCAGCAGAGGAAACTATCAAATTATATCCAAAAGAGTCAACTTTTCTTTTGGAAAAGTGATTAAAATGCACAAATAACAATCAAACTAAAATTACTTATATAGATTGAAGGTTTTGCTAATTACAGTTAAAACTAGTGACTTTTGTGGCTTCAATTTCAGTCATGGCTGTAGAGGGAAGTCAGGAGCAGGTTTGGTTTCCCATAAGAAAATTGTCAGCGTTTTGTGTCTGATATTAGAGTAAATATGCAGGGGCAATCACTTCAACTTGTTATATTTCAATATAAAATATTCTGATAAACAACTGATATGGAGTTATTGGAACCATTGCTACCTGTAAAAACTGTGTTTTGAAGGCAAGTTCGTTAAGAAATCATCTGTGGTCTTGGAATTTACAGCTCATTCTCTTTATGTAAATTCCATGTAGGAAGAAAATCGTCTCTCTAGGCCTACCAAGAATGCACAACCCATTGCTCTGCAGAGAATAGCTGCTGGGAGGATCGATGCAAATGGAGTTTCTTTTCTCAGCAGAAAACTCCTGAACAGAGTTCAGCCTAAGTTCAAAGATTTTGTTGCGTGGAAATACAGCATGGTTACACTGTGCTACACTTCGAGGTTATAGATTCATCATCTTAGGTGGAAAATGCATAAATACTTGGCTGACAGGCATAAAAACATGTTGGCTTGACTCCCTTTATCTGGCTCTCAGGATTTCTGTGAGGATTTCCTCACTCAGGGCTGAGCCTGAGCACTCCTGGTTATGGCATCTCCAGCTTTTTATTTCTCTTTTATGATTTTGCCAGAAAGAGATAATGAATGAAATCCATTTAAAGAGAATTGGTTTCTTAGAAATATATTGAAATAAGTCTAGATTGGAATATAAGACCTTTACTTTTTCTGATCCAGACAAGTTCTCTTTGAGACAGTAAGACCTTCTTTTTCTCTCAGCACAGTCCACAGCTATTTCCAGTGAAGGTAACGGAGCTAGACCAGCATGAAACTGATGCCAAATTTTCACGAGCAATATCAGATGCACAGATAGATGAATAATAAGAAATCCTGACTGAAACCATCAATAAGCCAGCATTATATAGATTTTAGTTTTGTTTTCTATGGGAAAGTTTATGTAGCTGTACTGTGTCTGGCTGCCAATGACAACGCCAACGCCACTGCTAATTTTTAACCCCCTTGTCTGCTTCCAGACCTAATCTAAAAGATGAGTAAGTATCTCTAAGATAAATCACTTGCTAGAAGTCCTGAAATTTGGGAGCCAGGAAAGGCAGAGACTCTTAAAGTGCTCCAAATAAAGGAAAGGCTGCCGGGTGGGCTCAGGAAACCTTGACAGGCAGGTGATCCCAGAAAATGCCCCAGGAGTGGATGTGACAGATGAAATTCGTACCCCCGCAAGTGTGCACATCCGCCAGCACGTGGCTGTGTGCACTGCAACGTTTCATGAGCTTAAATGCTCAACCAGCCATTTGTCTGGCACCTAAAATGAATTTTCAAAAAGGCTGGACTCAATGATATTGGAGGTCTTTTCCAAATTTAATGATTCCATGATTGATGTGGTTCCATGAGCAGGGTTTGGAAATTCCTGCTCAGAGGGGATCTTTGCATCATCTTTCTAAGATACTATTTTTCTGTATGCATTGGCCATTGAAGGACTCATAAAAATTGGTTTGAAAATGTGAGCAGGAGAATTCATTCTCTCTGGGAATATGTTGCAAATTTCTGGAATTTAAACTACAATTTTAATGTTTGATATGACATTGGATGAAGGGACATGTTTCTGGAAAATATATTTGATTGTATAATTACTGATGAGGCAGCACTGCTGATCTGATTCCCATTACAATCAAGAAATTTAGAGCAAACATGATGCTGCCAGGTTCCAAGAGAAGAAATTTTCAACCTAGTGTTGGAATTTTTACCAGCCACCTAAAAAAAAGAAAACATCCCTAGAGGTAAAATTTAATAAATCAGGTGATTTGTAAATACTTCATTTTATGTATCAAATCTAAATACTTGAGCACAGAAGCAAGTGGACTGCATGAAGAATAAGTGAGTTAGATTGTGTGGAAAAAGGTCATTAGAGGTAAATGGTGCCCTGTTATCATTTGTTTCAATGGAGCTGTGCTTCATACGAATGCCATGAAGAGTTTTTTTGACAAAAGCAATTGATGTTTAAACATTCCAATAGTTTCAGTATTAAAGGTACAAAAATATCATTCAAGGAAGCTAAAATTATTATTTTATTTCATAGCTATTCATTTAAGTATTATTGTTGTTAGAAATCGATAGCAGGCACAAGTGAGGGAGAAACAGGCCTGCTTAAAAACAAAGCCTCTTTTGAATTCTGTGGACCCTGACAGATTCAAGTAAGTGAAGTAAAAGAAATATAAATGGAAGTGGCATAGTACATTTTCATTACATACCGGCCAAATGAAAGGAATTTCTATACAACAAAACCAACAACAATTACTAATAATTGCCTTGCATTTTAGAGCAAGCTTAATGAATCGGAGCACTTTAGCTTCAGTGAGTTGGATGTGTCATCAGATGAGGCTTCATTCAAATCAAGTGATTTCAAGATACCTGTAGACTGTATAGAGGAAGCAGGGGAAACCCTGGATTTATGTATTCTGACAATATTGCACTTCAGATAGCTGTGTCAGGATGTTACTGAATCATTGAAGACCCCACTTGGACCTGTAGCCTTCGTGGCATTTGATGTTTTGTTCTACGCTTGTACCAGAAGTAGTTGGTGGGCGAATGTAGTTGTGTGTATGTTTACAAAACCAAAATTACAAATCATTATTAATTATTTGATTATCTGATAAAAATGATGGCATTTTTATTCAGATTTCTATAGTTTTTTATGCATCTATTTTGAGTAGTTTGGTGAGAAATGCTAAATGCATCTTTGAGTGTTTGTTTGCTTGGTTCTTGTTTATAGGTTTTTTAGTAGGAAAAGTTGTAACTTCTCTCAATAAGGTTATCCAAAACTGGATGCCTATCAGGAGGCTGCACTGTGTATACTTTTTAACAATAATAATAATTCTTACTATTCATCTGTGGCTGTATTTTTGTATATCATGAATGTGGGATGGCTGAAGAAACCTCAAAACAAAATTGAGGTTTATTTCAAAACAGCATCTAAACCCACTTTTTTGGTTGTTGAAATCTTTAAAAATTCAATCTTAAATATTTATCTGAAAATTAAAACTGTCGTAGGTCTAGATTTCTGAAAAATGCTCCAGTTTTCCAAGTCTTGTGAAGAACTGGGATTTGTAACCTCTCTGATAAACTTGAGTTGTTATTGCTGAGATACTTGAAGTTTGTTTCAAATCAAGCTGATGACTGGTAAGAGCAGTATTTTATGGGAAAAAAAGTTTCACTTTTCTTTCTTTTCAAGTCTTCTTTTAATTATTGCACACTTCAGTAGACCCTTAGCCTGACTAGAAAATACCCTTTTACCCAAAATAAATACGAATATTTACCTAGAGGCTCAACATTTTCCTTCACTGAAAACAACATATTTGTGTCATGTCAGTTCTGGGAAGGAAGCCAGATTAGACATTCCCACCTCTCTCTGCCCCCAGACATTCATTTCAGTGCAGGAGTTCATTGCGTTTTCAATTGCACTGCTACAACAGCTTTTGAGAATAAACTGCAAACCAGTCAACTAAAAGGTTTCTGGTTTTAGAAAAACAACTAGGCAAAAACCTCAACCCTCTACAAAAATAAAGAGTGTCTGACCTTAAATAAATAAATCATTTCTACTTTGCAATGTAACTATACAAACAGCAGTGTGGGCAGAACAGAGCAGCAGTGACCAGCAATGGAGGAAGGGTTCATTAAATGCAGCTGGTGAGACCACAAAGGGCATTTTCTGAACTTTTGGGGGTTTCTCCTCCAAGTTTGTTGCATTATCAAAATATGAGACCATGCGTGTTGATGAAGAAGGGAATTTAAACTTCATGGCAAAATAATTAGGAATTTTAAGGAAAAGCTAAATGTATGTAAATGTAGCAGTAAGGACAGTGGAAGCAGCTGAAAGCAGTTTCTGGTATACAAATGAAGGAAATGGATGGAATTTGTGTACTCTTGGATAAGGTGAAATCACTTGAAAAGGCTGCTTATGTAACCCTGGGACATTCAAAGACATTTTCCTAAATTTTATTTCCAAACTGTGACTGATTTTTATTCACCTGAAAGTTTAAAGCTTCAAAACTGAAGTGTTTGTTAGGGCAAATCCGGGAAGTTTAAAATTGCTGAATTGTTAGGACAAAACCCTAGGCTTTTAAATCTGCAAAACTGTAGTGTTCGGGAAAAAAAAGACATTCTAAAATAGTTGCATCACATGCAGATCTAGAGTCATGTGACAGTAGGTGAAATAGAAACCCTTCAGAAATGCAAGGAGTTGTTGTTTGTGTTCTTCATCTCATCTGAAGTTGTAGCATTGCTGGTATTTAAAAGCTGGTATTTCAAATGCATTCATTTCATGTGACTCTTCATTACAGGGTCATTGCAATTCTGACTATGAAGCCAGGTGACACAGAAAGGTTCCTGGGATCCGAGTTTCTGCCTTTGGTAGAATGCAGAGCTCAGCTCAGTGAAGGTTCACAAATAGGATATTTATTTATGAACTCTGAAAGCAAAGAATGACTGGATTTTGTTGGTGAGTTGGTTTGTTTTGCTCAGGCCCCAGTAAAAAGTCAGCAGAGGCAGGCACAGAACAGATACCTCTCGTTGTGATGGTGAGGGATGGCAGAGTTTCCACTTCTGCCTTAGCTGCACCAGTCCTTTGTCATCTCACGTAAGTCATTCACCTGCTCTGAGTCTCAGTAGCAATTCTCACCACCTCACTGAAAAATTTCAGTAAATAAGAAGGCAATGAAAATATGATTGCATACATAGAAATAGCTCTTATTTAATAATGTGATTTGTTGTTGCTGACCATACTGTAATTAATTGTTAAAATGCTGTATTTCACCTTCATTTATTTGAGGGTTATTGCCTGTACCATTTTCCTCAGGTGCCTCTTTGTCTCAGTGATATTTTAACAACGGAAAAAGTAGTCACTTGCCTAGAATATCAGACTGTCAACCTTGTCTTTGCTTTGAAAATAGGCTTTGAGTACTACCCAGCTCAGGCAGCTGCTCTGCTCTCATTCCTCCTTGGGAGGCCAAGATGTGTGGTAGCAGCTGCTGCCGAGCAGGGGAGTATCCCTGTGTCCTCACTTGTGCCTCCCTTATCCCTTACACATTCAGGCTTGTTCTGCCCACTCCTCCTCTGCACGAGAGCCAGCTCTGCTCGAGCTACTCCCTCACCCTTCTTGCCCAGCAGACCAGAGCATGTGGAGAGAAAAGGTTGCTGAGGGGGAGAAGGTAGGGAAGGGAATTCTTGAACAGTAGTAGGAGTCATCAGTTAAAGAGGATAAGCTGAGGACTGACCCCTGGAGGTGGTAGGGAGTACTCTAGAACCCCAGGTTTTGTCCAAACTTCACTGTACATTATTTGTAGAACCCAAAGGCTCCACTGACTATGAGAACTATTGGATAACCAGAGTTGCTTTTCCTGAACATAGATTATAACCTCGTCAGCAGAGTTTCTCTGTCCAACTTGTGATTTGACGCTTACTTTAAAATTCAGTCCAAACAATTTGTTTAGTAACGTCTAGCTAAAAGAAAAATAGTGTGCAATCAGTTCTTTTGAAGAAAAAGTTCATTGTTGTGACTTTTTAAATTCTGGTCACAGATTTCTACTTAGAAGAGAATTTTTTGATGGTGTTTATTCCTGTTGTTTTTCTTAATCTCTATCTTATCTGAAAGGGCAGTTTAAAAGCATCCTAGCTATTGTAGTTCATGTCCAAAAGCTGTTATCATTTCACGGCTGCTTTTGTGTTTTTATAGCCATATGCCACTTAAAGCTTACTTGATCTCCTTAAATGACCTTATTGTGACTCTTATGCAATCCTATTTTAAAGAGATTTAGGTGCCTACAGCTGGAAACAGGCTTGAACTGGGATTTTCAGAACCGTCTAGCAGTCTGACCTGCACCAAAATCACTGATCGTCAGGCTGCTGGTAAATCCCTCTAGATTCCTGTCTATCCTTTTAGAAACCTCAGTGACCTTGAGGACAACCCAAGCCCTCATGTTATCCCAGTGAAAGTGAGAACTCCCACGGGATGAAAGCAGAACTCCTTGCCTGTGGTATGATACTGGTGAAGTGGGAATGGCTGCGAAGCTGGGCTTCATAGCTTGATTGAAAGATCAGCTGGAACAGAAAAGTCTTCAAATAGAAAGTGGTTGAAATGTGAATGTGAAGATCATTAGCCATGTTTATTTTTCATTTTATTTTATTTTCCTACTGGGGCTACCTCACTTCAGGCTCAGACCTTAACAATAGTGGCATCCTCTATGTACTTCTCAAGAGAAGACTGGATATGTTGTGTCCTGGTATAGTCTGTGCCGTGACAGGCAGGAAGACTCACAGCATTCTGGGCTGAAACTTAAAAACTGCACAGAAATGTTATTTAGGGCATACCTGACATCTTACTCATCTTGCAGTGATGAGTTGAGGCATTTTCCAGCAGCATTTGTATACTCCAAGATGCTTTGACTCGGGTACGGTGGCAATTAAAGAGTTAATTTAAAGCAAGGAGGCAAGGACGGAGAGCTGAGACAGTAGCTCATGGCTAAAAAGGCTGATCACAAGTTAAACCAGCAAGCTCTATAAAAGTGCTCCTCTGGTAGTTAAAAGCGAGTCTCTGTGCAACAGGATGAAACACCTTGTAATGGCACGGCAAGGCTGTTATGTGGCTCGAGTTAAAAATGTCTCTGTTTGTGTTGTAACAACTTGTTTTCCTTTTGGTGACAGCTCTAGAGCTTTAAACTTGACGATCAGAGTTGTAGGGAAATGCTCGGTCTCTGGCAGACTTTTGCTTCTTTAAGGCTGCTTTAAGCTACTTTGGCAAACTGTAGTTCACTCATGTTGTTTTGCTTTGCAGCAGCTTCTTGCAGAAAGTTATTCCTTTCCCAGACTTATGCTTCTCACTTGTTTTTTCTTCTTTTTTTTTTTTTTAAAACATTTGATTCACTTTCAAGCTCACTGCAGTATTTCTCCGCTGCAAAATAGCTTTATCTTGTGCTTTTTATGGGACTAAGTTGTCACTTTGCTGTGCACTGCAGGTAAATCTGAAAAGCATAAGACACAGAGGTCTGGATCCAAAAAGGGATTCACATACTTCAGTTTCACCTGAGCTGCAGTTTAAGAGTCTCAGATCAAAAACGATTTGCATTTAAATTGTTCCTCATTGCTTAAGTGCCTGTTAATCCATAGGTACCTGGTTGCCTTGCCTGTAAAATTGCTTTAGTGTGTGCTCATTGTGCGATGCAATGCAGTGCAGAACCCCAGGTCTGTAAGAAATCACAGCACAAATCTTGCAGATACACAGGTATGAACCCAGAAGCAATCTGCCTGCATTAGCATGGCCCTGAAACAGGGTTTTTGTAAGGTTTCGTTAGAGGAAAATATCTGGAATCTTGGGTGCTATCCAATCTGCAGAGAATTTTGCACATGTATTGTATTATAGCTGGTATTAATTTTCAGGAGGGAAATTTCTAGGTTTTGTGTGGGATTCTTGTAAAACTGCACCACATCTGTAGGTGTGGCCATTTTATCTATTAGGTCAATTCTGTTTTCGAGTTTCTCTGGATGAGTGATCCACAAATGCAATAACATGTAAAGTTGTATTGGAAGTAATGTTTTTTACATTGTAGGGATTCCCATTTCCTATTCCCCAAGCTCTGACTCCTCTGCAAGCGAAATATATGACAGCTCTAAGCATCAGTTCATTGACAAACTTAAGAATATGTTTAATTTTAAACATTTTGAAATACAGATTCTCTAAAATATTTGCATTTACATTCTAGATGCATCCAATGCCATGAATTATAAATGCTCTAAAACAAAGTCATTTACAAACTGTAATTGTTACATCAGAGGCTGAACTAAAATTTTTGTGTTTATACCAAACTCTACAATACAACAATGAAAGGAAGTTGGCAAAATCAAATGTGTGCACAAAAAAATCAAGTAACAATACATGCCCAAGCTTTAGATTCTTGGAATAAAAGAAGTTCTAAAATGCCTAGGAAAGGTTATTCAATTACTGTTGTTATTATTATGATAAAATTGCAACCATCATTTGGCCTAACCCTGTTGAAATAAATTGTTCCTTCTTTAGATGCTACTTCTGCCACTGGAAGGAATGTTTAGATGACTGACCAGATCTTTATTTGGTAGAAAATTTGCTGTCAGTAGAGCTCCACTGACTTGGTTCTGAATTTCTGTTTCCCTTTTGTTTGTACGCTTAGCTCCCGGTTTCTGGCACTGTCTATTTTTTTGTAGCTCTCAGCTCAGTCATGACAAGAAAATATTCACCTGCCAGCGGTCCTACAGACAAGTTTGTTTAATACAAAAGTAAAAGTCATAAGTATAGAGACTTGAAAAGTTCTTGTCCTGTGTTCTTATCTACCATTATGAGCAGGGAATTAATACAACGCATTTCTAAAATGGTTTCTAGTTCATGTCAGAAATGTTTTTTTATCAGATCTGAATACGACCAAGAAATACATTCCACAGAATCCTACATATCTTTGAATATTTATAGACCTTTGAACTTTACACCAAATAGGATATGATCATAAAAAATTCATAGCATAGTTTTCACTCCTACATTTTGCAGCTGAGACTTTCAGAGATGATGGCACTTTGTTCTGGAGAGGAAAGCTAATATATGTCTAAAGGGCTATGAGATCATGAGTGGAGACACTAATATATATATATATGTACATGGGACAACTAGTAATATATAAATATTCCTGTTGAGAACTATTCTGAACATGAGAAGTTTTCATGAATTCCTTTAGGGTTGGTCAACCTCGTCAGTTTATTTGTAGCCAAACACTGGAATAGATCATGCTACCCGGACATCTGCTGAATAAACTGAGCCATCTGCTTAAAATCTGATGGCACAATATAGAACACAATGTTTATAAATCTCTACAATTTCAGCACAACTAGTTTCTCATTTCTATAAAAATGTAATTAGAGCAAGTGTGTTCTCATTGCAATCCAACTTTCCACCCTTCAGCAATCTTAGCACTCCTGATGGAGGATGAAACAGAGTAGACTTGCCCCTACCAATTGGGCCTACAGCTCCAAGATCTAAGCAGATGATGGAGAAGAAACAGGGCTGGGGAGAATGGTCCTCCTCCCTCTCTGGCACAGTCCTGCAACTAGCCCAAGGTGTGCTGGGTGGAATTTTGAGGGGGAAAAAATAATTAATCTTACATGCAATATTACACTTGACTAGGTATTAGTTTTTCCTCTTTCTTCAGCAGATAGTCATGAAGGAGGAATAAATAAATACCCAGCTACTAAGTCCACTATCAGGAAATCAGTCTATGCTAAACTGACTTTCTTCTGATTAAAGTAACTTCACGTTCAAAGGGAATTTATATGATATTAGGCAAAGATGCATTTCGAGTTTCTGATATTAACCATTGTGGTCTGGACCAGATCATGTTCATCAGTGAGGTGAAGGATGGGTTATTAATGTGTTTCACCATTTTAAATTTTTTTTTTTCCAGTTTGAACCTGCAATCTATCCATGATGTTAAGGGAAAAATGCATTTATGTCTCAAACTGATTTAGTACATTTTAATGTGATGCTAAATCTGTTTCACTTGAAAAGCAAATCTTCTTTTATTTTATGCTTACAGTAATGGACTAAGGTTGGAGAGCTCTAGGGGTGTTCACTGAGAATAATTTATCCAAATAATGTTGTAATTGAGATTATATGTTTTAAGTATTGGGGATGGATTGTGAAGTACACCTGCCCTTACTGCCTTAGACAGGCACCATCATTGCTCACCTCTACCATAAAACGCCCTTTTCCTCTTCAACCTGTGACCACAGCACCTTTGTGAAAATACAAAGGGGCTTGGATTCTTTTCTGTTTCTGAAGTGCTTTTCCAGGGTGGATTGTGTGTCTGCATGGGTGGTACGCTGTAAATTTTGGTCCTCTCTATTTTTCACAGTGTATGATGGATGGATCCCAGGCCCACTTTGCAGTAAAACATATCGATGTCTCCCTTGAGAATGATATTTAGGATAAGTGTTGCCAAAGTGTAGATTGCTCTTCCAGAGCCTTTCCAGCATATCCTGGTCTTCCCTTCAGGGAGAGCACTCTTGGAAATGGTAGGTCTCTAGACAGCTGGGGGATGATTCCTCCTGGGTTTGGAATTCCTCTCTGCAACTGGAAGGCAAATGACCCAGCAGGTTCTTGATATTTTCACATCTTTGATCATTGGTCTCAATTAATTCAGTGGGTAAAATCACTTAAGCAGAGAGAGACCTGGCTGCCAGCCTTCATCCATGACTTTTTGTTAGGGCAATGTGGACAATAGGGAAACTTAGCCCATCAGTGTGTTAACACTTTTTTTAACACATGGAACGTTGTTTCAAAACTTATTACAGTTTCACTCCCGTCTAGTAGATCTAATTAATTTTGACCAGCAGGCTCAATGAGAGGTAATTCCAAATAATTTAGGATGACTTGAAAGAGAGACTTTTGATAGGTCAAAAATTTAGACTATGTGATAAGATCATGCATTCTTCTGCTATTAGTGCAGTTGCTCATAGGGTTTTTTGTTAATTAAAATTTCTTTCCTTTAAAACAAATTATGTAATATCCTATCCTGATTCCTGGCCTAATTATGAAGTCAGAACAAAGCTTTGTATGATATCTAAGCTGTAATCAAATACCTGAGGACCAAGCTGCTCAGAATTAGGCATCTGTATTACCACTGCAGTTACAGTTATTTGCCTTCTAACCATTGCTTGACTTCAACAGCAGAGACTCTGCACAAGTTTTCTAGGAGATTTACTGGTGGAGAGGGAATGAGAGAGTAATGCTGAGTTATAATTAATTGAAACAGCAGACAAAAACCTGGTTTTCATGATCTTGAATTCTTTATGAAAAAAAAATGCAGGAAACAATGCAGAAAAGCTCTTGAGGTGATAGGAACAAATTTTAAGCTCCATATTATGAATTTCCTTGAAGTGTATTCTAATAGTCCCTGAAAACATAGATGGCTATCAATGATGTATGAGTATTCTGAAAATTACAAATATCCAGCAACAATTAATCCATAGAGTTGTGTGCTGTCTTTAGCAATTTATAGAGATTTTTCAACCTGAAATTTAAACCACCTCAAGATTTGAGGTATCTGTGATCCATAAAAAGGAAGGATTGAGAAAAACAAGTTCAGAGCAATAGCCTTGTATTTCGTATGGAGCGTCCAAAACAGTCTCAACAGTTCCTGGCATTGATGGCTGAACAAGCCTAAGAGCAACTGGAACCATTTTGCTGATACATTTTAAATGTTGTCTTAAAGTATGCAACTGCTCTTTCCAAAGAAAGAGCAGTGAGTTAGGGAGGAAGATGAACAAAACTGTAGAAACAGAAAATATTTACAACTCGGCTAAAATGGAAATAGTGAACTGACGTTGTGCTTAAAAATTATCATTCCAGAGAGATGCAGAAGAAGATTGGACAGTATCTTTTGGATAAGTGTAGCTTGGCTTGTAATCAATTTAGTAAAGAAATTAGCTTGACACATTGAAAGATGTCTGGCAGTTTTCCTAGCTGATCAAGAATAAGCATGGATGAGAGGAGAGGATAGAGTGTTAATGGAGGTGGTTTTATTCTGTTTGTCAGTTAGAGCAATCTCTACATGCCAAATGTGTGCTGGTTTTTTGTGCTCATTTATATTTCAATAGAAATGATGTTTTAAAATTAAGGTGGAATAATTTACAGCTGTGGTTGTGAACATCACATTTTCCTCACGTTAAAAAAGTATCAGTGTCATCTCAAATTCTTTCGCTGTTTATATTTTTCACATTATTGTTTTCAACTCAAACAGTGATCATTATCTCTCTAAGATACTGAGTGAACGTATCTTTCTGTAGAGTTTTGTTTTCCTTCTCCCCACTTGCAAACTATTCTGCATACTCAGGACAATCTTTTTTAATGTTCCATGGTCCAGATGTCACAGATTTCACAATTCCAAAATTCCATGAGAGATCCCTGGCTTTTAAAGAAGTGGCAGTGCAGGTGAGGTTAAAGTATGTCTAATGTGGAGCTCAGTCCTCAAGTGCTAGCCAAGCAGCTGGTATTTAGGCTGCCATTGATCAAAAGACACTGCTCCTGATTCTGTGAAGTCTGCCAAGATGAAAATATTTCTTTCACTCTGGCTCTGACATTAAGGCGGTTCTCTGCGTTATTTAGTGCTAGGGTTAAGCCAGATCTCTTTCATGTTACATTCGAGCCAGAGAAAACAGGCTCGCTAAAGCCATCAGAATAATGGGGTGATTTTAAAATTTCTCCTGGGTTTAATAAAATGTGGTAGTTTGGGTGAAATTTCCCTGATAGGCCTTTCTGTTAATGCTTATCTAGATAATGCATCTTCCAAATGTTCTGACCAGAGTGTTTCTGATATTAAGAAGACTTTGTCCTGCAGCTCCACAGATGTTTTTTCTGCACCTTTTTTATTATGAGTTGGGGTTAGAATTTCACGGTTAAGTTGAAGGGTGTTTTGTATACTGTGTGCACCTAGCTATGGTTATATTGAATTCCCCTGGGGAATGGGAGGAGAATAGATTTTTAAGAGACAAGCTTGTTGAAACAAATGCAGTTGTTACTGCTGAATGCCAGCTGAGTTATAATGGTAAACTGCTTCTTATTCTCTTTCACGAATAACGTGGGTATTGAATGCCTGATGGTCGACGCAATATAGAACGAGTCAAAGAACAAATATAGAACCATCAAAGGAAGTAGTGTATCAAAGTGCTACAGATGTAGATGAAATGTGTGTTTTCAATAGATTTGCATCTTTGTGAAGAAGAGAGAAAAAATATTTTCTGAAGATGTAACTAAGCATAATTTCATAGGTTTTTAGGTGGCAGCTTAAAGATCATAGACATCTTTAGGGCCTGGCCCTCTAGTCAATGGCTAACTATTAAAGCAGACTTACTTTAGTAAGTCTCTCCAAATTGGAATTTGGCTTGTTTTTTCCAATTGCTGGTTCATCTGGGAACAGACAAGAACTACCTCTTTTTAAAAATGTAGCCTAGTGTTTAAGCTCCAGCATGAAAAGTTGATTGGCAGAATTAAAAGAGAGAAAAGCAAGGTAAACGTTCTGATAATCATCTATGTTTTTCTAATGAAAGATTTAGGTCAGTACCTCAGTGGAAAATTCTACAGGCTCTTTCATATTAATATTAATTTACTTATTTAAACTGCAGTGAAATGCTTCTTTTGATAAATGTGGCCATTCCTTAAAAAAAAAAAAAAAAAAAAAAAAAAAAAAATCCAAAACCAAAGGAAAACTACAAATAAAATTGTGGCTTTTCTTTCCAAGACCTTCTGGCCAAAACTGTGTAACCCTTAAAGGAGACGCCTGACTTAATGCCCCAATCATTAATTTGGTTTTACTTATTCAGGAAGCTTTGTGAGTAGAGTGGCAGTAAAGTACAGCACATTACTGCTCAGAGAGCAATAAAGAGCAGCCTGGCTGTCCAGAGACTAGAGAGCAAACAGCCTCAGCTACTCTTCTCCTACCATACCATGCACAGCCCAGCACTCTTCAGCTGTGTTTAGCTACTTGGCCACCTACCCAGCTCATCTACCTGCACACAAATATACAGTCCTTACTACTCGCAGCACGTGTGTTTTGCTCTTTGCCTGCCTAGAATTTTCTGGTGTTGACCTGAGTACCAGCTATGTGGTGGTCCTCAAACCTTTCTCGGTCCTCTTGCATTTCTTGTTTTCGTTCATCTGGCAAAATCTGCAGTTTCTAGGCCAGCACAAGGTCCTGATGGCATTTTCATAACTTCCCAGTTCTCACTTAGACTTGTTTGCAGTCAAGTAGGTGTAAGCCAAGAATCAGGATCCGCTGGTGTGTTGGATGTATCATATGATTTTGCTCTGGTCTATTGGGTAGTTTAGAGATTTGGAAACACTTTCAGAGAGTGATGGCATTTCAGTGAAGAGCATGTCAAACAGACTTGCCTTCTCGCTTGTTTGCAATTACATGAGCTGTTACTCTTCCCATTTTCTGAGTATGTAATGAGCTTAAACAACCATTTCAAGAGAAAGAGAAGATATTAGAAAAGCATTGGAAAATTAATGTGTGTGCATGTATATACATTAATGTGTATGGACATAAGCTCCTTTTCTGCAGAAGTTGAATTAGAGGTTCCAACAAGTAATGATGTTTCATTCAAAACTATTTTTTTTTTAAGGTACACCCAGGTACAGCTGAATTAAACTCAAACAAATTGAAAAGCTCTCCAATTTCCAGCTATTTCTATTTATCAGGAGATCAAAAGTTCATTTCCAAGCTGCCTGCACTCTTGGCATCCACAGAGGACATTGCAACAATCAGATATCCCTGTAATTCTCTTTGGTTTCCTTCCGATTCGTTCTCCACACTGGCTGCTTCCATTGATGCAGGGGTGTAGTTAGAGGCTGTGTAACAACCACTGTCTCCACTTTAGGCTGCCTGTGCATGGAGTCTGACGATATGGATCAGAACTATCCCATCTCAGGGGAGCTTCAGTGGCTTTAGGGACAAAGTCAGAATTATTTGTGGGTGTACACAGAGAAAATCTTACATGTCCTCTGTAGTTTATAATTAAGCAAAGGAAATTCTGTAACCGTAGGGATATATATTTTTTCAAGTGTATAGATACTGAACAAATTTCCATTTCAAGCATCTTATCACAAGCTGAAATTCTCTGAAAAATATGTGACTGTTTAATTTATGACTGTTCAATTTGTTCTTGCAAACATCCACAGCAAGAAAATGTCCTCCATAGTGAATATTTTAATAGTGGTGCATTGCCTCCAGAAAAACAAACAAAAACCCCACAAAAAACCCCAAACAAAAGCAACAAGAGATAGGATCACCAATCTGAAATTACTCTTACGTTTTCCTTTTCTCATAAATAGATTTAAAAAAAGGGGATAGCAGCGCCCATAGTAACCAGACCATGTATTAAACATGAACTTTGGTTTTACAGTAGAAGTGTTGCGATTTCCCTGTGTTCTGTAAGTGGCTCTCCCAAAGAGCTGCCTTACAACTGTGTCTGTTCCCCCATCCCCTGTTGTCAAAATGATAACAAGAAATGCAGCTGAGTGACCTGATTTCTTAGGACAAGCTGACCTGTTTCATTGTTCAATCTTTAGCCATAAGCTGCAAGTGCCAGTCCTCTGGGGATCTTTTTGGAAATATGTAGAAACCACATTCTATAGATGCAGTCAATGTAAGGAGAAGAAATATCCCTGAATTGCAGTGTTGTTAATTTACTCCTAAAGAATAAAGGGATTCCACGCCTTGGTAGTGTTGTGTGCAGCACGGGAGGAGATTTTTACAGTCGTGAAAAAGATTAAACTGGGACAGAGCTGCTGATAGAGATTGCCTACTTATCTTTTTGGCTCTGTGATACTTATAACTAAAAAAATAACAGGAAAACCAAACCAAAACACTTTAATAGGGCATGACCTGGAGGCTTGAAGTGAAGAAAATTCCATTTGAAAAAATTACAAAAAAAAAGTTAGTAAATTTGGTAAATTTCATTGACTCAATGAGAAACTAGGCAATGGACTTCCAAAAGATTAATTTTATACAGGGAAATTTTGGATGTCCTTTGTTCTAGGAAATTGAAAAGATGCCAGAGAAATCACTGAGAAGGTTTAAACGTGTTCCTTTATTGAATACTCTAACTTTTTAATTGCTCTTTCCATCCTTGAACAGTCTAGGTTCTGCTGGCCAAGTACTCCTTATCCTGTCATGTTTGGTATGCAAATGGTGTCTGAGCTTGTTAGAGATGAACATGTATGAAAATATTTCCATCACGTCATGAAACATCTTTCTAATCAGTGTGAACCCTGTTTGCTGTAACAGGAAATACAGTATTGCTGTTAGCTGCTTGGGAGAATGGCACAGGAATACAACAACAGAAAAATTCAGTTTAAAATATATAAGAAGATAATGATTTTTTTTTTCAAAGTCTTGGCCAATATTGAGAAATCATAATACTGCTAATATGACCCCTGGTATTCATGCATAAATAGGAAGCATTCAGGAGCTACTAAAAAAAGAAATTCATTAATGTGAATAGCTGAAAATACTTTGCTAAAGCCGGTTTTGCACTGAAATGTGGCCTTCTACAAACAAATGCCTTTTAAGAGCCAAATATTCCTATAAAATCTTGATCTATGATTATGAATGTTTTTTTATGATTTTCTACAGAGAATACATTGATTATTACATTTAGTGAGGACTTTGTGTGGCAGGGCTATGGGAAGGATAAGTAACATTTAAACCCAGCAAATAATATTTTGGTTTTGTGTGCTTTCTCTCTTCAGATTCTTAAATCTGTTGCCTCACAGAGAATTCTGCCTTCTCCCTCTAAGAAAGATCTCTGATTTTATAATTTCACATTTTTTTGTAAATTAATTTAGGTGTTCCTGTCAAAGAGAGATGAGAACGAGGACAATATTGGACTGTATAATCAAATTAAATTCTTCCTATAAGTCATAAATACACATGAAAGAATTTTGTTTCACAATAAGCTACAAAGTTAAACATCAAGCAAATCCCTTTGAGTCAATTACCTTTATTAATGTTTGAATCTATGCTGAAGTTGGTATTCTCAGTCTGTTCTGTGCACTTAGATTCATGGGCTGCAAAACCTTTCCTCACACGCACAGCTAGGTTAAGTCATTTGGAAGGAGAAAAGTCCTCTGATTTTTGGTCTTGAAAAACTTTATTATCACCTCCCATCCAAAGCACTGAAATACAAAATATCAGAAGCATATTTTTAAAATTTCTTTGATTGCATATTCATATAATTTCTGGAGTCTTTTTACTTCAGTCTGTGTGCTGGATCTGGGCCCAGGTGCTAACTTGTGCCTTTTGGACACTGTTATGTGGGCACTACACTGGCAGTTAACACTCCTTATTCAATAATACAACAAAACTGTGTTTGTATGGATCCGAACATCCTTAGCAGAGTGAATGCTTTAACTCGTAGAAGAGCAAAAGCTGAAAACAACACAGACAGATTTTCAGCGTCTCTAAACAGAAATTTTAAAAAATAATGTAATTTTGTTGCACAGAAAGCAGTGGCAGCACTAGCAGGATGGTGTTGGTGGAGATCTCCTGCCAAAAGTCAATGTATTTAGCTGTCCTGTAGTTGCACTGGCTACCTGCTGGCAGTGCAGAAATTGCAGTGTAACGTGTCACCAAATCAGAGCTCTGCAGGTTGTGTTCTCTCCCATCCAGAGAACGATCAAGTGTCACCCTCCACAATACTGCATTGGCTCCTTTAAAAGACTAATTCCCCTCTTATGTGCATGTTTTATGTGCTTTGCAATTGGCTAAACAGTGAAAAAGCTGGAAATTTTTTTTTTTTTTTTTGGTGAAAATTTTAGAAAGTGTGGGAAATGTGGGGGAACAGGTAACTTATTATCAGGTCAGCAGACCCTAAGTCATTCCTGGCCTGGGTGGAAATAAAAAGGAGCTGATAGCACCCACTCAGCAGCTTCCAGCATCATACCTACCTGCAAGTAATGCTCCTTCCATTGCTCTAAGGCAATTTAAATATTTATATGATAATGATTTCTGGCTTCCATAGAAAACCAAGAAATGAGCTCCGGGTGAGTTGCCAAAGTCTGGGAATGGAGAGGAGCGCAGAACGTGAGGTGGGGGGGGAAGGCAGGGGACAGAGACATGAAAGATTTCAGTGCATCTCCTGAGCAGCCCCTGAGCTCAGCCAGCACAAAAACCCCACCTTTTCATCTTGATGCTCTGCCTTGTTAGAAATGGCTGAAAGTGTGGGGTAGATGTGTATGAAAAACAGAAGTAATTTTTGTAATAGAGCAGATGGCTAATGCCTTTCTCAGTCGGTTCTCAATTTGTTGTGCAACATTTTAGTATTAATAAGTATTTTGGAGAAGAGGTGAAGTACAGATCCTGACCCTGGAAGTTTCCACGGTGGTTTTTGCAAAATTAAGAATGTTAGCCCAAGTGGAAAAGCTTTACTAAATATGAATGAAACGAAAATAATATGTTATCAGAAAAGCAGCTATCCTACTTTCAGCCTGGCTGTTTCATAGTCTGTGTGTAAACATCAAATTTTACTCTCTTTCAGAATTAAAATGGTATAATTCACAGTATCTACAGGCTTTTTTTCTCCAGAGTAGGCTCTCAAATCTGAAAGTCTTTAACCTCCTATATAGCTAAATTCCTAGATTTTTAATTTTGTGTTTGTTTTTAATGCTTGTTTATGTCTCTCTTGATGTTTTTGTTACTTTTAAGGGAAATCTGGACTCACCTATGCCTTCCCAAGGTGTTAACCCAGTTTTTTTCTAAATACTATCATACTGCTGCATTGAGCAAGTGACTGAGTTTCCTGACTAGGAGTTATGTCAATCAACTTGAAATGTGCATTACAAATTAGTAAATGAATGCAAATTCATTCACTGTCAGATGATGTTTCTTGTCAGATTAACTTGTGCACCTCCCCAATTGCAGTGATTCATGAGAGTTGCACCTCTTATGCTTTATTCCTTGGGTTTGTTATTAGCGCTTCCTATGGTTCTGTAACATGTAAGATATCA
The DNA here is from genome assembly GCA_013398855.1 of Mohoua ochrocephala. Classification (NCBI taxonomy): domain Eukaryota; kingdom Metazoa; phylum Chordata; class Aves; order Passeriformes; family Acanthizidae; genus Mohoua; species Mohoua ochrocephala. The sequence goes on from VZTA01017444.1 coordinate 80,872, forward strand.
GTCCCTTGATACCTGAGTCCTGTTCCTTGGTAAGTAATGAAGGAACTTTTTAATTCAGCGCATTTTCAAGAAAATAAGGGTTTAAGCACTGCACTGACTTCGACTTGTTTTAGAACAGTACTTGACCACGGAAAAGATCTCTCCAATCCCACTGGACATGTAAGCATACACTCAGCTTTGCACTTCCCAAGGAGAGAGTACTTATCCAGGCTGAAGGTCACAAGCACTTCATCCATTTAGGCTCCTATAGCACACACCGGATTTTAATGAAGTTTTATGAAATTCTTGATAATATCACCATGACAAAAATAATAATGACATGACTGTATAATACTATTTTCCAAATAAATTCAGTATATATTTTGTCCCTTCCTATGTACTTCCTTAATTTACTTCTGAGTGATATTTTGTCTTTCCCTTTATCACTTACCTAGACAAATATTTCATGTAAGCAGTAAATTTATCTATTTTATTGTATTTCTAATATATACTGAGAATATAATGGATCCACTCTGAGTTGCCTGCTATCCAGTGAAACAATTAGCAATTACATCCTTTAAGCAGATATGAGTCCACAGGTCGCTCATCTGCACTTTTAGAGGCAACTTGTAACATTGTAAAGCAGCCCACTGCTTTAAGGTATAAAATTACTCTTTTCTATATACCTGCTTGACCTCAGCAGATCGTATGATTTCATTTTCTCTTATGGAGCTCTCTATGAACTTTGTAATTACTGTATAGCTGTATGAGACTTTGTAGTGTTTAAATTTTCCTGTCCCCCCCGTCCCCGTCCCTTTCATAAGCTGAGGTGGGAGTGAGAGGAAAGGTCTGAGGGTGGTGATGTAACAGCATTAACCAAGATGGTAAAATATTGGGTTTTGTGGGAATCATCACAAATTCACCCACTCTATTTCTACCTGGATTTCTACATTTCCATTTTACCTGACATTTCTACCTGGATTTTACTGAGCCTGGGTTTTTTTGAGAACATTTGTGGAATCCATGAACTCAGATTTTAAATTCATCTTTCCCCAAAATTTAAGCCTGACATCTTGGTTCAGGCCTGTCGCTCTTGAAAAGTTAAATCCTGCTTTGTGCTTAAAGGCCGATTCTGATATTTGGAAATACAGTCAGTAATAACTTGGTAGAGTAGGAAATAGTCTTATTAAACAGTGTCTTGTTCTAGCAAACCATACCCCAGCCATCTAACGTTAGGCCATCTGTTAATAATTTTACAAGCAGAGCGTGAAATAGCACCTTGGTACCTGACTGAGGGGGAGCTACAGCACTGCACATGAGCATTTGAATGTAGTACCCACAGTGAGCACATATTAATGCTATTTCAAGGAGTGTCAGTGAAGAGTCTTTGATATTGTGATTGGGATACTTGCTATTACATCCGTAGTGACAGCTCCAATTGACAGGATTAAAAAGGCAAAATTAAAAAAGGAATTATTTCATGCCCTCAAGTACAGATAAGGATGGTTACATCTCTGCTACGTGTCTTGGCATGACAGTGGATTTCTTTTCTTCTGGCTTTTCATACCCTGCACAATTCTTAAATTCTGTGTGTCATTTCACTTAGTCTCCACTCTTATTTTCTCTTCCTTCCTGCCACATCTTTTCATCCTCCTTACCCTACCCCTCAAAACCTCCATTGTTTCTAAATGTCTCTTTTGTAACTTTTATGTATTTTATAGTTTAGAATTCTTTTTTGTCCTCATGAGTTCTTTCTGTAGTAGCTTTTCTAATTCTTGCCCCGTACGTTAAGGTGTTCATCTATCAGATTATAGTGAGAGATGGTGACAGCTTTTGGCCTCCCAATCACTTTGCTTCCTGCCACTCACCTCAAGGCTTCTGTGGTGCTTCTTTTGCCCAGACAATAACTCCAGCAGCAGATATTATAGCATGTTGACCTTTCTGATCTTGGATCTTCTTAAGATACTAATAGGTATCAACATCCTGATGAAGGTCATTTTTAAACTGATGATTGTAAAACATGTGATTGAAGATTTGGTTATGATATTAAAAGCCCTAAGACACTGAAATTCCTGTTACAAAAGGAATGTTCGTCCTTCCAGTGCCTTGCAGTCATAAATTCAATCCTCACAGATGTCCAAGTTGGATCATCTTTGCCATGAGGAAGAGCTAGAGGGAGTAGTTGTAAGGGCATTTTTTGTGACGAGATCTGACTCTCTGTACCTGACTGCCCCACTGGTCCCAAAAGGCCTGAATTTTCTCTGTCTGGTCATGCATCAGTCTGTGGAAAAAGCATGCAGGATGTATCCTAGGGGATGGACCTTACAGGTAGCTGGCTACTTGAGTTATTTTCTGTGGGCTGATTAGTTTTATGGTGGTGGCGTTTGATTTAATTTAATTGCAGTTATTGGGTAATTAATTTTGCTGGAGGGATTAGTGGATCCCTGAAGAGACATTTATTATTTTATCCCACAATAGACTATTTTGCATTTCTTATTGTTTGTATTTGTGAGGAAATCAGTAAACTAATTTAATTCAAAATGTAAACAAATAATTGATAATTTTTAGATAATAATCAATTATTAAAAAAATAAAGGTAGTTAATAATTTTTACATTCCTGTGGGTTTATACTCTAAAGATTAAAATAAATTTGAAAAATCTGTGCATGACTTCATAGCTGGTAATATGTAATTACCTTTGTGGCTCAGTTTTTGGCTGAATTTTTATAAAACTTGCAGATTGAAATTGGTGTTGTGTCAGACAGCATCGATGATTTTTTTCGGATTAGCCAAAACTTTACGAGAGTGTTTATATCATTAAATAAGCAGTATGGTGCACATTTTAAATAACAATCTGTCCTGTGTTCTTGACATGCAAGCATCAGGTTAAAATGATTCACATGACAAAAATTATGGAATGCAAATACACCTAGGAAGCATAAGATAATTTTTTGAATATTCATCAGACAGTTAAAATCTAGTGTAGAAAGAAGAATTCCATTTTTTTACTATTTTTTTCCTTGATTAAGGTGGCAATTCTTTCAGACTCCATTATAAAGCAAAGATGATTTCTGCCCAATCTGTAGATGGAGTAACCGAGGTGGGGTTTCAGTGCACAGCGACATTTCACCTTGCCATAATTGCTTGCAATTGCTATTGGAAGTTTGACCACCAGGTCAGGTCCTATAATATCCCACTTCCTTATTCATGAATAAAGCAAAAGGTAAAATATGTAAAACGGGGACAGCTTTTGCATGTGTGACCTGAAGTGAGATTTGAAACTAGTCACAAAATAATTACCCCTTGATGTAATAGAATATATAATGTTCTGCTTAAAGCTTGGCACATTTTCTAACCAAATATGGTTTCATGTGGGAAAAAATGAGAAAATGTGAGTTAAGATCAAATTTTTGTTCTAAAAAATTGGAGAAATTTTCTAAAGTGTTTCAAAACTTTGGAGTACTTGAAACCGTGGTTAAATATCTTGAAATCAATTAAATAAGCATTTCAACAGATCCAAGGTTAATTTTTATTAAATGTAACATATTATGTAGGGAAAAAAAATCCAAGCATTTGGATGGGATTTTGGATTTGGTGGAACTAAATTTTATGCCCAAACATGTTAACTAGTATTTAAAAAATACTCTGTTATGGTATATGTTATAAATATAAATTTAGTTTTAAAACATTTTGAGAGGCAAGAAACTCTATGTATTAAATTTTAAATATCACCAATAAGTTCAGCCATTTGCTAATGGTCAGGGAAGATGGTCGCAGAACTGTTGCCATATAAGGGGTATCAACTTTCTCTCTCATCTTTCTTCCAGTTCACATCACTGTAAAAGCTGGACAATATAAAAAAAGAGGAAAACACGTTCACTGACTCCCCAGAAACTGTGACATAATTCAGTTCCTGTGTTGTACTCTGTGAGTCACAGTTCTCTGCAAGCGTGTGACGCCTCGGTGAATTTAGGAGGGTACCGGTGTGTGAGGAGGTCTCCTCGCACTGTGCTGTGCAAAGCAGCTACCAAGAATTGATGGTGTGTCCTTGCAGCATCCCCGTGCCTGCCCGCATGCAATCCCCAGGCAATCTCTGTGCCTCTCTGTAGCCTTAGGAGGGGCACTAGGGTAGAATTGAGATAGTTCCAGCTGCCCTTTGCCATCCAATTGCAGTCTTCTACTCAAATATATTTCTGTATTAGTCTGAAGGAATTTACACCATGTCAGCTTTCCTGCAATTGTAGAGTGATTTTTAGTGCTCAGGGCTTTTGTTCCAGCATCTTAGGGCAACTCAGATTTAGCAGGAAATGTGAAACAGTGGAGCTGTCCCCAGGAACCCTTGTGAGCTGAACTAACCACGTGCATACCTAGCGACTGAATGAAATTAGCCGGATTACAATAGAGAGAACAGGCTGCAAAGATCTTGAGTTGACAAAGGGGTCTGTGAGGAAACATGATTATTTACAGAAGGTTTATTATGATATATTGGTCTCCACTAGGTTTCAACTTCTTTTCAGTTGAAATTTTTCTAAATGCAATTTGAATAGACTTTTTTCTTCATATATTTATATTTTATTAAATTATGTTTTTTCAGTTCATGATTCGGTTTGGGGGGGGTTTTGGAGAGATCTTTTTAGATACTGTATTCTTTATGTTAGCCTCGCTTTGGGAAAATGTTTCCGCATCGCAGACCTGCTCATTTGCAAGCATTAGCTCTGCTGCATGTCTGTGTTTTACTTTATGCATTATTAAAGATTTCAGTTCAAGAGCCTATGTAATTGGCTTATTTGTGCCAAGTCTTCTCTGATTTCTTTAGTTTTATTTATACTCGCTTCTTGTTCCCAAGCATACCTATTCTCTTCTACACAAATAGTCTCCATTTTGGAATTAAAAAAATACCACTTCTGGGTACAGCAATGACTTAAGTCTATGGGAATTTAGTTTATACATTAATATGTAAGAGAGAGATTTTAATCCCCTTTTATTATTTCCCTATGGCATGCGGCTTACTCTGCACGGCTGAAATGCTGGGAATACCTCAGAAATGATGAACCAAATAAGCCTGCTTGTCACCTACTGGTGTATGCATGTGACCAGGACTGCATCTGCAAATAGACAGGTGCAAGCACAAACACCATCTTTGGCAGGACAAAAGAGCTAGAATGCTGCTCCAGTGGCAATTATCATGGAATGGTTTGGGTCACAAGGGACTGTCACAGTCATCCAATTCCAACCTTCCTCCTGTGGGCAGGGACAGCTTCCAATCTGCCCTTAAACACTTCCAGTGATGGGGCATCTGTGACTTCTCTGGGGAACCTCTTCTGGTGCCTCACCACCCTCATGGTGAAGATCTCAATATCCAGTCTAAACGTGCCCTCTGCCAGTTTAAAGGCATTCCCCCTTGTCCTGTCACTACACGGCCTTGTCAAAAATTCCTTTTCAGCCTTCTTGTAGGCCCCGTTCAGTACTAGAAGGCTGCTATAAGATCTTCCTGGGGCCTTCTCTTTCCAGATCTGAGTAGCCTAAACTCTGTCTTCATAGGAGGGATGCTGCAACCCTCTGATCATCTTTGTGTCCTTCTCTGGACTCACTCCAACAGGTCTGTGTGCTTCTTATGTTGGGAACCCCAGAGCTGATGCAGTGCTCCAGGTGGGATCTCATGAGAGTGGAATAGGTGGGGGGAATCCCCTCCCTCACCCTGCAAGCCACACAGCTTTTGATGCAGCTCAGGATGTGATTGGCTTTCTGGGCTGCAAGTGAAAACTTCCAGGCCATCTCCAGCCTCTCCACCAGTACTCCAAGTCCTCCTCAGCAAGGCTTCTCCCACTGTCCAGCATTGCTCAGGATTGCTCCAGCCCAGGTGCAGGACCTTGCACTCGGGCTCATTGAACTTCCTGAGGTTTGCACGGGCCCATTCCTTCAGCCAGCGTCCCTCTGGAAAGGATCCCATCCCTCAGGTGTGCCAACTGCACCACTCAGCCTCGTGTTGTACTCTAGCTTCCTCACTCTGGGTGTGACCATCTGGCCAATTCCTTGTCTCTTGAGTAGTCCATCCATCAAATCCGTGTCTCTCCAACGTAGAAACAAGGATGTCCGGCAGTGTACTGTCAAATACCTTGCACAAGTCCAGGTACATATCGGTCACTCTTCTATCATCCACCACAACTCTAACACAGTCATAAAAGGCCACAAAATTTGTCAGGCAGAATTTACTCTTAGTGAAGCCATGCTGACTTTCTTCAATGACCTCCTTACTTAACATGTGCCTTAACATGGTTTCCAGCTGGAAACTATGACATGCACGATGGCTTTTCCAGGCAGTGAGGTGAGACCAACTGGCCTGTAGTTGCCTTGTCTGTGTTGCCTGTGATAATTTTACAGTACAAAGTTTTATCTGAAGACTCAGGCTATTTACCTGCATGGATGTAACTTGTAACTATGCTGTAAATAGCATTAGGAGTAGTGTTGTCACAACAGAGGCAGGAGGGTCAGTGGTAATTCTCCGAATTCCAAATTTGTGATGTTGGGCTACAAATCTTAATGAAAGAACTACAAAGATTTCTCACATGCTTATCTTTTTTTATTTTTCCAGTTGATAAATTGTCTGTCAACTGGATGTGTTTCAACAAATTTGTTGATTGCAATTACTCAGCAAATGTTTGTTGTTAAGATATTTCAGGCAGCGAACTGCTGACAACGTGTTTTCTGTCAGTGGTCCTTTGAGTGCTTGCTATTCATTGTTTATATTTGCAATTTGAATTGTATTGACTGCACACACAATCCCCTGATTGAATCTAGTTGTTCATAAGTGCAGGTTTCCACATTGGCTCTTTCAGATTTCATCTTTCATGAAAATATTGTTAACTTCATTCACAGCCGTCATTCTCTGTAAACTGAAGAAACTTGGCTGAAGTTCGCACAGAAGTGAATTCTAAACTAAACACATTTAACTGCAGCTTACTCCCTATAGCCAAGGGTTTTGTTTGCTCAGCTCTTCTTTTCAGCGATGTGAACAAGCAGCTCCTATGAAATTTGTGTTGTGTCTTTCTTTGAAGAGGTTAATGTCATATCACATTTTTCTTAACCAAAGGGTGTTTACATTAGTTTTGATGAAACGTAGAGTTTGATAACGAACTGTTCTGATTTGGAGTCTCTATTTTTGTTCAGATTAAGACTTTCTACCTGTCCAAAGTAGGGATATGGAAATCATGCACTGAACACTACAGTCAGAATGGGTAGAATGCACATGCTAAATGGCTGTTTAAATATTTGCTGTATGAATGTACATATTTTTTACCAAGTGTATAGGGGCTTTTTTTTAACCAATCCTTGAGCTGTCAATGACTTGTGGGTAATGAGTTCAAAAATAGTTTAAATTGATTGAACTAAGCTGCTTTTTGGAAAATAATAATTTTCTTTTAAAGCAAGTAACACTGATTACTGTTACAATGTAAGTAAGCCAATTATTCTTCTAGAATTTACACAAAACAGTTCAATTTCGAGAAAACCAGGCTTTCAAATATAAGGAATACTGTGTACCAAAATTTGTGCAAATTTTTTGGAATATTCTTATAAGACTGTTACCATTAAGTGGGTTCTTTTTAAATTTGATTTTGCTATTTGAGCTCTCAAGTTTGAATAGTCAATCCACATTCTTGATGTCTCTCCTTGCAAAGAGAGATAGAAATGCGCTCAGATTTCAGTGTAAAATGAGGTTCCCATGTAACTGCTTAATATCAGATGCTGTGAATTGATGGAGCTGAAAACCCTGTGTACCACTTGTGAGGTCCGCTTCAAACATACCTTGGAAAGAGTAGGCTCAAGACTTTCTATAGAAAACTTTTCACAGCAACCTCTTTTCATGCTTTTATCAGGGTTTCAACTGATAAATATCTAAAAGCATTCTGTGCTCTTTCCGGTTTCTTTTTTCCTCGCTGGAGAAACCCATAGCTCTTTCTGTCCCATAACTAATAATTAAATGGAAATATAACATTTCCCATTTCCTCAGTTTTCCAGATGTGTCTTCCTTTATTTTTGTTCTCAAGTAATCAAGAATTAACATTTTTCACTCAAAACAATGAACCCTAGAAAGCCTCTGATCTGAATAGAAAATAAGAGGAATTTGGACATGGAGCTAGGGTCTACCTTAAATAAAAAGATGTTAGTTGGTTTTGGCTTTTTGTTTTACTAAACCAAAGTTAATTTTTCTAGTATCTTATGTTTATTTTTATTACAGAGATTTTTTTTAAAAATACCATGTGTATATTCTGCATCTTGTCAGTAAACAGCCTTGTCAACTAATTTATAAGAGAGCTGTAATCCTAAATTTACAAACATATTTATTAAATTTCCCATCTTTTTGGCTGGCAGATGAATGTGTTAAATAAAGAAAACGCAGTATTGAGCGATGTCCTATATCTGTAGAGGATATTAGGAATCGATAGCAAAACAGACTGAAAATTAAGTAATGTGGTTAAGCACAGCTGAATGATGCCATTTTAAAAGCTGATTAGAAATAAATATGCCAATTGCTATGGATCCTATGTCTGTCATAAAAGGTGGTTGTTTGGTTCGTCTGTGAGAACGAGCCTGGCTCCAGAGCTGCAGAGTGTGTTGTGCACGGCTTGCCAAGAGGCACAAAAGAGTGGGTGGGCCACCAGTGACACAGGAGCTGGAGTACGGTGCTGCAATAAGATACTGCATGCAAGCTCAGAGAAACAACATCAAAAGAGGTTAAGAGAATTAAGTTCCTCATTATTCAGATCAACTGGGCTAAAGATGAATAAGGAAACACTACTAAGGTGTAAAGTGGATGACCGGATAGGATTGTTTGATTCTGCTGAGAGTAAGCTACTTAAACTACTAACCCAAGGTGATAGCCAACAAAGAAATGAGGTGACCATTGTGGACAGTCCAACATAGTTTTGTTTGAAGTACATAATTATCATAAACTCCCAGCAACATTTGCAATATGGAACTTAAATAGGAGCAACTTCTCTTTGACACAGAAAATACTTCCCAACTGGCAAGAATTTGGCATACAGGTAACAGGTCATGATGAAGGTTGGATTGGGTTGTGGGGTTTTTGGTTTTTTGTTTGTTTGCTTAGGGTTCTTTTTCTTTAAAGGCTCTATTGTTCTAAAATTTACAACCACAACAATCTTACTTATGCCAGGAATCCTCCTGCAGTCGGTAGAATTATTTATGATTTAAAAAAAAAAAATTAAGAGTAGGAAGAAGAATTAATCTGATCCACCAGGTACGGCTAATAGTTAAAATAAACACTTTCTCAGACAGTGGTTTCAGATAACCAGATGTTTATTTTTATTAGGATCACCATCTTGCTTAGAGAACTGAACACCTCTTTTTCATTGGCCTCACTGCCAGTAGTTTACTTTCAGGGAGTGCATGCCCTCCCTCATTCTTTCCTGCTGGAAGAACAGGAGTATCAGATTAAGCCCTACTGTGATTTACGGATGTGAAATAGGCGAGAGAAGAGATTCTTGCTCTTTTGCAGCTCCTGTTTACATCTGTGTCAATGAACAAGAGAGATAAAATGTCAATATGCCCTTAAGGAAATTTGTCCCGATTTCCATTGCATAATGATTAATTTAATTCTCCGCATGAGTCTAAATACACTGGAGTTAAATGAAAAGACCAATCCTGGAAATGTGCTGAGACACCAATATTATCGTGGTAATACTAATTTTGCCCTCCTCTTTTTCTAGTTGGTCTAGAAGTTTTCTAGGACTTTGAAACACAGAGGAACCTTGACTCTACCTTTTAAGAAAAGTGTCCTAACTACATTGAAGCTCATACTATTTTTAAGACTCTGAAGTGAGCAATCTCTTACTTGTACCTTGCTTACCCAGATTAAGGTCTTGATGAGAAGCAGTATCATAGATATGGAGGGTTTACCTCACACTCTTACATCTCAGACGTAATCCAGTGCTAATATGAATATCTCTGTCTCTGTCTGAATTACCACTGAGTCATGCATTAATTTTTTTAGCTGTTTTCTGTCCATGTCATACCACTGGCATGATAAAATACCTATTTTGGATCAGTCCCTTAAAATGAAATAAACTGGTGTACTCCACTGCAATAGGCCGTTTCCCACTGGCATTTTGACTACATATTTCTCCTGAGTGAAAGCAAAAAGTAAAAGGAAAGGATGCTATTTTTGCTTTATAAAGTATCTCAAATTTTCAAATTTTATTTAGTTCTTCTACTTCGCTATATTTTCTATGCTCAAAAAAACGGAACCGTCACAATCTATGAGTAGCAATAAAACCTTTGAGAAATGCTTCTAATAAAAGAACAGTAGCCTGTGAAATGTGCTGCTGTGGTGTGCAGTAAGTATAGTGGTTCACCTTGAACACTTCTTTTATTGAATACTTTGGGGCAAGGATGTCTGATTGTGTGTGAAAGCTTCTCATGTGTGGTATGGAGACCTTGTGTGCTCTTTCCTTCCTGCCCTTTTCCTCCTCCTCTTTTTATTCAAGGATGCAGCTGCCAGACACAGAGCCATGCTCCCGTACAGCCTTCCCAGGAGGCCTTGTGAAATCAAGTTGCTCGCTGTGTGCCAGCATGGCTTTTGTTCCTTCGAAGGCAGAGCTAGGAGCCTGCTTCCTCTGCCAAGAATGCAGGCAGGCTACATTGGGGAAAAAAAAAAAAAAATCCCTCAATTTTATTCACTGCACTGTTTCATCTTTTTAAGTAGCTGGCATCTGCAGCTGGTTGTGGCAGGGAAAACCTACAAACATCGCACTTGATGTTAATAAATGTGTTTGCCATTAAGTGGCTGTTGTAATGCTTTGCTTGTTTGCCTTTCTGTGTGCACTTTCATCCTTCACTGTAACACTACTGCTGCCTTGTAATTTGTCTCAGACATTTACATTGCTGGTTGCAGGTATACGAACCTCTTAGATCAAGTAACTGCTCAGACACTTGATAAAAGGATCCGTTTAGCGTCTTTCCTATTCTGTCTGCCAAATCCAAGCATAGCCTTGATGCATGGAATACAAACTGCCTTATAGTCACAGACCACATTTCACTTCTCCTTGACTCCTGACTGAATGGTACAAACCATTAAGGAGTTTATGTGAGATCTTTAGTGCAGCCGCTGATTTTAGCAGAGTCTAACAATGTCTCCTGTGACAGCTTTCTATCTCTCCAGAACAGCTGGAGCAGCTATTCCTAGAATCCTCTGAGTGAAGTCCATATTTCAAATAACTGAAAGAGGATCATATAACAGCACTCTCGGTGGGATGGCAGCCATTATCTCCTCTGGAGCATGCCTGCTGTAGAGAGAGCAGGCATCTCAAAACAACACATCTGCAGTTCTGTCAGCTGTTGGGGAGAGGTTTGCATGCACAGGAAAGGAACAGCTCTCCTCCCCTCTCAAAACTACCCTCTCTTCTTTCTTCTCCGTGCAAAATCTGACAACTTGATGAAAGCAGGCTTGTCTTAGAGACTGACTAATGAAAGTGCTTGCAACAATTTGGACCCAATCTGTCCATGAAGAGCGCACAGGAGGGTCTCTGACAGTCTGCTTTACCACAAAGCACACAAACGTATGCTCAACTCTCAGGGACTTTAGCAGGACTTAAGCATATATTTGATACCATTAAGTGCTATACTGAGCTGGGATGACTTGATGTGCAGGAGCTTGAGTACAACGATATGTACAAGACAAGGGGAGAGGAAATGAGGGGTGAGTCCTGCTCTCTTTGCATTACATCTGGGCCCAGGTTGTATGCTATGAGCTGATAGAAGGAGAGATGGGAAGATGTGGGTCCTGTAAAGCTAATCTTTCACCCTGCATGTAGTTAGAAGGTGTCCCAGGAAGCAAGCAAAGTGGAAGCTGACATTCTTTCTCATAAAAAGTCCTGCTTTTAGTTAACAAAACACAAGACAGTAAGTTACGGCAGTTCCTTCGGCTGCTGTCGGTAAGGGTAAGCTCAGTGCTTTGGAGCTGTATAACAGTACCACACAGCAGCAAGGTTACAAGAAAAAAGAGCAGTTTGATGGCTGCAAAGCAACGTAACCAGAGTAACTGAAATTAAATTCCCTACACTGAACAGTTTCTTGCATTCCAGCCTGTGAACTGTCTTAACTTCCAGTGTTATGATAACCTCACTAACATGTGCTATTCTGGGCTGAAAGAAGATGTGCTGTTTGCAAAAGAATAAGCAGGTTTGCATTGCCCCCGTGTGCATTCTACTATGGCAGTCTTTTTTTCAGCTGAAGTCTTTTTCGTCAGGCTGGCCTCCAAGACAAGGAACAGAGGGAGACTTTCTGTGCCTTTCAACCCAGCAACAGCAAAGAAGCTTTTCATAGTGGAGCACATTTAAGTTATATGCTAAAGAACGAATGAGTAGCTAAAATCTTTCCTGAAGAATTAGTAAAATTAACTTAATGACCTATGGATTAATAGTTTAGCATTGTAGATATATAACAATAAGGAAATTAAATTTCTCAGACCCATTCAAAACAGGAGTTTAAAAAGAGAAAATAAGGCAGACACTACGTTATATTGTTAGGGTCTTGGGGCAGATCTACCACCCAATGAGAAATCAGGAAGCAAGGTAAGAAAATCCACAGCAAAATTCTGTGGGTCCAGGCTTGCCTTATGTCTAGTTTCTTAGAAAGTATCTGAAGACTGATTCCTCAAAACTGCTTTTCTCCCTGGCACCAGAGAACAAACCAACAACAAGGGCCCTCTAACAGCTGTAGGAATTGCTCAGAGAGACCTGTTTCTCTCTCCCCACCTTTAGGACTCCCTGTAGAGAAATCCCACACTTTCTGGGATAAGACAGCAGGCACAGCTACCTCTAAGCTGTGACAGTGTTGAAGGGTCAAGGGGAGCTGCCATTTAGGGATGCATAATGGGTGCAAAAGACCAGCATCCCCAGGAGAAAGGGATTGTTACTTTCTTTTGCTTTTCAGGCAAGCTGAAACTGAGCTCTGTGTTGCCATTATTTTCATTTGCACTGATATGTTCTCCCAGATGTTACAGGCAGTTCAGCTTTACTGTCTGTCACCGCTCATGTCATGATGGCACGGCACAAAGATTTGCTTTTCTTTGGGCTTATCCAAAGATCTGTAGATTGCAGCTAAATAACTAGAACTGTTCTTGCATATCCTGAGGAGGAAAAGAAGAATTTTGGGCGGTGTCCCCAGGTCTTCTCTGAACTTTGCCATTGGAGATTTTCTGACTGAGAATTTTCACTGTTCTAATTCAGTATTTCAAGACATGTGAGTGGTAGGAAGGATATGTTTTGTAAGGTGTAATTATCTCTTTTTAGCAGTGAGCTCCTCAATGCTGCTTTGATTGTGATACCTCCACATCGCCTGATTAAATCAAAGCCAGGTTAGAGCATTAGGATTAAGGACGTAAATTAATTGTAATTACATCAGAGCCAGCCAAATTAGCGAGTCATCAGTAATATAAGCAATGCTAAATGGCATCTAATTCTGTATAATAATTAATTGGGTTCTTCCACTAAATAAGACCCGACACATTGGTCCTTTATCAATCCACTAAAGGCTGGTTAGCCTTGGGTGCTTTTGACATGAAACAATTACAAAGGTTCCAGGAAACCAACATGTTTGTCCCCGTTTTCATTTTAAGCTCTGACACCCTGCATTTACATGCTTCTCCTAGTTTATTAATTAGGTCCTTACACTCTTGGAGTACTCTTATTTGCTGTGCCTGTCGTCCTGGACAGCTCATTGCTAAAATTATGCTGCCCACAGAGCTTGGAAAGAAAGGATCTAACAAGCTGCAAAGGGCAACCAGAAAATGACCAGTGGTGGTCATTTGACCAGAATGAGCATTCAGAGGACTGCTGATTTCTGATGTAATATCAAAGCTGGGTAAAGAAAGATGAAAAGGAAACCTTTTCTACGCAGGTAAACATCAAGAAATTATTTAAAGGGGCATCCAGGTACAGTCTAAGGGACACAAAAATAGTCTGGCTAACAAACAATCTCACCCTCTTCCCCTCCTCTTGACAGGGAGTTTTGTGAGAATTGGAATAAAATCTGAAGGGAAAGAGGTGGGATCACCAATAGGTAGTCTTCTGAAACCAGTCTAGAAAATAAACAATAGCAGGCATCCTGTAGAGTACAGTCTTAGGTTTGCAGGTAGCTGGACTAGCAGATCAATATGTCTTTTTCATTTCTAACAGCAGCAGCTCTGTTCCACATGTATTCTAGAGATGCTGCAGTTGGCTTCTTACCACTGGAAGCGATTTGTTTCTTGTTTGTGACAGAGGAAATGCACTACTTTGTCTCTCAGAACTGCATGGCTGCCCTCCTGCTGCTCAAAAAGCTTTCCAATTACAGATCCCGCACAAAGAAAAACATATTAGCTGTTCTGAGACCTTCAAAGTAGTCTGACTAACCTTTGTGCAGGGCAGGACTTTAAAGGAAGCAAAGCAAACCCCAAACCACCTTTGTATTCTTCAGGTCTGTTGACTAGCAGGAAGCAGTTTGGCATTGCTCCCAACAGTCACAGAGTACTCAAACAGTGTTTACAGTAATTCTGGGTGCTGTTCTGCTGTAAATGTTACATGACACATATCTTTCTAATTATTTTCTAGTTATATCACAGAGAAGGTCAATTCACGTGTTGCATTTTGGATTGCAACTTTTAGTATCAGTAGCACATTGAGTATTGGTATTCTAGAAAACAGCTTTGGATCTTAGACCCAGAACTTCATCCTGCTTGGGTGGATTTGCCCAGAAGTTTAACAGAACAGTCAAAACTGAGGTGCAGAATTGTGTTACCTGTTCAGTTTTTCACTCTATCCAATTACAAACCATTTACAAATGCAGCAAGAGCTGTACCAATCCAGGTTTGCATACTGTTTACTCACTCTGAACAATGCATCATTTTTCATTATAACTGTATCTGGGTTTGGAGACAGCCGGTGCTGTGGTGTCACACGTGAACTCAGAACTCTGGAATGAGCTTCCTCTCCCTCTGCTGTCATTGTGGACGAGGTGAAGATCACAGTTCCCTACATTTGCTTGCAGAATTGTTTCTCTCTGCCAGAGGCGGTGCTTGAAAGGAAACTGCACCAGTAACGCAGAGATTCAAGTAAATTAGAAGGAGGAGGACCTATAATCATATAACATGTGGGGAACGGTGTCTGTAAACCACATTTAGAGTGCATGAGTTGGTACTTCTGAGAGCAGCACACTTGAGCATATTTGTGACAAATGCTGTGGATGTCGCACATTCTTCATCAGCCCTGCAAAGGCACAGCTTTTAGACAGATAGTCATTTTACAAACAAGGGGAATGGTTAAAATCATTGTCTCTAACCTACAGCTTGCTTTTCTCTATCTGTCACCTAAGGTGAGTTTATCCTTTGTGTCTGATGCACTGAATCAGATCAGGGTGCACTCACACCTTCTTTTCTTCCAGTTAAGCAGCAAGACAAAGGCAAAAAAAATATTTAAACTGAGAAGAAATCAGGACAGCAAATTCAGCTCCAGAGAAGCACACTTGAATATGCCCTTATGTGCATTTTTGAATGAGATGCTCTGTCAAGAGGCTTAACACAGTGTGCAAAGTTAACTGTCCATATGATTTTATGGGTCGGAGACTTTGTGTTTTGCAGACGTTAAAACTAAAGGCCAATATGCTTCTGCATGGCTCTTTATTATCGTATGTGTGTCTAAGAGTGCCACCTCTAAAGATAAAAATGGTTCCTCTGACTTTTAATGTTATACAGCTGACCATCTCCATATCTCCTTCTGATTTTCCACAGAATTTTTCCTTACCTTTCAAAACTGTTAATTAAGATTTGATGGGAGAAGTAAATAGAACTGAAAAAATATTTCTTGTAATAATTTGTGTCTCGTTCAGCATTTGACATTTTCTATTCAATGTCTGTATTTAAAGCTAAAATTCAACTGATTTTATTTTAAAATATTTCGGACGCATTTTATTATTTTGTCATTTGTTCGTTTGTTTTTATAACATAGCTAAGTGTTGTTGTGGTTTTTATATAATATTCCCAATAGGAAAGACCTCCTCATGTTCACTTATGTTATAGCAAAACAGGGAACCTTCATAATGCATTTGCCTAATTGTCAGATATTCTGTATTCAGAAGAAGTGATGGCCGGGGTGAGACCCGCTCCTATTTGCTTTACACAATTTTCTGCAAGGACTGCTTGCTGCTGAATTCACCTAAGAGTATCCTCTTTTTAAAGACTGCCAGTGCTAGTTCTGCGCAAAGTAGAGCCAATGCCATGGGATTTTTATAAATAAAATCCAGTGACATTCATAGCCCTGTAATCAATTACTTGGCCACTTGGCCAAAGATCTGTTGTAGTGTAAATGTTTATACACCCCGAGTGCCTCAAGGCCTGCATAATCATTTGGCATACACCATTTGGTCCACAAGTGTAGCGTGGCCTTGCTTACAAAACACGCTCAGGATGGCAATTGGTGGCAGGACACTGCAGTGTTCATGGGCTGATGGAAACAGTAAATTCAGTCCTGGTACGGCAGAACAGGTGACTAATCTGAGGCTCTTTTAACCAAAATGTTTTCCACTGAAATTAATGTTCCTATGGGAACGTATGGATGAATAGATATGGAAATAAATGCAGGCACAGACTCCTCTGCACTAGAAAGTATGTTTTTATGCATTTTAAAGAAAAAAATCTAAAAAGGCTGATCATATTAATTGAAATCCTGAATGCCCTGAGTTAAAATATGAGATATTTTAGCACACCTGTTCAGGAAACACAATAAGAGACAAAAAGGTTCAGCTGTGCTGTGGAGCACCAGAGCGAGAAGAAAGTTTAAAAAAAAAAAAATTCAATAGAGAAGATTCTTCATCTAAGTCAGATTTGTTTGTGCTCCTTTGGCTTGCTATCTGCCTCTGGATTTCCGGTGTTATGCTGCCACGAGTGCTGTCTTACAACTACTTGAAAAATGAAGAAAAGGTTTGTTGTGTTCAAACAACGTCTGTGTGGCAAGTTCTCAAAATTTTCTGTCACATGAAGCTCAAAAATTGAAAGCTATTACTGTTTAGAATTCTTGCTTTTTAGATCTCGCCTCTTGGTATTTCGTTACTTAACTAATATTTATTGATCTGTAGGGTTACCATTATTGCTCTCAAAAGAAGCAGCCCAAACAAGACATCAGCTAGAAAATGGAAAGAAAATAAATGCATAAAATATACAGTTTTCCTCACCTAATATGGATGTGGAAAGATGAAAATCTAAATGACTTCTCTGGGGATGAATCAACAAGGTAGCCACACATAGCTTGATCAGAAAATCTTACAGGTTGTCTGACAGTGAGAAACTATTCCTGCTGAAACCAACTCCAAAATCCTTATTAATGTTTCTGGCTCTGGTTTGATAAAGCAGAACCAGAGCTGGATCCCTCTGTTCTGGTCAGTCAGTGGGTGCCAGTGAAGCTGTGTCTAGAACATGTTATTCCTTGCAGCTGGTGCAGAGTACAGTCAAGGGTAGTGAAGCTTAGGAAGGGTTGCTTAGGGCAAGATGTCTGTACCAAGCCTGATCCCTTACATCTGAGAAACTTCCATGCTTTTTAGGTAAGGTCTTATGCTTTTTATAAATTGGTTTAAGAGAGCAGGTCAACATCTTATTGTCTCAGAATCAGAAGAAAGTAAAGGTCTCAAAACAATTTGGTTTATACAGGTCAGAACTGGAAATTCTAACACGTTATTGACTTCTCTGGGTCATCTTGGGAATGCTTTGACTTCAAATGGGGTTTTTATGCAATTCAGCTATTGATTTTTGTAGAAAGCAGGCAGATATATGCTTACATCCTTTGAAAATCACACCTAGAACCTCTAAAAACCTGTCCTTCAGAATGCCACAATGGCTTTGGTAAAGAGGATTCCTGGAATTCGTGGCACATAACACCTTCTGCTTTCCGTTTGCTAAGCACTTTATTCCTCCATTGGTACGTTCATTTTGTACTGTGCACGAGCACTAGGATTGAATTGTGAATTGTATGGGGAAAAGAATGCTTGCTTGTCATTAGTTGCAGAACCTGAAGAAATCATCTATAACTTAATAATGATTCTGCAAATAATGTAGTACCACTTTGGCTGGTAAAAAAAGTAAAATATATGTCCAAGTTTCGTGATAATTCCAGTATAAGGAAGTAGAGCATCAAAGCTTGAGGTTACTGTGGTTCAGTGTATTTTATTCCAGTGTTAAATACCTGTCCTCTTGGCAGCAGAAACGTGTTTCTTGACATCAAACTGTGCCCAGACTAGCACAAACAACAAGTACTGGGAGGAATAACAGTAGTGTCTTCTGATTCAACCTTAGGAGGCCTGGGCAAATTGCCACAGATTACATTTTAGCTATGCAGGTGATAAAAATAATGTTTTTTCAGGTCGGCTGTTT
The DNA here is from genome assembly GCA_013398855.1 of Mohoua ochrocephala. Taxonomy (NCBI): domain Eukaryota; kingdom Metazoa; phylum Chordata; class Aves; order Passeriformes; family Acanthizidae; genus Mohoua; species Mohoua ochrocephala. Next base: position 99,266 of record VZTA01017444.1, read on the forward strand.
CTGAACTTTAGCAGTTATTGTCCTGCTCTTAACAGTGAAATGGGAAAAGCTTGTTATTCTAACACTTTCATTTCAGATGCCTTTCTTTTCATTGCCATGGAAATTATAGCTACGAGCAGTGCCATTGGGGGAAAAAAAAGGTAAGGCATATTTCTGAGTTTCAAATGGCTCTTAAATTATACTACTTCAAGAAATTTCTCTTTCTCGTTCAACACACATTTATTTTATATATGCAAACAGAGATACTACATTAATGTAAGTAATTAACTTTGCTTAGCTAACACTCCCTTACACTTATCCTTACATTGAATCATTGTCCATATGGCTGTCTTAAAATGTTTTGTAACCCTAAGTGCATTTCACATCACCTCAGACATTTAGGACACACTTTATAGAAGCTCAGTTGAAGTGACTTGCTCTAGTCATTAAAATCTTTCCTTCATGGCAGTTTTATTTCACAAGTCAGAATATATGTGAAAACTTGAAATTCTAAGTTTTCCAAATAAATTAACAAAATTGTACTTAGCAGCTGTGGTGTTGGAAGGGATGAATCATGGTTTGCAGACACCAAATTGCTGAAGTTTTTCCCCTCATTACTAATGTTCTCATGGGAAAGACTTGCCTCATGAATATTCAGATGTGCCTCAGAGAATCATAGAATCATTAGGGTTGGGAAATACCTTTCAGATCCTCGAGTCCAACCATAAACTTAACACTTCCAAGTCCACCATTGAACTGTGTCTCTAAGTGCTACATCTACACGTCTTTTAAATACCTCTGGGGATGACGACTCCAGCATTTCCCTGGGCAACCTGTTCCGATTCGCAATGACCCTTGCAGAATATCCAATCTAAGCCTCCCCAGCACAATGTGAGACTGTTTTCTCTTTTTCTTTCACTGTTACATGGAAGAAGAGACCAATACCCACCTTGGTACACCCTCCTTTCAGGTAGTTGAGGAGAGATCAACACTCCCACCCAACTCACTGTTGTCTGCAAACTCAATCCCCTCGTCCAGATCACAGATATAGACATTAAACAGGGCTGGCACCAACACTGAGCCTTGGGGAACATGACTGGTGACCACCCACCAGCTGGATGTAACTCCATTCCCCCCATTCTCTGGGCCAGGCCACACAGGCAGTTTTTCATCCAGGGAACAGAGCACCTGTCCAAGCCATGAGTAAGCAGCCAGTTTCTCCAGGAGAAAGCTTTGGGAGAAGGTATCAAAAGCCTTGCTAAGGTTCAGGTAGACAACATCCACAGCTTTTCCCTCATCCACAAAATACATCATTTTGTCACAGAGGGAGATCAGGTTGGTCAAGAGGGACCTGTCTTTCATGAGCTCATGCTGGCTGGGCCTGATTCTCTAGTTGCTGTGTACATGCCATGTGATGGGAATCAGGATGATCTGCTCCCGAATCCCATATTTTCATTCAATTTAAACCATGTTTTTCTTCTCTTCTCTTTGCACCATGCTTGTTTTGTACATAACTGTATACAACAACAACTTTTAAAATTGTCCCTGGCAAATTGGGGTTATAAGTAGAAGTAAAAGCTGCGGGGGCATGTCCTATATATTGGGTCAATCTTTCTAGGTGGAGCATCTCTCCTAAGGGTGGTAGAACGTGGTCCCGTGAGAGTCTTTTGTTCCCTGCTGGAAAAGGAATTCGAAGTGTTGTCTTTTACTATGTGCTTCATGCCTGTAACAAGACGAAATGTAAGAAAGAGGGAATCCCACAAAAAATCCTTTTGGATGCAGTTTTGTTCCATGAACTATTGAAGTGAATGAGATGGGAGGCGAAGCTTTCAGATTTGGGGAAAGACACTGATGTAGTGAAAGACTTGGGACAGATTTCAGGAAATTTGCTGTCTGTTCCTGCTTCCTGTTACTGTAAACTTGGGAAAGTAACTTCATCTTTATGCCTCTGCTGCTAGTGTGTGAAATGGAGATAACCACTGCTTTTGTCTGTCTTGCCTGTTTTATGTCTAAACTTACTGGGGAAGAGACACTTACGTTACACATTTTCTGCGGAGAGACTTCAGTAGGGTCCTAATCTCATTCGGGGTCTCTGAGTGTCTCTGGTTGTGGCAATACTAATGAAAAAATCCCCAGATTTCTACAGGACTACACACTGTGTTTCACAGCTGACTGTGTTATACTGTTTCAAGGGCAGAAGCAGAGTGTGGTTACATTTGGAGGCTGTATAAGAATCCTGACACATTAGGTGCTTAATTGCTTTCCCTTGTGGGATTGGAGACTTTCCACTGTTTATGAAAACTAGACTGAAATGGAGAACTGCATCCTACATGCATGCACACAACATCATTTTGCTTCCCAGCCAGATTTTCCCCAGGTTAGGTACTTTTAGGGATCTCCCTGCTTCTCCTTGTGATAAGGTGCACAGCCAACATTATCATTAATGAGAGCTGCATGCGCACTCGAAGAGAGAATCCAGGCCTCTGGGCACATTTAATTGCTATCAGACCAAGACTACTTCTGCATAACATGGGGTATGCACAGATCATGGTAATGAAACTGAGACCAAAGGACTTGCTTAGGAAGGCGTGTATAGCGCTCTGTGGGGAGGCTCTGCAGAACCTGGGAAACTCTGCCAACATGGAGGGAAAGGTAGATGACATGCAGGAGGAAATGTCATATTTGGGGAGCGCATAGGCTGCAGTGTGGCTGTAACTGATAGTTTGGATTGCCTCTGTAGTATACAATCAAGACATGCTGCTGGGAACAATTAACTGTAGAAGCAAGATGCTAACTTTCTTCTTTAAATCTCTCTTCTTTCCTGCATGAGGCTTGGACTTGCTGTGTTGTCTCTGACTTTCCAGTGACCTTGCTTTAGGTAGCAGTGAAGAGGAATAAACCGAGTGTAGGCAAGATTAAAAGGCGTATCATTATATTTGAGGGAGTGGAAATTGAGTGCTAGGAAAGAGCAGAAGGGTCTAGTACCTGTGCTCCAGTCCTATCTCTGACTTCCTCTGTAAGTAGTTTGAGTCATATTAGATTCTACTATTCAGAAAAAAGAAAAATTTTTATATTTTTTTATCCCAGAAAATACTGAGTAACTTTCTCCAAATAATGACTGAATATAACATGCAAATAGCAGCAAAAATTCCAGCAGCTCATTGAGTTCAAGTACTGAGGGAGATGGTTTCTCTGGGAATATTCATTTGTCTGAAATATTTTTTTGGATAAATGCCAGGGCATTGAACTAAAGAGTTAGGGACAGTTCTTCTGCATGGCTGCATTGTGGGGCCTGTGTTCTAAGGATGTGTGTACCCCGAGGGGACTGTGCCATAGCGTGTTTCTCCTAAAGCCATCTGAAGTTAAACACTTCTCTAGATCAAAGGATTGAATGTTGTACAGTAAAGTGGAATACAGCAAAATTGTTATAATTTGATCTAAAGCACATTGAAGACTTCTTTCTCTCATTAGAAAGGTTGGGCTGCCTCTTATGTTACAGGTACAAAACTACTCCAACAGTAGCATAGCTACCTACAAAGACAGGGACCTTTCAGCTGTACTGAGTGTTTTAGTCCCAGGATACTGCCTTGAGGTCTCTGTATAAGCAGGAAGAGGAGGACACAACTGTGGTGTCCCCACACAGCTGCAACTTGCAGCGACTCTGAAATCTGTAAGGCCGATGGCCATTGATACTACTTAGAGAAACCTTTTGGAAGCTGTAATTTATACCATTTATGTTCAATGCACAGTTAATCTATGAAGTGAAGGAAAACGAAGGCAATTTAGATTCATCCGTCCATAAAATAGGTCACCAAAGAGCTGGTTTAATATGGCACTAGCGAGAGCATAGTCATGTCGAGGTAATGCTGGACTGGGATCAAATGGATGGATATAGTTTCATGCAAACAATGGAAGTGGCTTTTAGTGGAATTTCATAAAGAATGACATTGGATCAACAAGCCAGTTTCTATAGCATTTAATGAAGACTCTATTTAATATTGGGAGTGGAAGTCTGCGTTATGCCTGTAGCTGATTTGTAATTAAAAGAATAGAAGGTTCAGCTGAAGAGCAGCACTAAGAAACGTACATTCAAAGAATTAGGAGTAGCCTACCCATTTAGTGATGCATTATTACACTTCTTTCTCTTGGATATCTCTTTAGTTCTCTGAAGTTAAATATGATACATATGGGAAATAGATTGAAGTACATTAATTGCCTTATTCATCATGTCATTAAAATTGTAGGTCTTGCTGCAGACTAGCTGCAATGTCTTATTGTGTTTCTGGTACACATCATTAATAAAAGCACTCCTGCCAGTGGTACGCAAAATGTACTTTCTAAATAACTGTACAGTGATTTGGGGCTCACTTATGCAACATATTGCTACAAACTATTGTAATACCCCTGGCACTTGCTTAAACTCATTGGGCTAGTGATGGAATTAATGAGGCTGGTGCTGCTGCAGTATGCTGAGCACGCTCAGCTCCTTCGATGCTCTTTGTCTGCAGCGAGGCTCTTGTCTTTCAGAGCTGGCTGCCACTCTGTCTCCAGGGCTGAGCCTGGGATCAGATAATGAACAGCATATCAGTGCGGCGGAGGGGGTAGGGGGTGATGGGAGAAGACTTATTATTCCTTCACTCTCAAACAAAACAAAATCATTGAACTGTCAGGGTCATTAAGGACCCTGGGGTTGTCATGGAAACGACCTTTGGGGGTTTATGGCTGTTAATGCATGACTGACTGTCTGTATTATATGTGTGTGGAAGGGGTCACCGTTTTCTTGGTAGCTTCTAAAAAAAGCTGGATTGGATGGCTAATGTTCAGAAAGGAATCTCTGTGCTCTGTGGTGTGACTAACTATTTTGAATGTAGCAGACTTTGAAGGGGAGGCAGAATAAAAAGCTTTACTGACAAATATTTAGACAGAAACATAATTACTCTTGAATTTTGTTTCAGTAGCAATGCAACTTTATTTCCAAGTGTCACAAAATAAAGTCAGACTCCCTAATCTTTATAGGACACTTAAAAAAACTCTGAAAGCAAACAATTTTGCTTCAGATGATTTCAGACTAGCAATACAGGGCAGTACCTAGGGAAATGACAATGAATTTTAGAGCTGTCATAGGCAGAGAGAGAAAATGTTAATGTACATAGCTAATAAAATCTTCCTCATCCTCATACAGGCTTTCCGTATGACCTTGGGCACATCATTTAACTGTTGTCCTGTTCAAGTCAACGCAAACCATCGAGTTCAAATTTGTAATAATGCTTGTTGAAAAGGAAGGACATTTGATTGTAAGAACACGGGTTTAGGGCTCTAAGTACCCAAAAGAAAAGTTGTGGTAAGAGTACACCAAAGATCAATTTTGCCCAATTTTTTTACACTCTCAAGTGGAAGTCATCAGAGTATTTTGCTTTATCAGCCACTCTCTACTGGCTGATTAACAATTAGATGGTTGTACCTCAGTTTTCAGCAGAGACTACGGCACTTGTCTCCATATAAAGAGAGAAAAGGAGGGGCAGGGGGAGACAAAGAGGCAGCAAAGCAGGGATAATATTAATGATTCCCTTTATAGACAGTCAGGAAATATCACCAGAAGCCAGAAATACTAAAGATGAGGAATACTGGTAGCAATTATTTTAATATTGTATGGCACTTAGTATCCATTCAGTTTGGTTATTCAGCTCTTTATTTCGGCAAAAAGTTCTGTGTTTACAGTATATTGAGGAGGGAGCTGGATTCTTTTCCCCCCCACACACACTAAGATAAACGACTGTGATTGCCAGGTTAAAACTGGAGGCAGAATTTTACTTATCTCCTGTTGTAGAGGAGGAAGCCCAAGTCTGGCCACGCTGAATTAAGTATCCTTGATTTCACATACTTCTTTTTTGATTTCTTTTAAAGTTGTCTCAGCAAAATCACATCACCTTTCTTGACTCTCACCTTTCTTCTGTAGAGGAGGAATACTCACACTTTTGTTTTTCATACATTCCTTGCAATAAAGGTCATAATATACTCAGGTAATCCATCAGAAGGGCTGCATAAACATCCCTGACAGCAGGGTCAATAGCAGGATGTTAAACACAGGCACTTCATGGCTTATAGCCCATCTTCCCTCCTACTTGTGCAGCTTCAGAAGTTTCCTAGAGTGATCAGGGCAGCAAACACAATAGCAAAATTGCTGAAAGATCACAGTCTTATCAGTTGTATTGGTGTGCTTGATGGATTTCAGAAATTCTTGTAATTGTACTGGTTACGGCACATCTTTGTTAAATAGATTAGGAAGACAAAAATATCATTGTATCACTGAATGTGAGCTACAGTCAGTAGATGAAAAAAGGAACTGTATTTATATATGTTGATGGTAGTGTTATTTAATTAATCATTTAATGAATCTAAGCGAAAAACATGTTTGGAGAGAGTCTTACTAAACTTTCATTCACCTGACTCTTTAGGGATCTCTGTATTTGAGGCTTTCTGGCCAAAACTCTGTTCACTGTTGTCTTGCAATTTTATGTCTCCTGGTATTGAAGAAAAATAAATCATGAAAGCTCAAGGCTGAGTTTAGTCAAGCTCAGTGTCAAATTTGTTTAAATGCAAAGCTTTGCATTAGCCCAAATTCCCTTGAACTGGAGAAAATTCAGTCTGAAAATCTGTAGGCTTTAAGAGCAGTTGATTTGGTGTGCAATCCACCTGTGCTACTGGTCTTAGAAACTTCTTGGTATCTTGTCTCCCCTCCTTGATTTTCGTCTTCTCTCTCTATTCCTGCTTTTTCAGCTCCTCCAAGCATTTCTTGTTGCTGCTCCATTAGGATCTCCTCAACCCTGGCAACACACCCCACCCCTATCTGCAGATTTGGAGAGTCGAATTTGCTTGTCTCTAAACCGAAAATAGCACATTAGCTAAGAAATGCACATGGAACTCAGCCTTGAGCACCTTACTTACTTAGTGTTCTTTCATCTTGTATTTAGTGAAAATTCCCACCTTGATATCAAGACAATCAGTATGCTGAGGTTTTTTATGTCTGGCCAATAGAGTAAACATCTGGATTTTTGCTGATCAAATATACTCCCATCCTAAGAGCAATTTCAGAAATAAATTTTTCTGTGCTAGTTACAATAAAAAATTTTGATGCACATAAATCTTATTATATTTTTTACATTTGTTGCAAGTCTGTTACTTTCCAAGAGCATTAGAAATCACTTAGAATCTAGACTCCCTCCTAGCATATTTTATTTATTCTCTTATAAACCCAATCCCAGAAACAAACACGGATGTAACAAGTTGGAGAAATATGCATGGAATCATACAGAATGAAGGAGAAGGTCAGGACTACCATGGGTCATTTGGCCCAACCTCCCTGCTCAAGCAGGGTCATCCTAAAATGCATTGCACAGGATTTCATCGAGACAGTTTGACTTCACACCCTCTCTGCACAATCTGTTCCAGTGCGCAGTCACTCACATAGTAAAGAAGTTCTTTCTCATGTTCTGGTGGAACTTTCTATGCATCAGTTTTTCCCATTGCCTCTTCTGTTACTCCTTTGTCCACTGTCCTACAAGTTGCCATGTATTTCAATGCCATTTACTGCCCCTGTTCCTCTTATTTTGGATAAATGTTGAATCTTTCAACAGTTGAGTAATTCAGAGCACAGTACATTGCAAGATATGTTTTGCTTTTTTTTTTCAGCAATATTTTCCACTCAGACTCTAGTTCAGTTAGAGTTTCAGTAAAGAATTCACCAAGGATAAAATTTGAGGAGGAATTGGAGCCACAGGTGTCACTGGTGTAAACTGGGCTAAATCCCTCAGTTTCTCCTGAGCTGTGCCCATTTACACCAGTTTAAGATCTTCATTGCTATTGCACTGTGGTGGGCTGACCTTGGCTGATTGCCAGGTGTACACCAAGCCTCTCTATCACTCCCCTCCTCAGCAGAAGCAAAGGAAAACAAAAGATTTATTCTCTACTTCCCATCAGCAGATAATTTGCAACTTCTTTCCAGGAAGCAGAGTTTCAGCACGCACAGTGGTTGCTCTGGAAGACAAATGTAAAAACAAATGCCCCTCACCTCCTTCTTTCTCTTAGCTTTTATTGCATTTTGTCGTGTTGGGTTGGCTCTCCTGGCTTTGTCTCCTCCCCAGATCCTGCCCACCCCCAGCCTGTTGGTAAGGGGTGAATCTTGGAGAGACAGCCCTGACACTGTGCCAGCCCTGCTGAGCAGGGCCCAAAACACTGTGTGTTGGGAACACCTTTCTAGCTATCAATGCAGCACAGCTCTGTGAGGGCTGCAGTGGGGAAAACGAATTCCATCTCAGCCAGACCCAATCCATGCACTTTCACGGCAGCCCAAGGGGAATTTAGCTCAGGAGCACCATACAAACCAACCAGGAGGAAAAAAGATGATATTCATTTTCTTTCTGGGTCTAAAGGGATTACTTTTGTAATTACACCAAGTTCTGAAATGCCTTTAGATTTGTTCAGTGCCAGGGAATCTGAATTTACATCAAATGCTGCATAATTCATATGGCACGGACAGCAATTATGAGTTAATTGAGGGGGTAAGGTTTAAAAAAAGGCACATTATGAAGAACATCAGGAATGTCGGAAGGAATAAAGGCTCTTCAGCCTATCGAGGCTCATTTTTTTTTAATGTTTTTTTTTTTTTAAAATGACAGTGATTGTCTTTTGAAGGATGCAGGAGAACCTATATTGCCTGCTTCTGCACCATTCTTTGTTTAGGCAGTATCTGATACATTATTTTTCCTGGAATAAGAAATTCCAATGTCAGGTATAAAATTATTCCTTTCCATTTTACACACTGTTCTAAAATATGTGCTTGATTATCTCTAAGCAGCAACCATAACCTTAAAATCAGATATACTTCAGTTAATACAGTCCTCTTGATCCTTTCTCACCTTTCAGATTATAGGGATTAAGCACTATAAACTATCTATACTGTCGCTGCTTTTGTTCCTACAGTCAACAGAGTCGTCACTTTTCTCTGTACCTTCTCGCATGCTATAATACCTACTTTTGTACAGCTATCTTGAATGGTTCACTGGTAATCTGAACAGTTTCTGGCCTGTTTCCATGCCTTTGAATAATGAGGACATTTAGCGCCGTTAAGAAAATGTTTGTGTTTTGCATTTCAAGTGCTACTGTGCCTACACGAACTATAGAGGAAATCCACCTCACCTACACAAAGCCAATGTCACCAGGCTTTCAAAGAAACTCTTAGGGGAGGCAGGGAGATGAAATTCAAATATCCCAATCTATAGGCAGGCCACAACAGGACTATAACAAAGGATCTTGACATCTTTTATTTCATTCTTGAGGCCAGAAAAGAAGTTGGGGCCGCTCTGTGCTACTGGGCTGGTCCTTGGGATTCCTTCCTTGAGTTGCCTTCCTGCTACCCCTGCCATGCCAATTTACTCAGGTCTGAAATGAAGTTCCCACTTGCAGCATGCAGGATGCATGAATTCACATCACTTGCAGATCATAATATCCTATGCTGCTCTATTGTCTGCATGGGCTGATAGGAAAGGCTTTATTTTCATATTAACCCTATGAACCTGCTATTTGAAAAAGAAAAAAGCACTCTTAACAAGTGCACATTTCTTTTTAAACATGAGCATGTGGCCGAGTCAGGTTTTGTCTGGATTTGAAGTGGACTGAGTCCATTTTAAAAATTACCGGTTACTTTTCCAAGAGAAGTTAGATTTTAAATTTAAATTTTATTTTGCATTTAAAATGTTGACTAAAAAGAATAGCAACCAAAAGTGTCAATTCAAACATTTTTTGGTTGGTTTTGGTTTTTGTCATTTTTCAAAAGTCTATTTTAAAGCCTGTGATGTAGTAATTGATGTCATACTTGACAAAGAACTTATCTATTCAGCAATGGCATGTACAAGTGTAAGAAGTTGCTTTGATAATTTAAATGACTCAATCTAAAACATATGAGATCAAGAAGTCCACACTGAAAACCAAGGGTAACTTCTCCAATACTTGTGCGAATAAATCAGTGGCAGGGGAAGAAATGTGGTTAAGTTGCATGCATGAGTTACCTGTGATGTAAACCCTGCCCTCCACTGTAGCTGGACACTGTGTGCATGTCACAGTCTGTGAGGCAGCAAAAAAAGATCCGCTTCTATCAGGAGATTTGTTGGACACACCTGGAAGACTCAGGAGCTGAGGAGCAAAGGAGGGAAGAGGCACCTCAATTAGCTTAATTTAGTAGTATAACCATGTCACACACATGGATAATTGCTTCATCACTATTTGTGATCCATGCATTGAAAAAGGCCAGTGCTGCTGCTTGAAACACAAGTGACTCAACTCTCACTTTTCGTCGGACTCTGCAGCGCAATTGCCCAGGACTGTTAATGGGGAGTTTCTCTCTCAGCTTATTTCCAATCATCTCAAAATCCTCTTCACTCATCCTGAAAAAAAAAATTCATTTAGGAGCCAACATTCTTAATATACTCTTTCTTTTCAAAGTCATTCCAAGAAATTCTAAATGGCACCCATTTTGTTCAAAGGCCCGTGACATTCTGATGCCTACCTTTTTCTCCCTGACATGAGTGTTTCCTTTCCTGTTATTCCCTTTGGTGCAGGACCTGTTTATTACTGAGATTTTTATCTAAACTCAACTCTTGTTTCCCAGATTTGTCTAATAGCTTGTTTGTAAACAAGGGAAATGTGGTAGTTCTAATCCTCCTGGCCTTCGGTTCAGCATTTGGTGCCACATGGGAAATTATTGGTGAAGGCAGGTGAGATGGGGATTAGAGCAAGGACTGTGAAGTGGATAAGGCACTGGCTAAAAAGAAGAGACAGAGGGTTATGCTGATAGGGGAGGGAAGGCTACAGTCAGTTAAGTCCTCAAGGACCACTCTTAGGACTAATATTAATATTTTTATTAGTGACCCAGACACAGAAAATAATCACAAGCTGGTGACACTTGATGAGAAGTGGATAAGGGATGTCTACAAGCAGGAGGTTGAGAATGTCACAAGAAAACTGGATTATGGTCTGTAGAGGTGGGATTAATTGTTCACATTGTGAAGCAGCAGTTCATACTATAATCTAGTAGCAAGACAAATGAAAAGAATGGGGAAGGAAAAATTCTGGGCCTTTTAGTTGATCACAGTAGAGTTATGAATCACAGTGAACACAGCCGTGGAAAAGGTGTGGTCTGAGGATGTGTCTGGTAAAATAATTCATATAGGCAACCCTGACAGTGTTGAAGATTTCTTTTGGAATGATGAGTACACTGGTCTCTTAGGAAAGAAAGATGATTCCAAGGTGTAACAGAAAAAGTTTACTGGGATGTAAGTTTACAAGGAAACTTATATACTGTTCCACAAGACAAGGAAGAAACACTTTGATTTATTCAGCCTAACATACTGTTCTTTCTGCTAGAAGGAAAGACTGGAAAAGAAAAAGGACTATTTGTCTTTAGAGAAAATACTGATACAAATAGAACTGATCATCACGTGTTTTAGAAATTCAAAGGACTCTTCTGAAGCAGCTGTCCTAGCATTGTAAAGGGGTTGGGAAAATTTGGTGGCTTTTAACTGAGACTGGATGCCTCGATTGCTTTATGATTGCTTACCTCTAAAAAAAAGTCCCTTCCTGCTTAAGTTTAGTAACATAACATCATCCTACTAGCACGAAGACTAATTGATGAAGTCATCAGGGGCATTAGCAAACTAAAGCTTTGAGTTTCTGCGTAGCTACAGTTTACTTTACTAGAGAGGACTTGAGTTCAAAGGGAGTAAAAACCATCACTTACAGCTATAGTGAAGGCATGGCTCAAATAGATATTCTGTCTTACATATCCTGTTATATTGATAAAGAAAAGCAAAGGGCAATGAGAGAAGGAAGGATGGTTACACTTTGAAAAAATAATTTAGAATAAATATTTTAATTAGTGTGCTAAATTTATATTGTTTATTGGGGCATTTTTGTCGCTGTTGTTGTTCTTGTGTGACAAAATGCCAGTCATGCATCATGCATGTGTACAGAACAAAAAAAAACCCTGGGAAAATATTTACTAAATAGAAGAAAGTGGGAACGGTTTTCTTGTAATAAATATAGTAGAAAAGTAATCAAGGTTTTTAAATTGTATCTATTTTTTTCTAAATAGTGGTTCATTTTTTAAAATCAGCTTCCAGCCCTTGTCAGATCCTCTCTGGGCCCTTGTTCTCTGGAGCTGGCATGTTGATGCTTTCAGTCTTGTCTAGTACTGGAGGCTAGGTGAGCCTGAATAGCCTGACTTGTTTCAAAACCATATTTGTACAGCACCGGTCTATGGTTCCTGCACTGCAGATATTTTCATTTTTTAGTTAATTTCAGGGAGGCAATTTGAACACTTCTCATTAATTTTCAATTTATAGACTGTAATAAAGACTGGAAATGGTGTTGAGTTGTTAAGACAAACATAGATTAGTGACAATAAGTTGCAAATCATCTCTTCTAATTTAGTGACTATAATAATGATTTGGGAGATCTTGAAGAGTGGCAAGAATGGGTAAGTGCCTTGAAGGTCTTTAGCAAGGAAGGACTGGTGCAGGAAGCAGTAATTTCAATGGATGCTGATTTGGAGCTGTAAAAGCAGCAGTTTTTAAGTTTTTTATGTTGTTTCCTCTTATGCTAAGGCAGTTTATATATCTTCCTGACTCTTTTGCTTTCCCTCTAGAATTGTAGCATCTTTCAACTTTGGCCTCACAAAGCCACTGACTAAATATGCGGGGGAATTCTAATAAAATATATTTGAATTGGTATCATTATCTAGAAATCTGCTTGCATTGAGTACTTCTCTGTATTCTGTTGTAAAGGACACAAAAGGGATTGTCCATGAGAATGGGGAGTAAAGGCTGAGTTCCATGATTAAAACCCTTCCTGTTCCCCGTGAGGATAACAGAAAGACTGTTTTCTTTAGACTCGCCTGCTGTTTGAATCCAGGCATCAGGGTTATCCCTCTGTCCAGTTAGCAGCAGCAGGTCAGCTGCAAAGGGGGAAAGGGGGCACACTCCCTTACTTCACACAGCCAGCCGTGCTCGTTCAGCCAGAGCGAGAGCCCCGGAGCAGCCTTGCTGCATGTGGCAAGGTACAGAATGCCCTGGAGTCCAGGCCTCAGGGGGAGAACAAAAATGGGATCACGGTCTTTAGGAGTACCTTGGCTGAGTGCAAGTAGTACAAGAGGACTGAAAAGGCAGAAACTGTGTGAAAGGAGGAGACTAGAGATACAACCTCTTCTTCATCAGGAAGATAAATGTAGAATCTCATCAGCATTCCTGAGCTCAGTGCTCTCCCTCAGGCCTCTGCCAGGCTGCTCTCAAGAGAGGGAGCGGATCAACTAACCTATTTAATCCCTTCTTCTGGGGAGTTCAGAGAAAACTGCCTGGTCTAGGTGAGAAATAACAGACTTTTCGAAGGGTCTCTCTAGTCTTGGTGTCTGATCAGACCAATCACTGAATGCTGAGTGCAACTGAGCAAATAAAAACAGTAGTAATTTGATCAGAGTAACTTTCCATTAAAATAATTTTAGCTGATATATTAGCTTAGAAAAAGGTGGTGGATCAGGGTATTATGCATTACTGGACCAGTAGGCTAATATGGTCATATTCTTTCTGGTACTCAGGCTAGTTCACAGCCAGCTCAGTTTATTTAGCAGAACATTGCAACATAATATACTGTAGCGTCTTAAGGATCAGACCAGCCTTGGACTATATAAACGGTGAGTTTAGTGTTCATAAAATTCAGTAATAAATTCCTATTCATATAACTTTATTAGTTGAATCATGTGAAAGACATGCCTTTGAGCCAGGGCAGGTGTCTGTTTTAGTTCTGCAGCACCATGCCATCGATATAAAACACAGCACAGTAAATTCAAAACTTCCCTGAGGATCATATCCAGTACCAGTGATTCATTAACTCAGGCCTCATACTGGATGGGAACAGATTAATACGGTAAGAACAAAGGTGCCAGATGTGTAGTTTCTTGGCCATGGTTTAAAGTCTATGTGTCAAAGACCAGAGTTAAAGGAAATGTTTGACCTTTATTCCTTAAGGCCCAGGAAAAAGACTTCTGGCTATTTTTCTTTACGTATGGTAATGTTAAAAAAAGACTTATGTAATTAAAAGCATTTTACATTAAAAAAATACAATTGCTTTTAAAGACTTAATGTTGGTCTCTTGTGGCAAATAAAATAGTTTTCAAGAGACTAGGCACATGCTTACCTTCACATACATGAGCAGATACCGAGAACAAACAGCAAACTTCTCTGGTGAATTACCCGTCTTCAGGACAGAAGCCAAGACCCGGCCATCCCCAATGAAAGAGTAAAGTTCCTCTTCTGGGATCAAAGGCCAAACTTTCAATTAGGTGTTGAGCCATGGCTTGTGGCCTCGCCTTATTAATGGAGCTTCTGAAGATAACTGGGAGCCAGTGGCAAGTTCGTATGCAGAGCAAATCATCGTGCTCTGTCTGCCTAGATACAGAGTTCAACTCTGTTATCAAGACTCTTCACTGAGACTAGTAGTTTCTGTTTTCAGTATAGTTCAAAATAATGAGCGATTCAAAAGACCAGGAAATAGAGCTTATGAGTAGGAATGAAGCAAATGGCTTGATACAAGCTGATACATTGTTTTAATTCCAAATACAGTAAATAAGTAACAAAACTGTGGTGTTAATTTTTTTGGTTTAGAGATGTATTTTAAAAAAACCTGGCTTCTCTGTACCTGCACAGGCTGTTTGCATTGAAATCTGGTGCTTTCACATAGGTCACTGTTGGTAGAGCCATAATGAATGAGCAGTTCTGTGCATACAAGACAACTACAGGCTGGAAAGTTAGTGGTACACGGATGCTGAAAGGCACTTCCCTTCATGCTTCTGCAGTGCTCCTGAGCTCAGGTGTGGTGTGAAACTGAGCAACACTGCCCTGACTTTACGGGGTTACAAGACTCACAAGAATGTTAAAATAATCCAGTAGCAGACAGACTGCTAGAGACCACAGTGCCAGCCAACAGGCGACAGGTTCATCTGTGATTTACATAACGTATAAATTGATTAACCCTGAGAGCCCTGTGGGGGATTGCTCTGCTGATGACTAATTTCTCGTGCTGATATGTAGGCTCTTCCTTTCCTCTGGGTCACTCCCAAGTGCCTTGAGCATTATTCCTTTGATGTTCTTCCTACAGCCTAAAGACACCTCAGTCAGTCCACTCCTGATTTTGCACTGCTAGTGACCACCACCGTCCAGGCTGACTGTGGGCTTGCTCCTTGAGAGGGCAGCTGGCGATGGAAGCCAGTGGTAAAGTTGCCAAGAGCCAAAGCAGTGGCCTGGCCACAGATCCTCCCACCACGGGCTCTCCTACCTGTGTTTACAAGGACTTACAGGAGAGATGGGAAGTAGGTCTGGTTTGGTTCTCGTGACAAGTACTAGATGACTCTGAAGATAGTATGAAAACACGACAGCCTGTTCATATGAGCAGTCTGAAGACTTCCATGAACTGATGCTATTTCATTGCGCCAGCTGCTTTCAGGCTTGCTCTGGTACCTGCCTCTTCTCTCTCTTTCAAAACACAAGTTAAAATTTAGGTCTTGTCCACAAAATTCAGACAGAGAACCATTGCAAGTGGATTGTTTTTTGAGTTCCTCAGAATAAAGTTTACTGAAAGATTTGCCACTTAGTATTTCTCATATCACAGTTTGATTTAAAATGCCTTACATGAAAAAATGAGAAAGTATTTGAAAAAATGAAGGTATTATAATAGAAATAAAGAATGATTATTTTTCTTTGGATAATATTTCCTTTAATTTCCTAGGGTATGCTGGATTGTGTGTTTATGTAACCAGATATTCAATATATTCCAGATCTTGTTATTATAACTCTAATGACTTGTCCCGATAATTTGCTCCCAGTATGTAATAGTGCTTATATATAGGGGTGGGTTAGAGCTAATTGCCACACAGTTCTTTTTATTAGGGCTACACAGATTAGTAGCCCACCCAAGTTTATGAAAAATATACACATTTACAAGCATGTTGATCTGATTAAGGCTGAGAACAAGTCCTTCTGAACATAAATACATGTAAATCTGCAAATAAATAAATGTTAAAAAAAAAAAAAGACTTTTTAAGGAATGTCTTTCTTTGGCTTCTTGTGTGAAAAGACAGATGTTTTTCAGTTGATAGTTTTATAGAGTTGCTTGCATTTTAATTTTTTTATTTAGTTTTTAAGTTCCTGACAAAAAAACATTACTGTCCTTGTAGCATTGCACAGCCTATCTCCAGTTTTGGTTCTTAAAATATTATACTTTTCTGAACCTCAATTTACTATTTAAAACATGTTTTGGGTACTTGGATGCAGAGTAAAAACCATTTCTTGGCTGAAAAATTGTCTATCAACCCTTTGTTAATTTTCTGCTATTTGGAGCCTTCATTGATTTCTGTGGGTGCTGAACTGTATATTATGTC
This sequence comes from Mohoua ochrocephala, assembly GCA_013398855.1. NCBI lineage: Eukaryota > Metazoa > Chordata > Aves > Passeriformes > Acanthizidae > Mohoua > Mohoua ochrocephala. The sequence continues at coordinate 115,725 of VZTA01017444.1, forward strand.
TGCCTCAGAGGCTGCAAGCTACTGACAAGATACTGAAGTCAGTTTTGTCAAAAAATGTTACCTGCCACAAGACATGCAAAGTTTGGCTGGACATTAAGCAGCAGTAGCTTCCAGAAGGTCTCCCGTGTCAGCTGTGGGAAGGTGTCTGTCTATTAAATCTGCCTCAGAGCACTTGATGCAACTTCTTCTTCTTACGGATTTAGTCAGCTTTGGGGCCTGAAAGTTCCTTGTCTTGCTTCAGAAGCTACAGCGATTGCCTCTCCTGAGACTGTCTGAAAATTCAGACAAACACTGCCCCGTGATGATCTCACATTGTCGGGCTGTTTTTCTCACCAAATCCCAGAGTGACAAGAGCCTGTGAAAGTAGCTGAGATTCCCATATCCTCAAGTGGACCAGAGATCCGACTGTCCAGCACTTAGTTGTTGATTTATACAAGATTATGACTGTGAGAATATATCTGAGGCAAGAAGAGACCAGAAAATCCTGCTGAGATTCAGTGGAGCAGGAGCTGTGATAAGCCAGGAGAGAAAAGATGGTTTTAGCAAAAGGGCCAGTTGTGTTTCTTACATTGCAGCACATAACTGTCCCTGCAGGCAGGAGGAGCTGAGGATGTGCACCTGAGGCACGGCATTGATACAGGTAGTTTCAGTTATTTTAACTACCTAGATGCAGTTGTATAATTATTTATCTGCACATGTTCTCACCGGAGAAAGTGCCCAGAAAATTGTTATTGTTAGTAATATTAGTATTATTTAGATAAATCCTCAAGAACCCCGAACAACTGCACCTTTCTTGGGGAAACACCTGAGCCTGCAGGTGTTCAGCATAGTAGGCTTCTGGATAACTTAGACTGCATCCTAGACTTAATGCTTTACTGTTGTCAGGATTCAAAGACACAGTTCTACCCCACATCCCATCTTGCATTTGGAGAGAATATGGCATATACTGGCACTTAAGTTCTCAGGAAAATCTGCTGCACGTAGTAAAACCACTTACAGGTTACAGAATCACCGGGTATCTTTCATCTCTCTATGTCACCAGGTAAGGACTGGATCCTGAGGAATGCTTCACATTCAGGAGTGGGGGTTTTTTCTCAGAAGGACGTTTAAGATGGTCAGGAGAGCTTTATCTGAGGAAGGAGCACAATGACATGGAACAGAATTGCTTGATTAGTCATATTAGGTATTTAAATAGAGGCAGCCTGTGTTTTTTATTACTGTTTTGAAAAGCTGCACTGTGAGGTACGAGCCAGTAATTGGGCATATGTGCAAACAAAACACATATACAACTTGACTTATTTGTATGGCAGCAGTAGAAAGATTATCATCATAACATCCTTCACAGAATATTTCATATCGGGCAGCCTTCCACAGCTGTAGTTCTCAATCTTTATTAGATCCATTATGCAAACACAGAAGGCTTCTTGAGTCAGCAGAAACTCAGCAAGCTGATATGTGTTGCTCATGCTGCCTTGCAAATCACTTGCCCTAATCACCTAAGAGTTGATTAAAGTGGAGGTTTATTGGTTAATTTGCTCTCAACCTTGGAGAACCCATGAAATTGATTATTATAGTAGTTATTTAAAATATGTGGTGTGTCATTCTTTCTTAGGGTTTAGCTGTATTCTAAAGAAAAACATGAATTTATGGATCATTATTAAAAAAGAAGAAAAAAGAAAACAAAAAGAAAACAAGAACTTCCCTGCAAGACATTTGTCTATGTTGCTTTTATGTCAAAGAGATTTTTATTAATATCCCTGCTTGTACACTCCATGACAGGTTCTTCTGACTGATTCACAGATGTCATGGAAAATGTGAGCATGAAGAGACTAAAGACCAAAAATCTATTGTCGCCCTCAGTTTACCTTTCTAACATTTTCTCTCTGTAAAGAGTTAAAAGCAACAGACTATTGGGAAAATCTCCCTCACACACAGTAATAATAAGGATAATCTAGAAAATACCTGATGTTCCAAGGGAAGTGATGGGAAAGCTATTATTTGGGTGGAGTACCACTAGCCGGGTTCCAACGTTCTAGAAAAGTTTTACAGTTCCCAGCCCTGCCCTGGTGATGAAAAGGGAGAAAGGGGGCTGAGTATTTTCCCAGCACTGCACTGAAAATATCTGTGAATGCTAGCAGGGCTTCATGGTCTCACACAATATGCATATGTTTCTCCTAGCCAAAGATGGGAGGAGCTGTAATGAAAAGGGTAATAATGCTTGCAAGATCAAGTGTTTGGTAAAAGAAAAATATTTATAGCCCTGCCTGTTGTTTTATTCTTGTGCTGTATATACTTAAAATGAAGAAATAATGTTTTAGAAGTCAGCTTTTAAAAAAAAAATATTTTACTAAAGTATTGAAAGTTTGCCAGAGGAAAAAAGCTGTACAAGTAGGAACACAGATGAGCTTATGAGCCAGAGATACAGCCCAAAGATCTGTTCTGAGAGTGACTGGTCAGGGGTGCACCGTTCAGGAGAAGGGTCAGGGTACAGCTGACATGGATAAGGAAGGTATTGAAAGCACAGGTTGCCCTGGCAGATCTGTTTCTTTCTCTCATTCTTTGCAGAAAAGGAAACATTTTGTATAGATATTTGGTCTCCACATGGAAAATTACTCTGGTTTGTTCTTGGCCAAGATGTCAGTAGAACTTAACAGAATCCGCACTCTATTTTCACAGGCAGATTTCAGCATTCATTTGGAGTAAGCCTGGTACATGGCATGGATGGCTGCCTCTCTCCTTTGTGTTTCATCACTTCCTCACCACCTTCCACATGTTTGGGGCCAAAAGGTTGTGGCCTGCCCCCCAGTTCCCCTCAGCACTGCCTCCTGTATGAATGAAAGTCATTGACTGGGCCTTTGCCCTTTCTCCCTTGCTTCCTCACCTGCGTGGCTGCGGTCTAATCACAGCTGGTGGCTTTGGGACTATTTTTGGTTTTAGCTTTTTTTCACTTTATCAGCTATAAAAGTGCAAATCCTCTTTTCTGACCACTGGCTGTTCTCTGCTGGTTGCTGTAGAGTCTCCTGCACAGCTTCACTTACCTTCACTGGTTTCCTGGGTGCATTTATTGAGGAAACTTCTGTTATTTGGCTGCATTCATTGGAGTTGCTAAAAGCCGTAAAATGTAAGAATTGCATGTGTGAACCTTCTTTTAATAGTTACTGTCTGTATCTTTCTTTCTGCATACAGTTGATTAATTCTTCTGTACAATGCCTTGAGGAATTAGTGTGTCAAGTATCACATCTGATAGATCTGCTAAATGCATTTATGAAGACATCTTCAGGCAACGATATTGTCATACACTACATTTATAGAGGGTATGTCTTGGGTCCTGTCCTTACTGGTAAACAATCATGTCTGTGTATTTCCTGGTGACTAATTTCTGCCTGGGAAGAGATCTTTGTGGGAGACTGCCAACAACTGTTGTGCTACAATTATACACAAAAAAATGTTTGGATGCTTTACATCTTCTGCTCTTTTCTTTGTCAGATAAACAGGGTGTTATACAGAGGTGTATATCTTTTGTTTTCTTGAATTATTCAAAAGAATAGTGTGGGGGCGGGGGGACAGGATGGTTGCATGCAAATCTTCGGTCATTTTAATCATCTTCTTGTAAACACTGCCACCTTCCAAGAGCTGCAAATTCTCAGAACCCCAGTTTTCTAAAGATTAAATCCCACTTGACTAAATTGCAAGGAGTGGTGCTTTGCTGCCTGCAGCTTTAAGCAAATAGAGCAGTACATTTTCATTCTGAACAGGTACCATGTTCACTACTGTGTACAGCATTCTCCAGCTGGGGTCCACACTACCAGCTGATTAGAGGCTTTTCATGCTGCTGAAGGACAGTGAATTGCTGTAGATCAAATGCTACCAATAAAGGTGGATGACCTCCTCTACTTACTGGGAGGGATCTGGAAGAGGAAAATCATATATATTCCATAAACTGCCACATTCAACTGTCAGTGAAAAAATACAAATGTGCAATCACATTTCAAATTGATATTTCTAAGCAGATATTTTTAATCACCTATTTTTGCAGATGGCTTTTTTTGTTCACTAGAACACACTAGCACAACCCAGATTTTTAATTTATACCCTGTTACCTGAATCTCAATTAATACGGCTAACAGAGTGGGAGGAGAATAGACAGGATATTAAAACACCTATATCTTGGCATAGGTGGGGTCTTGTGATTTCTCTTTGTGAATTTATTTTTTGTTATCCCTGATCAAATATGGAAGCAAGCACCAATATTTCAAAGTTTTCTGCTAACTTCCAGTTCGCAGGAATTTCTCAGCAGAGGTATGACCTTTGTGCTGACAACTGAAGTTTGATGAAATGCATATCTTCTTTACACACCTTCATCAGATTCCCTGAAATAATGTAGAGTCCACAGGTTGAAACTGCTTGAGTCCCCAGTTTTGCCCATATTTGGGCTCTGGAAGCAGGGCTTCCATAAAACCCCTCAGCCTTTTGGAAGCTATGCAGAGGCTGCAGGGTAAGGGCTCACCATAGAAGGTGGATTTTGAGGGAATGTTCTACACCTCCTCCTAGAGCCTTCGTTCTGTCAAAGCAGTACTACCATACCTGAGAAGCAGACCCATAGTGCCATAGGTAAGCTAGCTAAAGAACAGAAAAAAGTGAATACCAAGGGGGTGGCACTTTGTTGTATTTCGTCTCTTAACACACAGCAGCAGCTTTGCCTTCCAAAAATTGTACTGGAGCTACAGCTTGATTAAAAGATTTTCACAATTGCTGATAAGGAGTGGGACCTGATGGTGCTAGGCAGTGTATCGAGAGAAGCAGAGAGACACACCTCTCACTTGTAAAATAAGTAGATAAAAATATACAGAAGAAGTTACATAGCCAGCAAGCGGTGCTCAGGTTAGGGCAAGCAAATCTCAGATGAAATCCATGGTCAGGGCTCAGTTTGGTGTTTGAGAAAGAGTAAGACAAACTGGAAAGGAAAGTGGATAGAGAGTTTAAAAGGAGAGAACGTCATTCTAGGTTTTCAGTCATAGAGTATGACTGAGAGTGGAAAGAGAAATGTGTGGAAAGAGAAATTCATGGAAAGTAATTCAGTTATGTTTCATTCTATGCTGTGTGTTCTGGGTTAGTGCTTCAGCTTCAGAGTGTGTGCACAATTACCATCTGCTCAAGTGCAATGCCCAGCAACTATGCATGGTACTAACTGTGTGCCAATTGTACACACACACTAATTAACATGTATCATATGTTATATGATATATGTTATATATCATTCTAATCATTATTTTCAAAAGGAGTAAGTTAAATTATTGGAGTAGTTATCACAAAAAAAAAAAAAAAGGAAGCCATCCTGTTTTAATTATAATTATGTATGAAATGGAAGGTTGCCTATGTAGTTGTTTAAAGTTTTTAAATCTGTGATGTTTGTGTTGTGCTTTGAGGACAGGACATGAATGAATTCTGCTTACAATTTTTTAATACTCTACTACTACACAGAACCCTAAAGCATGATTGACAGAGATATGTTCATCTTAAAATCCCAAATCAGAATTACCTTAACACCAAAACAGAAATTCTTACTTTGAAACTAGCTGCTGTTGGAGTAGAATAACATCCAGAGATCATTTAGTCTCTACCACCTTTCTGCTTCATGTGGAGAGCACTTGCAGATCTTGGAGTAACATCCAGGCCCTGTTACAGCATTTGTTGAGATTTTTAAACTATAAGTAATCAGAATGAAATTATCTATCTTCAACATATTTTAAGTAAATTAAATGCAGAGCAATGACTTTGGGGGAAAAAAAAGTTCAATTTTTCATCAATTCCATGCATTTTTATTATCATTTTATTTTTTTATATAAAAATCATTTAATGATTTTATTATCATTATTTAATAGCACCTTGAGATATTTGTGTGTTCTGAGATATTTTTTAGCTGTGTCAAAAAAAAAAAAAGGTTTATTCAAAACAGTCTGCAGTGAAGAACTACTTCAGTGACATTTTTCCATTTTTCATAGACTGATAATTTGTAGCCTATTATCACATTATTTAACAACTGGCCAGCTTGTACTGTCTCTAAACTCTCTAATCTGTTTATGTGGAATGCAGACTCTTCTCCATTGGAAATACTATTCTCCACATTTTACAGAGCCAGTCCCTCTTGGTTACCAACCTTTGAGGTTTTTCCTAATGCATAACATTTTCTCAAATCAATATCCAGAACAAAATTATCCATGATATCACACAGAGAGTAGCTGGTCAAAAGTGTTCCGACACAATACATTTTTATATACAAAAATGTCAGTTCATTTAAATATTTTGCTGAAGCACATCAATTTTAATGCTATTTCTTTAAAAGCTGGTAAACACACTGGTAAAAGTATTTAATTTAGACTTTTTAAAAAGCACATTTCGCTTTGAAATGAGTGTTTCAATCATTTCTGTTTAGACTAAGAAACATAATTTTATCAAGTGAAAACAAGAATGAAATTTATTGAGTTCATCAACACGAGTACTTTTCTTCTATTTCTAAAGTCTATATATGACAACATTTCCTATGAAATGAAGCACTAATAAATTATTGTAGGAACTCCAAGCAAAATTTCTCATAAAACAGAAAATGCAGATTTCACAGAGTTGTGCTGGTGAATTATGTAGGCCACTCTGAGTGAGGCTGTGTGCTTAGACAGCAATGATCAGCTTCACAGACACGCACCAGAGAGCGACTTCTTGTGGGGCAATTTTGTACAAAAGGATCCGTGCCTTCCAACAGAGCTTCGGTGAGTAAGAATCAGCCTTATGTCCATTTCCTTTACTGGAAAAATGCAGATCTTGTATTGGAAAGTGTAAGAGAAGCATCTTCTGTAAAATACACGAAAGAAGCCTTGCATTTCACGCGGTGCCAGTGAAGGCTGGCACCACACCTCTGGGAACGGGTGGAGTGCATAGAGCAGCTCCAGATGAAAACCAGGAGAAAAGTTTTGGAAGAGTGAAGGATTAGGCTGTGATGTCTGGAGAAGACTGAGTGAAGACAGTGTTCTGGTATGTAAATGTTATTTTAGAAGAGAAAGGGAATTTGTTACTCAGAGAATAATTTGTTTTACTATCTAGAATGAGAAGTAATGGCCCTAAATTAAAGCAACAGAGTTTTAGGCAGTAACTGTGTTAGCAGGTAATTAGGCACAATAGGAGTTTGGCAGTAGATCTAAACAGTTGGTGCTAAAGCCTTTATGTCTACCCTGACTCACTGTGGTGTTTTCCTCCGGACTGAATTTAGTCTGTCCCCTGGAGTGAGCACCCCGGCCATCCATGAAGCCTGAAACTGTAGGAAGGATGAAAGGGTTCAAATCCATATATCCCCAAAGGTATTGGTGCACATTTGATGTGCACCTGTGACAGATCTTTCACATTAGATGTCACCAAATGGATTCTAATTTATGAACACCAGAACACTCTGAGAACAGAAATAGCATGGCATTGACTTGCACACTGCTCTGCTGCTCTGGACCAAACCACTGATGTGAGCAGCTTGCCCTGCACTAGATACTCAACACAAACTTCCTGCTCGTGCTAAAGGCTCTGAATCAATGAAGGACCTCGATGCCTTAGAATTTAGATGTATTTGTCAGGTGTTACATAACTACAGCTCCTTTTCCCAAGGTCCTTTCTACTACTGTTTTCTATAGACATGTTTTCTGCCCAAAAAGGGGAAACTGGGATAGATAAACACTATAATTGAAATGTGGGAAGGGTCACTGGCCTGAGTGGAAAATGAGATTTTCTCTTTTCAGAAGTTGGCATTTTAAAAGTTTGGGGTTTTTTTTACTTTTTTTTATTCATAACACCAAAATGGATTTCTTAGTTAAAGAAAAACCACAACAAAACAAAAACAACTAACCCAAAAATTACAAAAATTTCAGCCTACAGCAAGTATTTCTGATAGCTTTGTGAAACTATAAAAATGGTCTGCTGGTTTCTAAACTCATAATTTAATTGAGTGACATGAACTTTAATTAATTAAATGGTTTCTTCTATTTTTAGCTGAATTAGGATATTAAATCTGTGTTTCCTTTTTCAAGAAAATGAAACCAATTGGGGCACTATAAAACACTAAAATCAATATATTATTATACTCATATTGCTTTTGGTTTTTGGAAAGTTTCCAATTATTATTAAATGCTCAAGGAATAGCTACATTCAGTCTGATAACAGGTGCACTGCAACATGTGAGACATAACTCGAGGAATATCCTGTGTTTACACTTGCTAGCCCCAAAATTATGCCATTCTCACCTGTAGGCTGGGAACATCCTCTTGGATTTACATGGTACTGAGTTCCATTTTTGAAACGTTAAATCCCACAATTTTTTGTAGCATTTACTTCTCAGGCTTTACCATCTTCCTCAATACATTTCTCTGCTTTAATTTCCCTATTCCCCACTCCTACATACCCAGACCAAGTTGCTTTTCAAATGAAGGTGCCATGCTGCAAAAGATTGCGCATATACTTTAATCAATTAACTATGATTAATTTAACTCTATTAAACTTTACTTCATCTCTTTTAATGATATTATGACTATATAACCATTTTGTATGAAAATTTTCTCAGCTGAGTATATTTGCACTCAAATTAATTGAATCCTTCCCAGTGGTGCCAGGACATCTTTTTGAAACTGGGGGAATTACTGATAGTGATTGTGAGATGTGCAGCCAAATGCCCTGAAGTTTAGTGGGTTGTTTTACTTGTCTTTCCCATGCCTTTCCAGAAGCAGGATGGCAGACTTTTTGTGTCTCCATGTTGGTGTTGCTGTTATTATTTTTTGGTTTCTGACCCAGTTCCTCTCTGTACCTCTTGGATGGGAGCTGCAGCTCTGCGCACCAGTCCCCTGCCTTCTCCTTTCCAGCTGTACAAAGCACAGACTCATTTTTAATCTCCAGTGGGTTATAGCCATCTGATTTCAAGTTAATGTCTACTTACAATACAAATGTCAGTAATATATGCATCTATGCTGACCTAACATGACCTCACTACAGTCAGAACAGTTTTTAATGGCCAATGGGACCTTCTAGGTTATGTTTCTGGCTGCACTGGTATGTAAAAGAAAGTCCTATCATGATTTTTCATTGCCGTGCAGCTGGTTACATTTTTCTGCAATAAGTGCCATTTGGGGTAAGTATTATCAATTATATGCCCTGAGGCATATGAAAAAGACTTATTTCTCAGTTAGCTGTGGATTTTTTAAAAAATTGATTCTCGTAGAGGTCTCTAGAAGTACTAAAAGAAGTATTACTGACCGCACTTCTAGACATTGAAATAATAATCAAATGTGATCTAGTTGATGTGTTACAAGACATCAGCAGTGGAAATGTCAGTTTCCACTGGGAATGAAACTGAACTTGGGCAGCTTTGTTTATCAGTGTAACTCTCGATTTAGAGGGGTATGTGTCAAATTGGTACAAAGCTGCCTGCATGTCCTCTTACACACTCATTTTCCATAATTTTCACCAAAATCTTCACAAATCGCCATAACCTCGATGTCACCACAGCTTTTGAGTTATGGCTGAATTTATTGATGCAGGTTTTTTAATTAATTAATTTATTACTTAGAGTTTCTCCCCAAGGTAAAGAAAACCAAACTTTGTTCATTACAAGGTATTAAAACTTCTTCTCTGAATGAAATATTTATATGCAAGCTTGGATATGGAAAGAGATATTTTCACTTTTTAAATTATATTTGAAACTTTAGGGACAACTTGCTGTTTCCTATTTAAATATAAAATTCATTTGCTCTGAATTTTCATTTAGAAGGGTGTATATATATTGAATGGGCAATTTAAAGTCCAAATTTTAGATTCCTAATAGTACTTAAATGATCAAAAGTAGACACTGTCTGTGTCCCCATAGGCACCATCTATGAGAGCAAGGTCCAGACAGGAACTATGCTGAAGTGGAAAAGGGATTAATTACTGTGAACTGAAAAATGGTTATGATGTTAGTGAAGATGCATTTTTACAATAAACTTTTAATTTGCAAGTTACATTTTTAGTGTAAATGCTTCTCCTTTTCAAAATATAATGTGCATTTTATAAAATTTGGAATACACAGCTGCAGAATTAACATAAATATCTGGGAAAAAGATTTAACTTTACTTCAGAAAACACTGGATATTTTTAATTTGAGTTTATTTACACATAGATATACAAGGCATAAAAAGAGTATATTTTGCTACATGTTCACTGTAACCATGTTGACCATGTTTGTCACTTTTCTCTAATTTTATATTAAATTTGATCTTCTAAATGATTTCTAAAGTATTAACAAAAATCTTAGAGATGATTTGATAATTCATGACTTTATTATTATAAACTTTTGTGTAGCCCAGTAATTCAGTAGGTGGTTCAAAACCACCTCTCAAACATACACCTTACTGGAAAATTTAAGTAAGATTCTAAAGTTAAGCTAATTCTTTAAATAGTGATGCTGAATTGAAAAAGTTACATAAGACTCATGTAACAAACACCAGGGGAAAAAGAACATACAAAGATGATCTTTCTTAAAAAAAAGTTCTCCTAAACTGGTAGGTTGCTCATTTCAACTGGAGCATGATTTGCTCCAGTTCCTTTCAACCTCTATCCCAGATGACTGACAAGCAGCTCCTACAGAAGGAGCATAAAGAACAACAGCCAAGCTAGATTTTTCATAGTAGTCCCATCAAACTGGACTGTCGATCCAATTAATGATCTGGAGCCAGAGATAAAAATAAATTTGGATTTACTTTTGTCATAGTGGAAAAACTCTATTCAAGAAGATGCTAAAAAAGAATTAGCTATTCCTTTGATCCACCACTTAAGGCTCACAGTGTTTTTAATCATCTATTTCCAGTCTATGTACACCTGGTTAGCAACCAGCTCCCCATCACTTTCTGTCATACCCAATAACACTCATCTCTTTTCAGCTGCCATGGGCAACTTTTGAGGCTCTGTTTGTTGCTGCTTCTTGTCAGAAGTGTAATGGTTTATGCCCAGAGAACACTTTTCTCCCAGGACATGCTGCCTGAGAGTATTAACACCCAAAATAGTCCTTGAAGGTTTTGAGGAGACGTATTTCTGTTCCTGGCAGTCCTGAGCTTATTTTTGGATTGTTGGTTGAGGTGAAGAGTTGTTTGCATATACTGCTCAGTAGGTGTTTACCACTTTCAGAGAAACAGCAATAACCCAAATGCATTTGCTCCATGCGCTCACACTTTTCATTACTGATAAGCTTAAAGGGAAAAAAATATTCCAGCAAACTATTATTTTATCTATTATGTTATAAAAAACTACAGAAAAAAAAAAGGCAAAATCAATTTAGGTGCAACTCTGACCCCAAATTCTAGCTGTCAGTAAAGATGTCTGACAGATAATCACAACAATCCAGGCTGACAGAAGGACCGAAGTGCTCTTCATTTCCAGGGTGCTGCCTCTCCCAGTACACTTTGGTCTTGCCCCTCTGTTTATATGAGGAGAGCTTTTACCAACAGGTAGTGGATGTGATTTTAAGAGCACATCATGACAACCCTCCATTTCCTTCCTAATTTGTAGGGTCCTATGATGCAGCAAATTTTATTGCCTCTTGTGAGACCATGAGAAATGAATGGAATTACTGTTAAGCTTGTATAAGAAGAAAATATCACTTCTGAAATATAATACTTAATTTTTCTTGTCACTCATGTTTACTTTTCGATCGGGAAATCAGAGCAGAGTATCTCTATTCTTGCACTAAAACACCCGTGGGACTCATGTTTTACAAATCACGTAACAAAACTGTTTTTGTAAAGAGCACGTCTATTACCCATTAATAAAGCAGATGTTGGGGCTGAGGCACAGGTGCACCTCTCCTCCTACACACGAACACGCAGGCACAAGCACACAGACACACACCCTCACTGCATGCTTTCAGTGTTACCCTGTCACTGCACATTATCCCTGTCTTTTGGCATTCAGTCTCTCAAACTCACTTGTACTTCAGCTGCTGCACGGGAATGCACCAGACTTTAGGAAGGCTGTCATTTATTTTCCCATCAAAACTGTGCTGAGTCCCTTCCAGTGCTCCCCAAATATTGGATTAACGGTGAGGATCAGCAGCAGTAAGAAGACTCAGCAAGGCACCGTTCCACCTTGGGTCAGAAATGTACTTATCGATACCTCTTAAGGACTTTCACCTGTTCCCTCTCTTTCCACTGGAGAGATTGTAGTCCTTTAGAGACATCAGGAAGATTCCCAGTGCTCAGCACTCCTCAGAGGGTATGACTTGTAACATCTTTACCATTCTCTCAGTTTAAAGATGGAAAGGGATTCAGCTGCCACCAATGAAAGCTGTGTTTGGCGCTGGGCAAAGGCCAGTGCAGAAAACAGTGTTTCATGTCACATCTTCCACATCCTGAGCTGCAAACTGCCCCTTTCAGCAACGCAGTTAAACACGTGCTTATATCCTATCGACTTTCTAGCACCTAAACTTAACAGCTTGGCTGAATTGGGGTAGACTTAAGCAAATGATTAAGTGCTTTTCTGTATCAGGTGTCAATGGAAGGGGAAATATTTGTCGTCTCTGCTTTTAATCTTCAGTCTTACTGTTGAGGAGTTTACATAGCCAGTTCTGGGCCAGGCAATGTCTCTGTGAAATACTGTATCCTCTTACAGGTGTGTGTATGTTTTTGTCTGGTTAACCAGCATGGGGTATAGTGCACAAGGTGGACTGCTTCTTGTTTTCTTCCTCCTAGCACATTTCTCAGGTCACTTCCATCGAATTATTTTTTTATATATTGATTCTGGAAAAAAAAGTATTGACTGCTTGTTTCAATACCACCCAGCATAGCTAGATGTAGCAATTTAGCTCTCTTAAGGCAGAAATGAGCAAACTCCCACTGAGGCAGCCATCCATTGATTAACATCAAATACTCACAGCCTTTAATGTCATTCTGTACCTAGACTCCTATATTATTAGGCAGTGTCTGGTTCAGAAAACACAGGGATATAAATCCAATTCCATTCTTACCCCCTCCCAAGAGAAGGAGATTCAGAGGTAAAACACAATCCACCTGAAGCATAAATCTGCAACTTAAGGTTAGATGCACAATATTAGACAACAATTTTCTAGCGTAAGCTGTTGAAGTGCTTTCCACAGATCTCTCATTTCTCCATCATCATGCAAATGGATGACTATTGGGTATTAAACATCTGAACAAAAACTTCACACTCTCTGCTTTGTCGCATGGTGAGTATGGCAATCACCAAAACATTTCTTTCCGTGAGCTTACCACCGGCCTAACTGGAGAGCCTTTAGGAAAGGGCTAACCTTTGGTATTTTTTAGAACAGTAAAAGACAGTTTGGCTATTCTGACTTGCTCTGAACCAATTTTCCAGAATTAATCCACAGAAAAAGCCCTTAATGAACCAGTGGCAGATTCCCTAGCTCTAAAGCAGGTATTGCACAGCAGGGTTTCTGCTGTCTGTTAGTGAAATACCCCTGCATGTTTCTAAATAACAGAGATTTTCATTGTGGCTGAGAGTTGATTTACTTTTTTTCCTTCTGGAATATTTGATTGATTGGCCATTTCCTGAACAGCTTCTCTCTGCTGCCTTTAGCAGTGAAAGATGAAGTTTTCCAGAAAAGGTCTATATACGTGTGATTATTTTTACCAAGAATGTCTTGGTAACTTCAAATTTCACATGACTTTGACACAGACAAGTAGCTGCAGTTGGCAGCCCATGAGGCTGAGCTGTGTTAACCTTAGAAACTGTGGGAACTCCTCATGTGTGTGTGTTTTATTCAAAGCCAAGAGTCAACAAAATGAATGAAAATACAGATTTGAACACTTTTTTAGAAAGGCTTGGGTTTAGTCCATTCTTTCCTATTGGGGGTAACAAGATTGCGTTATATAATTACTTCATAGGAATAAACTTCTTGGAGAAAAAAGAGCTAAATTAAGCTTGCTGTGAATTAAAATAGTTTGGAAATTTCCTGAGCCTTTTACTACCTAAGGGAGAGAACTTGGAACAGCCTTGTAGATGGAATGAAACTGATTAGATGTCTAATAAACTGCATCAGAAGTTGATACCTTTATGAAAAGGGCCATATAAATGGGTGCTAGTACTCCAGAGAAACAGGATTTGATGGCCTGTTAAGACTTTTTCATGAACTTCATGCCCAGCGTACGTGGTATTGATGTGATACCGAGGCAGTGCAGCTTGCAGTCCTTGTTGGCTATAGAGGCAGTTAAAATATCAATAATTTGATTAATAGATGCTGAGTTGTCACACACTGTATTTTAATTATACCTGAAATACCTATATCTAAAAAATACCCATTGCATACCTGTACCTTCGTCTACCAGTCTCGTGCATCCCTGCACACAGGCACAGGAGTTTTGTTTGGATGCAGTAAATGGTAATGTCTCAATCTACAGCTTCTTGCTCATAACTGAGAGCAGGTTCTCTGACTGTGCCAGTGGGAGGAGTGGGCCCAGTGGCCCAATGTGATTCCTGCAGCGTGGCTAACGAGTGTAGTGGGTAGTGGCCACCATACCTGTGCACCTCTGGCTGGTTATCCAGCCTCCTAATGGCCTGGAGAGCCCATGAGGATGAACACAGGCAGAGGTTCCCCTGGCCCAGCGTTGTGGGAAGAACAGACAGTATGCAGTGCATGGAGGAAAAGTGCTCTTGGGGTGCTTGCAGCCAGCCAGGCCCCTGCTGGCTTCGCAATCCGATTTTGTTTTTCATAACATTAAATAGGCTGGACTGCTTAATTGACATGTAACCCCACACAGTTAGAAAGTTTAATGGAGCAATGGATCTAGGCAAATTTAGCCCCTAGGTTGCTAATTTGATTCAATATCACTTTGTCATTAACTCCTCTGAGTTTTATGGATTTAAATAGTTTCTTCTCCAAATGTGAGTAGTATAGAGACTTTAGTATTACATATTTGACTAATTTATTAATCAGCATGGCTGGATTTCAGCTAAATATCGTCCAAGTGCAAAATAGTATAAACCAATCTCTCAGAAAATGTTAATTTGGGAGGAGAAAAAATGTGAGACACTTTCTTTGAGGGCGATTTCCAGTGACACAGATTGAAGAAATACTTCCCTAACAGGGTATTTACAGACAATTCCAGCGTTTCATCACGTGCACAGCTCAGTGTTGCTTTACAAGCAGATACTGTGCATGGATTTTTGCTGGAGCAGATCCTGAAAAGAGTTAACACTCTCCCTGACTGGGGGGGAAGTCCACAGCTGCATCCCCTAAGCACAGGGATTTCCAGTCTCTGGGCTGACCCAGCTGTCAAGAATTAAGTAGTTCCTCAGCACTCTGTAAAAGGGAGGTGCTCAGAGGGGTCAATTTGGCTCCTATTAGGGGTTAGATGCTTTGTGAGGGATAGCAGGGGAAAACAAGAGTTAAAAAGAAAAATACATTCCTTTTCTTGCTTTTTTCTCCCTTTATTAGCTTCAAACTTTGCAGAAAGTGCTTTCATATCTTCCTTTTAAGCTGCTATACATGGGCAGATGGGGTGTATGTTTGAGTTAGCCTGTTAGCAGTATTAAGCAAAGAGCTTCTTTCTCAGGTCTTGCTTCTATTAGGGAGCAAAGGGTTCCCAGGCAATTGTCCTCTTAAAAGCTGGGGAAGTTAGTCACAAGTTTCCCTTTGGTGACCATGATTTCTCATGAATCATTGAGCTAGGGTGATATAAAATTGAGTGCTCTTTCCATCAAGTAAAGTTCTTCCTCTCCTTCTTTAGGTCTGAAAGGTGTCAGGTGTAATTTTCAAAAAACTTGATTACGGAGAAAGCTGCTCTAATGTTCCATTAGAGGCTGTAAGTTAGCTAAGAAACTACAAGAAAGGCTGAGGAGGGGGGAAAACTTGGTATTCATTTGAAAGATTAAATCTGATTAATTAAAAGCAGCCCTCGGACTACAAAGAGAGGTTGTATAGTCAGTAACAAACTGTAGCAGTAGAGAAGTGTTATCATGATTTGCTGAAGGGCTTTTTGAAGAAAAGCATTAGAAAGTAGTCCTGTTAGCTCCTGTTGTGCTCTGGCATTGTTTGGCTGTGCTGTTTGTACACGTTACCTGAACAAATAGCTTCAGCTGGCTGAGTCTGGATCTTCCCAAAGGGGCAGTCGCATAACTCAGTCTTACAAAAGTAAGAATTTATTGAGGGCAACAGATTTTTATCAACTCTGCGAGCTTAATTATTTCATATGAAATAGGAGGCCACCATATGCTAGCAATAGTAAGGATACCCTCAAGCAACTCAGTTTACACGACTCTGTCGTTCTGTCAGGTTTTTTTTCACCACAGTAAGAATTGCATCTCAAATGCTTGTTTTGAGACAAGATTTCTACTTTGTGGCAGGAAAGAACATCTCTCCCCCTCCCCTTCTTCTTCCTGTTTGATGTCTATATTCACATTGCCATTATGTGTTTCTAGATGATTATGGAAAGTTTTTCTTGGATTCAGTCTGTTTTCTGCTTTATCCTGTGCAGCACAGCCATCATAATCCCAGAGCTACAGCCTCACTTACTTTTACTGGGTAAATGCTTGACACCAGAAGCCCACTTTGACTGTACAGCTTGCTCAGGAGGAAAACAGCACCTAACAGAATACTTTTTACAAACAAAGTGAATAAGCAGACAAAAGGGTCAAGGGGAGCCATGCAAACAACAGAAGTTACTAAACCACTGATGCACAGGAAGTGGCTCCTCCTTGCACAGCCCAGGTGCAAGCTACTGATTGACTGAGAACCCTCACAGTTGCCTGCAAGTTGTTAGCCGGTCCTTGTTCATATCAACATCCTCTTACTGGACTTTGTAAAACTGTGAGGGAATGGTAATGTTTCCAGAGGACAGAATCTACTTGTGGAAGTCAGGAGGCACTTGACAGCATTTTGTCTGTCCTGCTTATGACTCTCTTTTTCATTCTTCCCCTGTAGAGATTTATCCTTCTGTGCTTTAAGGATACAATAAAACAGGAATTTAATTTTTATTTTTTAAAAAAGTTTCTTTATAAGGTGCAAAGAGGCCTTTTATTGAAATGAACCATAGAGCACCCCGGAAAGCCACAGGGCCTAGCTTTAGAAGGCCGGACTAAGATTAATCTCATGTGTTACTAGGACATAACAGGTACTGATGTCTCAGAACCATACAGAAGGTAGAAAGGCCAGTAGGCTTTACTGGACTAGTCTTTTTAAATGTTAGGTCTACTACAGCTTTTAATTACCAGCTTAACTGCCACCTTTTGTGTTTTTAATTAGTAAAGAATGACAATGTCTTTCTTCACCACAGGACAATGAAATATATATTATAAGGCAAACAGCAGCTGCAGGGTGTGGGCATGGTTATTATAAAATAATCGTGCCTGCAGGGGTCAGGGAGGCATTTGGTTCTGCCTCGTGCCTCTTAAGAACCGTAGGGTACAATTGCTGTGTGATGGTAGCCTCCCTGTCATTTTATATTATTTAACAAATTCCACTACATTGTCTTCAAGCTCTGCCTTGCGGTTATTGTGAAGAAACTAAAATATCTGCCGTGCTGACTGCATCAGCAGTTCCCTCCTATTTGAGTTTACTGCAGCTATCAAGCTAGCATGGGTCTGTTTGTGATGTGGGGTGGGGGAGAAATGTTACAGAGTTATGCAATTTAATGCCCAGATCCTGCTAGAAGGGCAGTCCTACGTTTCAAGAGGCACATAAATTGAGCAGGTCATAGACTAATTCATCAGCACCTTAATCTGTCAGTTGTCTGATTGCCACAATGCCTGTTTTACACAAGAAGAGATTACAGGGCTCCCTTCTAGTATTGCTTTATCATCTCACCTTTTGTGCTTTACACGTTTCAGTGTAGTCAGTTAAGTAATTTGTTTATTTTGACTTGAACTTGAGCAATACGTTCAAGAAAGACTTCCTGTCTTCATTTGAACATATCAAGCGAGTCTTTTTTGGCTACGATGGTTTGTTCCAGAGCTAAATCTTCACCTGTGGTCAGGTTTTTTGACATTTAGCCGACTAAATATTTGAACCTCCATATTCTACCTCTCTCTGTAATGCCTTTTCTTTGCCTTTAGAAAGCCTTTGCAGTGGGTCCACTCTTGAGTCATCTTTTGAAAACTCTGATTAGATGGAGCCCACTGCTTTCCCTGCTCCCCCACCTTGAATCACTTTGTTGTTCTTTTCATGTCTTTGTCCTTAGACCTATTATTCTCATTACAAGTTAATTATTTCATTTTGATTTTATAGCATCTGTCAAACACTCTAGGCATTTTCCATAAATTAAATCTGCAAGCTTCAACTGAAAGCTTAACATAAACAATGTAGAACAATTCCATCAAATAATAATCACTTTCAAAACTGCCTATCACTGTTTCTTGCCTCAGTATATCAGCAAGCGTAATGGAACTTATGTTAACAGCTCTCTACTTGTGTTAAAAAAAAAAACAAAAAAGGAGAAATAGCACTTATAAAAGCTCTTCCTTGTATTATGCTGAATCTTATGGAGTTTTGGAGTCTTCCTGTTGACTTCAGCCATTCTGATATTAGACAAAATCCTTACAAACCTATTTGAGAGTAAAATTTCAACCATTAGTAGTGATGTTGAGGGTTTTGTGGAATGATGAGTGTCCTAGAAGTTATATCTCATGTATATCTGCCCAAGGTGATGAGCTACTGACAAGGCAAACTCCATATTTCATCATAAATTTCCCTTAACCCTTTTAAATAACAATTTAGGAAAATACTTATACTGCCACAATGAGTTTAGTGAATATCTGTGTATTGGGAGATCATTCAGAATTAGAAAATCTGTCTGGATTAAATAAAGTGCCTGATAAATAGTGTGACCAGTTTGTGTATTGCTGAGTTACTGCAAAGCTGTTGTATGATTTAGTGAGGTAGGATATGATCATAGTAGTCAACACAGATGGATCTGAACACTTCTCAAATGCTGGTGACTGCTTTACTCAGAGGAAACAGCAGAACATTAGCCTGGTTTTGGGACTTGAGGTGATTTTACAGAGAAATTACAGCATTGGCAGGAACAGAACTCCTGGGTCATCAAATGCACTCTGCTGCTATAACAGCAGCAGCGGCAGCATAAACCCCCATCAAACTCCATCTTTAAAAAAGCTTTTTGGCTGCATTGGAAATCTTCATTTCTCTAGTGGCTGAAACATCTTTCTGTCCAAACTTTTCTGTCTAGTTTGCTGCTGCTTGTTCTTATACCAGCTGTGAACCAGAGCATTGAAGGATCAGCTCTTGGTCAAGTTGACTTCTTTGACGGACCATAATCATAGGGCTGTGAATTTTCAAATAAATAAACAATCTCAGCTCTCTTCAACTTCCTGGGAAGGCTTTTTTCATGCCACTTCCTAGTCAGACTAAAACCTTTCTGCCTACTTTTTGCATGTGAATTAATCTTTCTTGGACTTGGACGATGCAGCAAAGCAAAGTAATTCCTACCTGTGCTTTATACTTTGCACAGTGCAATTTGTACTTCCCCAGTTCTTCTGGTAAGACTAAAACTAATATATCCCAGCCATATTTATCTTTTTTCATAAAAAATGTAGCATCAAGTAATTCCCAGGTACTGTGGGACCTATTTAAAATATGCAATATCTGCTTTTCATGTTCTGGTCCAGAAAATTCCGTCTTGTAATGGTAATTAATACTAATCCATAAACACGTGAGCTTGTGATTTTTTTTGTTTTCACCTGTGAATAGCATGACACAGCTTGGAATATGACCTTGAACTCTATAACTTGCATCTTGTACTATGACCACAGGACTCACCCTCCACTTACTGCAATCTAAAAATGAGGTATTTTGCCTGTGGTCAAGAAAATTTTACGTCTGAAATGATAGCCAGCTAGAAGTGCTCCGTTTCTTAAACAGTAAAAGTCATTCTGTATTATCATTTTCTGTTTGCAAATACACATTATGTAAACTTATTAGGAAATGGATTTTGCCCCAAAAGAAATGTTCACTGCACAGAAATTACAACGAGCTAAAATAAACCCCAAAGCTAAGTCAGAAAGTAGGTTTTAATTTTCAGAGGATTTATTTTTATGCTGTTTACACTAACATTTAGTCCAGTCTGACTTGATTCGTTACTTTGTAGTCACTTTCTGTCACATTTTAATCCATGTTTTACACATTAAAGTAATGAACTTTCAGTGGTACATAATAATGGATCATAGCTATGATCAGAGACTCATTTGTGGTACAGAGACTGCCATTAAAATGCAGATTTAAGCATAGGGCTTTTATTTACTTCCTCCAAGCTAAAGTAGTCCTTTAAAAAAGAAATAAAAGATTACAACAAAGAAGATATTCTTTGTGAAAAATGCATTGCTATTATGTGTCCTTTAAAAAAAAAAAAATTAAAAAGAGAGAAAAAATGAGGATCTGAGGAGAAAACTACATTCCAGGCTTGATCTCAGATCTACAATACATATCTCCTGACTGCATATTTCTAACATCTTCGTAACATCTTCTAACGTATTCGTAACTTCTTGCCTAAATGGAGTTATTTCAAGTCCTACTTCTTTCACTGCTGATTTCCATTGATTGTTTGCCTTGAATAAGTCCCTTAACTCTCAAGATCTGTTTGCCAATTACTTGTCTTCATGGCAGAGCCTGTGCAGAGATCATCATAAGAAGGAGCTGATCTGTACTGGACAGTCCAGCATCTGCTAAGAAATAAAAAATATGTTGTGAGAAAGGAAGGGAAACTTTGCCCTCTGAAGAAAAGTAAAGATCCTGAAATACTAGATGAGAAGAGACTTGAGAATAAAACTGATGCAAAAGGGCTTAGAGAAATCATGCACTGGTTTTCTTTCGAAGACAACAATACATTTAAATAATTGTTTCCATCTCCAAGGATAGTATGTGACTGCCGACCTTTCCGGGGAAGTCACCTGTCTCTGAAGTGCTGCCATCCATTTAAGATTGTGTTGTAGCATTAAATTATCAAGTAGGAAAGGAAATCAAGTAAAACACCAACAGCAGCTGAAACAGGGAAAAAAAAAAAGAATTACCTAAGGACTCAGAATTCTAGTCTGTTTACCATGGTATAAAGTTTAGCTTATTAAAAATAGAAAAGTTAAAATCCGAAGAAGGATCTCAGCTCCCACACTACATGGGAGAGTCATATGGTCCAACTACTGCCCTGTTGAGAATATTCTCTAGAGATTCCCATAGTCCTACTTAATTTTACTCCCTTAAGTGCCTTAGTAGTTCCTCTTAGCATGGCACCCTGGGTCATGAAGGAACAGAGTACAAACCCCCTTCTCCCCTGCTTTCTTCCCTGCCACACTTTCAGCCTACATTGTAAGAAACCCTGCGTGGCTTCTTACCTCAAAGACAACAGCACACCAGGTAAATCTCCTGTTTCACTACAAAGGGAAACAGAGATCTTGTAATTAGGGCATTGAATGAGACTCGGGAGACTCGGCTAAATTGGTGTATGACCTTGGCAAGTCCTTTAGTCTCACTATGCCTTGGTTTCTAAACTGTAGGATCTAGGATTACCTATCCACTCCCTGAGGAATTTGAATCATAGTGGCAGGGCATGGCTGTCACTGAAGAGCAAAATACCATGGTCCAAAGCATTTGACTGATACAGTTTAACGTGTGCCACTGCACCCTGAACACTGAAGATGATAAAAATGAAAACTTTAACTCTGAAAATTTTGCTCTCGTGTTAGGAAAGTTATTTGTTTGCTTGTGGTAAGGCAAATCTTTCTCCCTTCCGTATTTTCCAAGGCAGAACTTCCATTTCCTTGGGCTGGTCTGCAGTAAAAAGAATTGCTATTAGTCTGACAGTTTGTTTCCAACTGCTGCAAGCATGTCATTAAAAGCATCTTCCTAAACCACACATCAGTCTTCTTGACATCTGTCATAGAGCTTAGATCATCATTTTTCTCCCTTATGAGAAGGAGTCATACTGTAAACATTCTTTCGTTACTTTTCATTTCATGTCAAAAAGAATCATATAGTTATTTTGGGCATGTCCAGCTTTCCCTACTAATGGTAACCACAGATCTACAAACACACACCCTGATAATGCTTTCTTTGCATCGCTTTCCTGGTTACTGACAAGCTTCAGAAAGACAGATGTAGGCTTTGCATGAAATCAGCTGTACATATTGCTAACAGATTGCTGGACAATCCGATAATGAAGCCAGTTAGCTCTTACCACTCTATTTCTGTTCTTTGTTCCCACTGATAGATGGGACTCTATTAAGACGTTCATAGCCAGGCTCTTCAAACTGCTGCTATTTATTCTTCATCCTTTTTCTCTTCTGGTCTTTTTTCTTGCAAGCTCCCTAGCTAAGTAATTAATTGCACTATTCTCTTTTGGTTGCCCTAACCTCTGAGGCTGTTTCTATATTGTAAATAGCTGTGTCTGTCTTCCACTTTTACGTGTGCACTTTCATGTTATCAACTAAAATCTGGCATCATGCTTGACTGTAATTCAGATGTCAGTTTGGATTGAAGCCATACCTGGGAGGATGTGCATTTGAAGTGGCAGGGAGTAAGTGACTGATAATGAAAATAAGCATTTATTTTGTCAGAACCTCAGCAGATCATTTACTGGAGAGCATATTATAATGTGTGCCACCCACACTAGATGTGCCATTGGGGATTAGGTCAGATCCCTAATAAACGTGTTGGTTGATATCCAAAGAAACTTGAGGGAAGGAAAGAAGGGGATTGAACAATTTTTATCTAGAAGATAGTGGGTCAGAGATCTATAGTATCCATATTAAAACTTTAGGCTTATTTGTGCACTTAGTTATATAACACAACAGTAGCTATTTGGCCGGACTGAATCCTCCTCTTCACTTTCTGACTCTGTCTTTATATACAGAATGTCACTGTAGAATGTCATGATCGGATTGAGAGATATGGGTGATGTGTGCTCATATCTTGGCCCCCAGGACTCCCGCTGACTTTTCATTTCCATATTCCTCAGCAGCATAAACATGTATTTTCCTAAAGCTCCACATGTGGAGACAGCCTTGTCTTCAGTCCATACCTGAGTATGGGATTTGCACAGGTTTTCTATCAAAATTATTTTAATATACATAGGCAGACACTATAAAATAAAGTGGTGTTATCCTTTTTCTTGCCTCAATTTACTCATTGGCTATTATTATTATTGTTATTATTACAAATGTTAGACAGTTTTTGGGAATTCAAGACTTCCTCCTCTCTACTTTCTCTCTTCCAGAACATGGAATTTCTTCCTGCTGCCATTTTTCACATTCTCTTCTCACTTCAATAACAACGACACCTTTTAAAAGTGTGAATATTCCCCATCCAGAGGGCAGCTGAACACAATTTCCTTCCTAGTGCTTTCCAGCTATGGAAAGGACTTGATCTTAGATGGATGGGGTTTTTCCTGTCATATATGGTATTATCATAATTCTTCCACTCTTAGCCTTCTCTTTCTAACTTTCAGAAAAAAAAAAAAAAACCTGACTTGGAAGTAAAAAACCAAGAAAAATATATTCTGAATGAAATCAGGATTCAAAAAAACCCCATGTGAGTGCATTGTTGACAAGTGGAATCCAGAATCATTACATTAAATGCTTCTTGTTAAACATGAATCAGAAATTGCAATAGAGCTTCTCTTAGACTATAATAAAAATGTAGAAATGACAACTCTTTATGGCTTAATAAGAGTTTGTTTTGGTTTTTTTTCATTATTCTGTTTTTTACTGTGAATTGTGAATTTCAGGAAACTAATGATAAGAAGCTTAGAATTTTCATTATATCTTATATTGAATAATACACAGCCTTAACTCTACATGATTTAGAGTCAATAGGCAGTCTTGCAACTGATTGTCCAAGAGCTCAGTCGGGTTTTTAAACTTTCATGTATTTCATAGAAATCAGTAAAGTTTCCAGTGAAATTAGTGAGAAATTCAGGCCAGGACTGAAACTTTGGAAGCCTGTTAAAGTTTTTCTTATTTTGTATTTCAGTAGTAGAAAGGCGTAAGATGCAAATTAGATTAGATGTTGACATCGCTCTGTACACTGGGGCAGTCAAACATCCTCTGGAATCGGGTCAGAGTTCCTACTTGTGGGATTCTTCAGCCTGCCATTCATGGCAACAAAAGAATCCTATTCCCTGGTTTTACTGAAATATACAGCAAGCAGGTGTGTCATGGCTTTTCCAACAATGAGAAAACAAAAACTAAATCTGAGTAAAATGTTAACCTTGATTATGAGGGGTTAAGGGCTTTAGGAATCAAACGTGTGAGAATGTCTAGAAGAACTGAATTTTAGAAATTACGGTATTGCCAAATATCCTCTAATGAAAAA
This sequence comes from Mohoua ochrocephala, assembly GCA_013398855.1. Lineage (NCBI taxonomy): Eukaryota > Metazoa > Chordata > Aves > Passeriformes > Acanthizidae > Mohoua > Mohoua ochrocephala. Next base: position 140,068 of record VZTA01017444.1, read on the forward strand.
TGTCAGCCACACCAGACTGATCATCTTGTTTTTACATTGGGTCCACCCTCCAACCTCTTAATCAAATTTGTGTGTTTAGGTTGGAAGCATTTTGAGACTGACTCCAGTCTCTTTCCTGGCCTGTGAGGCACCTAATGCACTTCAGGCTCTCAGAAAAAACAATAAAAATGAGATTTAATAGCATTGTCTTTATATTTCCAGAAACAGTTGAGCCAGAATTAGAAATCTGAGCCTATCAAAATTTATACGCTGGCTTTTGGGTCAGGATTTTTGAACACTTTACAAATAATTCCATTAAAACCCACTTTATTCCAACTGACATTTCCTTCAGTTAATACTGTCATTATTAACACCTGGTAAAAAAAGTGGTAAGATCTGTCCCTCAGTTGTGTTTGGGTTTACATATTTTCATGAAGAATATCCAGATATTTTAATTTATGCATTTTGAAAAATTATTTCCAGGTATTAGAGTTATTGACACTTTTGCCTCTATCCTTTGCGAAATGCTGTACATCCATAATACGTTCCACATTTTACATGAAATCTTAAAAAGAGAAACAGAGGAAGAAAAACAGAAATATTCTTTTGCTGAAAGTAAAAATGCGTGAACAGAATACTGTTTTGATTTACAGTTTCTCTGTTTTTGAAAAGGTTTTAGGGGATTTAGAGAGGTGGAGGTGTGTGAAAGGGCACATCAAAAGTTTGGAAGAACTTTTGAAAAAAAAGGTTAAATAGACTAGGGTTCTTCAGTTTGGAAAATAAACTTGTGAGGGGGAATATGACGGAGGTCTATTAAATTCCAACCAGCAAGCAAAAGTGACTGGAAAATTATTCTTTGCTGTCACTTTTAATTGGCCTCGAGTAATGGTAGGGTCAAAACAGCAGAAGGTGATGCATGGCAGAGAGGCTTCACTATAGGGTACTCTGGACATGAAAGGTTTACATCATTTAAAAAAGTCGTGCAGAGATACTACTGGAAGGAAACTCCCTTTTGTTTTTATCCAAACACAGAAATATTTCACCTAGCCGAGGCAGTCTCTAAACTCCAAAAATTGCTGAGTGCCAAAAGATGGCATCAGGGAGAGATATCACCATGTGTTTACCCAGCAAAGGCATGTTTGGCATTTTGGGTGCTGTGGCAGGCAGGACAGTGGGCTCAGGGCATGGCAGGGTACATCCCAGAGAGTGATGGATGACAGAGCTGGAATCCTGCCCCTCTCACTTGAACTGCTGTGATGGAGCAGAGTCAGTGAAACCACGAAGAGGTAAAGTCTGCACGAGAGGGAGCATGAGCCTCATAACAGATTGATTCTGCAAACCAGCGCAGAAGTCAATGACCATCGTTCCAGGCAACACGAATAGTACTGTAGGGATGGGCTCTGGTTTTGACTGGTATTGGGTTTTTTATGTGAGATGAATGTTTGTGTCAGTTTATTCTGTCAAAATATCTTTATTCTGTCTAAATCTAAGCGAAACTCCTCATTGACCAATAGTTTTATTTTCTGCAGTGAACCTCTTCACTGATGCCTACTTAAAAAAATTGGATTAGATGATCCTTGCCTCACATTTATCTTTCTGTGCATTTTATGGTTATAACAGTCAAGAGTAGCAGCACCAGGGACTGTGTAATATTTTGAGGAAGTGGAGAGAAAAGCAGAAAATATATTAGGGTTTGGACTGGAGCTCCTGCAGAGAGCAATGACTAAGATCCCATAAATATTTCCTGTTGGTCCAGCAGCTGCAGAAATTAGTAAGGTTTTCCCCACCCATTTATTTTAAGCCTTCACAGTGCCATCTCTTCTCCATGAACTGTATTTAAAATGTAAATAAAAAGAAGGCTTTTAGGAGATTTAACTATTTCCCTTGGTATTTAAATTATTCAATTATAACTAAAGCTATTAAAATACAGTTAATTAAAATGGTTAGATTGTTTTTCTTTGCACTGATCACAGCATTGCCCTACTTTTCCCTCTAGCTGTTTAATTCCTATTAAAAATGATAATGCTTTGCTTTATTCATTAATGCAATAACCTTACGTACATTCTTCAAGTGATCTCTTTGGTACAAACTGTGCTGGTTTCCTTCTTTTCTAGCAGTGAAGCAGAAATTTTCCTGTAGTCTTTGGAGGTTTAATCAACAGTAAGAGGACTCAGAATTTAAACATTAGCACTACCAAGTCCTGAGAAATAGCACAGCTCTCAGTAAAAAGCTTTGGCTTAATTTTGATGCAATATAATGTCATTAGAGACAATAGAAGAACCCTAGAGTTAATAAAAGGTAGAACCTAAATAAAGGTTTCATAACTGACAATATAAAATTGCCAATTCTACACTTTGAAGTATTTTATCTGAATAGTTTCACAACACTCTGTTGGGAATAGTCATCCAGATGAAGGCTGAGGGGTAAGTGCCTTAAAATATACAAGAGATGCAAAGGCAAGTTCATCTCATCTCATCTCATCTCATCTTTATCTGCACAAATAAGGAAGGAAATCTACGCCGCTGGTTTTTGGCATTCAAATTACTACATTACAATCCTTCTTTCTCCCTCAAGATCACAGAGACCTTCCTTATAAGGCACTTGTCTCGTTTGGGAGGCAAAGTTATAGTGAAATGAGGAGATCTTGATAGCCTCACACTCTCACTGAATCACGGGGTTTTCTAAGGCAAACTCCAAAAGAATCTCGTTTCAGCTGTTTGCATGGCCTGGCATGGTTCCGTGTAGTACAGGACACATGGCTGTGAAGGCACAAAGGATGCCATGCAGCTCCTGTAACAGTAATCACATCAAGTCAAGGGGAGCATGACTGTCCAGGAAGATCAGACCTTGATGTACCTTTGACCACCAAAGCACTGGGGAATTGTACTGTAAGGCCATATCCACAGCACCGATTTCTTCCCTCCTTCGTTGGGGAAGGCTCACAGGGAGGGATGTGCATGTGTTTGGTAAAGGAGGAAGAGCCCTAAGTGATTCAGTGTTGTTTCACCTCCACCATGAGCGTCTGCACGGAGGGAGACCATACATCCTGGGAATATTGCAGTTTATGAGATTTACATTCGTAGGCCCTTGCTGAAATTCCAGCTCCACTGGAGCAGATAGCAGAACTCCTTTGGATTTCAAATTGGCCACTCATGCTTATTTCCATGTAATATCAGTTTCAAGAGAAGATACTCTCTCTTCCATGTTTCTCAAGGGCATTTAAGGCTTTAGATATTGTTACAGCCCACAAGCCTAATAAACATGATTTGCCATATACAGGATTGCCCCAAATAAGAATGCAGTTGGGGACCTATGCAACAATTCAGTCTGTCCCCTGCCGTGTGACAGAGAATAGGTGAGCGTGGGGTAGTGGTAATGAGAGAGCTACAGGCTGCTCAGCATACGTATGAATGGGATGGGAGGGCTAAAAGGCTGACTGGAAGCTTCCTGATGTAGCACATGGGGAGGAAAAGGGTGCAGATATTGTAAGTCTAGTTTCAGCTCTGAACAAACTTAGGGCCAGCTCAGTTTGTTATAGCTGATGGAGGAGTGATGAAAATTCAGGTGTTCTTGCTGATTATTTTAGATCTGTTATCTGCAGTAGGTATTGCCCGATTATGAACCATAACCACTGACTGTAACAGGAGTGTAAGTGGAGAAATATGTTCTGCCTGCAATAACCCAGAGAACTACAAGCAGGAGGCCTGGCCAGAATTCAAAAACCTCTGGTATTTCATTCCATGTTAAACCTGTAATTTTTTAGCCTAAGAAAGACATGTTTGTTTCCTATTATCCTACCTGTCTGTGTTGTACAGCTTTTATTGTAACCATTGAGATCTCAGTGCAATACAGCATGAATGGGAGCATTTACTCAGCCTAACTCTGTATCTCTCTTTCTGTAAAATTTAGATTTTCACACAGTGAAATCCATCTGCCCCTTGTATGAAGGTTTCAGACATATTTCTTATTGTTTTCCAAGCATTTGCATGGGTCTGAATCTTTGGAAGTCTTAAAAACCAACTGTCAGTGGGACAACTTCCAGGATTTACTCCAAGTGTCCGAGACTTAGAAATTGGGAGTTTCTGTCATCTCAAATGAAAGACATTGTTGACAGCTTTAAAGGAATTTTTTTTCTTAGTTGAAAATTGATTTTTCAGTGAAAGATAGTTGATGCTTTTATGCTCTGTAATGTTACATTGTACTTAAACAGTTTAAGTAGGTATCTCAAGTTTTGCTTACATTTTGTCCTCCTTGTAATTGAAGTTCTCATTCAAGGACTTTTAATTAGTCTAAAGGTCCAGTCAGTACTACCAAACAAACAAGTGATTTAGAAATATACTACAGACTATGGCTGTTCGCTTGTTCATTCAGTGGAGCCTCCCGCAGAGAGATCTGCTTCCTAACTTTGTGATGAGGTGTGTGGATGGAAAGGTAGATGCTACTTCTAATGTGCTTTTTTTTTCATTCACACAAACTTTTCCTGAGAGACTTCATAAGGGATTCCCTCTCCTTCCTTCCTAGGCCATCAAAGTTGCAGTTGTTACCAGCACTCCAAGTTTTCTGTTCCCTGACTTGGTCAGCAGGGCTGATTCAGCTGGGACTGTGCTGGCAGAAGCTTAGCTCTTTCTTGCATTGAGTATTCCATATCACATCTCCTTTACCAAAAGGAATAGCAGAAGCAATTTAAATATTTTGTTTCCAGAGAAGAAATTTTAATTGTTATGCTGAGGGCGTATCGCAGGCCTTTGTTTATGGACTTGCATGATTATGATTTCATTTGTCAAGTAGGTGGTTGGTTGATGCAGTCCTTGAGAAATCAGTTTGGCACTGGCATAAATCCATGTATTTAAAATAACCAATTCCTGTTTTGTATGAGGATTGGCTCCTTAGAGTTCTCCATTTGTTCTTACTATTATATGTCTATTACTACATGTGTGAAAGAGTCCACATGGAATACAAACAGGGAAATTTTAGGTAACATTCTTTAGTTAACATTCATTATTGTGAGCTGTTTAAATGGCATAAGTAAATCAAGTCTCACTTTTCTTGCAAAGTTAAAAAGTCCACAATTCATTTGTGAAATGCAACATTAAATTAAAAAAGACAATCTCACTGATATGACATGAAACAGTAGAAGTATTAGACTAAGCAAGTCTTTAACTTCACATGCACACCTTCTGTGGTTTTTCAAGCGCTCCTTCTACAAGCAGCCAGTTCTCTGCTGCTCTATTGTCACTGTCTGTTCTTATTTGTCCCTACTGTGAATGACAAAAGATTTCTCCAACAAGAAATTTGGGTGATGATGGAGGTTAAATCACTGGCCAATCAAAAGACTGGCTGTTTCATGTTGAAGTTCTTGATCAGCTTTATATTTACAGGGGGTAAAATCAAGAGATAGCTTCAAATTCTACCTTGGAATTGAGTCTACATTTGTGGTGGATTTAGAAAATACTGTAATTTTGCTTAAATTCTAAAACAATCCTAATTTGTAAAAGATTTTCAAGCATTTCTCATGATATAGAACATAATTCTGGGATCTTACCTGTATAATTACTTTTTTTATGGTGCCAAATTTATCAGGTGTTTTGGGGTTTTTTTTTGAATGCAAGGTGGGAAGCCTTGCAGGTGCAGAATAACTGCTTCCTGGAGATGGCAATATTTTATTGCAGGTGACTGATTCCCTGATACATTGGTGTTCTGTGGCAAAAACAATCAAAGTGAATCAATCAAAAAAAAAAAAATCTTAAAATCTGGAAAACCTTTCAGCTGGTTTCCCCCAGCTGAAAGTACATACAGTAAGAGCACCGGTGCTAAATTGCTTGAAAGGAGATCAGAGGATCTGTTCAAATGCGTGCTGCAGCGACTGAGCACACCCTGCAACTCGTCTCATTTAATCCTAGGAAGCATAAGGACTGCACATCAGTTTTAAGTGCAGCTTATCCTGACTCTTAGGATGTATTCATCCCGTGTATGCTCTGTGACATCTGTCATATGGTTATGTAAAAGTTTCCGATGACACGCCTGACTGCTAATCTTGGATCGGGGTCAATTCCAGTCATCGTTCCATGCAGCGAGGGGAGGGTTGCTGCTACCTTTGTGCCTCACCAAGCCCAGTATCACTCATGCACGCAGTGCCATCGTTCTCTTCTTGGCTACTGCTCTGTAATATCTTTTTTTTTGTCTTGTGTGGCATGCATATTTATTTATACCATTCTTTTATCACGTAGCTCTGTGACCTTATTATTTGTAGTAAAAATCAAATAAAGGCTCTGATGAGATATCCAAAGTGAATGAGCCATTACAAACTCTTTAAAAGAAAAAAAAAATCAAAAATCTTAAAAGCTGTCAGTAATCATCTCAAATTTTTTTGAAATGCAGCATGTCATATAAAAGTTTGTGACACACTGTTTAGTATTTGTCACCTGTCAGATATTTTCATTAGTCCAACATTTTGTTCCTAAATCTTGTTTTGTGTAGGAAAACCCACTCAGAATCTGACATCATTTGTATGCAACAAAAGTTAGAATTCTGAACTCTAGACAAATATTTTTAAGCACAGGAGTGGTATAAACACAGTGTGGTAGGAATACTTCATCGTTTTTCTTGGCTGCTTGTTTGTTTCACTATTAGAAGCTTCAACTTTCAAGGATTTCTCTGTATTCACTTTCTGGAACAAGTGCCTTTATTGCTCCTACAGTTTTGAAAGAAGTATCACAGAAGATGGAGGGTGAATTCCTAATTCAAAATCATATTTATTCTAAGTAGCTGATGTTTACTGACATGGTTACCTAATCAAGGATGTTTGTGACCCATACGTCAAGTCAAAATGAACAGTGACTGAGCTCCCAGGAACTGTTCACAGAAACAATGTAATGCATAATTAACACAGTCTAGAATAGGGAAATCTGTACAAAAGCATTTCGGTGATAGAAACAGCAAAGAAAAAAGCCTGCCCCACACATCACAGCACATTTTTAGAAAGATTTGATGATGCCATATTAAGAAAAGCCAGTGGGTTTACCAGCTGTTCGCTCTCATTCCAAAATCCAAGTTAGAGGCATGAACCAGGTGTCACTTTCCTCCTCCCTTGCTACAAGTCCAGATCTAACCCCTGGCATTTGACATGAATTCAAACTGGGGACCTGCATAGTTAAAATTATGAACATATACACGAGCTGAGCTGGAACAGCCAGCACGCTTTGCAGGGAGTGGCGCAAAACTGACATTTGTGTGGATGGTCAGTGACTGCACCATTCCATTTCTGTGACATTCTTTGATAAATGGAAGTGTAAAGCTAACCAAAATATCCAGGTTTAATTCTACAAGAAATATTACCATTTTAAAGTCTCAATTGGGATAAAGAAATGCAAATTTTCAGGAAAGTATGAATTTTCATAAAAAATATAATTTGCCATTAAATATTTTAATGTTAATTTCTATTTTATAGTACAAGTTTAGCTGATTATTAAGAAAATGCCAAACTAATTAAACAAAACAAATCAACAAATCCCTTGAGTGTGGAAAATGTATAACTATTTCACTCAGTATGAAATACCAATTTCCAAATCTTCCTTCATTACAGCAGCAGTAATAAAGCATTTTGTGACATTACTACATTGTGAAATGACATGAAAACAATAACAAGTATAGAGGAGATTAAAAAAATGCGTGACCTATTATGCTTTGTTCACAGGAATTACAAACGAACATCATCTCATCATATTTTTATGAAAGTAGGGTGCGAAGAAATTCTTAGTGTAGCAGTGAGGAGCAGCTGAGCATGGTTAATGGTAGGCGTTTGGCTACGGTGCTGACGAGTCCGCTGAATACTTTGGTGTCTTCCCGGTGTCTCTGGTGTCAGTGCATCTGACCAGCTTGTGATTGGGCAGGGGGCATTTCAACACAAAATAAAATAAATCTATGAGGAAGGACTTTTTTCATCCACTTGAGCCTGACATATGCACAGCTGTACCTCGTCTCCATAGGTGTGTCCAAAGAGGATAGTGAGGCACAGGCCTGAACCCCCTCGTAGGCATGCACCCGTGAGAGTTAATATCCCAGGGAGCTGATCCAGGCCGCAGAGAACAGCCATGTTAGAGTCCCAGAAAAGCCTGGGGAGAGAGGGAGGCACACGTGTCCTTGTATCTGACAGGCTGTAGTGTCAAACAGTGACACATTACAAGTACATCCCCCAGGGGTGTAGCGAGCTGCTGCCACACAGGCTGTTTGAGCAGCCCAGGAAGTGCTTTCCTGGAGCCCTCATGGCTACCACTGGGCTATCCTACTGCCTTGTTGCCCCCTCCTTTTCCTCTTTAGTACTATTAAATCTCCATAAGGTTGTCCCCGTGCAACTCTGAGATTTTGCATTATCTTTCCGTTACAACACTGTGCAATAAAAGCTTTCTTTTAGCTTCTGGCTACGCTGGGTTTTCTTCTGTTTGTGAGCTATTTTCCAGTCTCTCTCACTTCCTTTGGGGCCAGTATGCAAATCCAGGTTGTGTAACTGCTCCCTCACTCATTCTCCCACTTGTAAACTCTTCCTTTGTGTGGGCCCTGCTGGCTCTCGGTTCACTGTCTCTGCTCACATTCTTATGCCTCTCTCTGGGTAGCCCTTGTGTTCGCAGGCATGATTTTTCTCAGTGAACAAGTGACACGTTTAATCAGAACAGCCAGTGCCATTTCCAAGGCCTAGAGTGCAGACAACATGCAAGGTAGTGTCTGTGATTGTATCCTGTTTTAGTCAATCTGATTTGCCAGCCTTGATAGCTAAACCAGACCTCTTAATATTTACATTTCTTTCCTTAAACAATGTTTACTTGTCAAAACTGTAAAATGACAGACACAAAGAAAACAAAAGACTTGTTATGCTGATTCCACTGTGGAATGCATCAGTCAAGTGTGAGGCTGAGAGAATATGCTCCTTTTATACCAGTTACTAACATTTTGTTTTGTTTGCTTGTTGAAATCATTCCTTTTTTTTTCAATAGAGTAAATCTGAAGTCTGTTTATTAGAAACTCAGTAATTATACAGTAATCATATCACTTGTGATAGGTTGCTGCTTGCCCTTTGCCTCTTGATTATCATTACAAGTGAAATGAAAACAGTAGAAACCTGGCTTATTTGCCATGCAGACAGTGAATCCTTGAGGAAAGATGTAGAAATCGAGTGGACATTACAGCCCCAGGGTTTGAACGTTGCTGCCTGCAACTGCTTTGGGCATGCAGCAACTATTCTTTTTGAAAAATACTACTTGTCACAGATTTCCTTTTTAATAAAAGCTTTGCAAAAGAAATCCTAGACTAAGAGGCATTAGAGTGGGATAGTTAGAGGGGAAAAAGGTGTTCTGTATTAACTTGTCCGTGTGGTTATTCAGGAAGAGGGCTTATTAGCAAGTGGTAGAGAAATGGAAAGGGAAAAGATTTGTGTATTTGTCCTCATGAATTCAGCTGTGGAATCCTTTGAGCCTGTGTCCTCCATGGACTTTCTAAAAGATAGGTTTCATAAACAGCTGTATCAGGCCAGCATCCAAAATTACCTTTAGTAAAGCAATAAATTTTGTTTGTGACAAATAGAACAAGTTCTGAGTGAAAGCAGACAGTGGGAGCCATTCAATTAAGGAATGGAGACTATGTCCCAGTTCTGGATCTCATAGAGAATCGATGAAGATTTTGAAAACAATGTTTAGATTAAGTATTCACTGAATGATCTAAAATAATAATACCTGAAAATTATGCTTTACCCAGAGACAATAGATAGAAATAGAGATATCATCTTCAATTTAGAGAAATCTCTTCTTCAGATTCCTTGGAAAAAGAGCATCAGCTGCGCTTGGCACAGCTGGGAGGATGGTAGAAAATATACCTGTCAATCATACGTGTAATTTCTGGTATCCAAGCTGTTCCAGGGCCACTTGGCACCCCAAAGTACTTCAAATGAGCATCAGAACTTCTCTAGCTCATGTCTTGCCATTAGACTTCGTTTCAGCCCCCAGGGGTCTTTGTGACTTTTCTAACACACTACCTTGTCCGAGCCATCTATGCAAACCACAGACTTCCCATGTTCTGGAAGACTCTCCCAAAGACTAAATCCACCCATCAACAAAACACTAAGCAACTTGAAAACGGTCAAGGAATTTGAATTCCAAAGGGAATAAAAACGAGCTAAAGCATTTTGGAATAACAAGGCAATCAGTTCCAGAAAAGACCTTTTGTAAAGCACTCAAATCCTTGAACTAAGGCAGAAAACTAGTGAAGAATAGAGGTTTGAGATCAACATACAGAAGATAACTTTCATGAAAAATAAGACATTAAAATAAATTATAAACAATTAAAATATGTTAAAAGCTATGAATCAAGTGAATCAAGGCTAAGCAAAGTGATTACTGGGGAAAAATGATGGAAAATGAGACAGTACAAATTGACTGGAAAAAACAATAGTCTCCAAAAATTAGATTTTTTTTTTTTTTTAACTTTATATGAACAATAATGACATTTCCAAAAGGAATATGGACATTCACTACTTATTATGTTATTTGAAAGAAATCAGGAAGTAATAAAATATATTCTTGACAACTGACGACGTAAACAAAGTTTTTAGAGTAGGAGAAATTTTGGGTATGGTGAATTTCTCAGCAATGAGAGGGAGAGGTTTGGTCTGAGGAAGGAAAAGTAGGATAAAAGAATCTTTTAAGAAGATGAGAATTTTAAAGGTATATAAGAACTTTAATCATCTAATTTAATCTGTGGAAAATATTGGTGATTAGAGAATATGCAATAAGGGACTTCAGCATTAATAAGGGCAAATAATGTTTTAGTGGACCTATTTAATTTATTTTCCAGACATCTGTGTCTGGGCCAACAGAATTAATTATGAAATGTTCCTCCTGCACTGGGCTGAACTCAGCTGACTGTGATTAAAGTTTCACTCTTTCTGTTAGGTTGAAAACTGTCTCTGAAACCTAATGATGTGGAGTAACGTGTTCATACAAGTTACTAATGATGCTTTTATGTTGATTTAAATATGTAAATGAGTATCATTGTTAACAAGGGGTTGGTTTAATCCATTAATATGTGCTTTTTCTGCTACAAAAGTACATTATTTTAAATTCTTTGCCTCTCAGTGAATTTTGACTTGACTAGAGGAGTATATCGAAGAAGAAGTTTCACTTTCCTCTTTCCTCTGATTTTAATGAAACCCAAAAGCACTAATGCCGCTGCACTTCTCTCGAATGCTATTCTGGCAGAGTGCATTTTATTGATATTTTTTCTTTAGAATTAATGAAAACATGCGATTTGGTCAGTGAAAGTTATAATAGATAAGTTGCTTCTTAGCCCTGTTTGCTTTTATCCTTTCGGATCCTAAAGACTAGCTGTGGGGATAGATATAGTCAGAACTTGCATGGTGAGAAGTTCTGGCTTTTAAAGGTGATAGACATTAATGCCATGTGAAGATCTTCCTTAAAGCTGGATTTTTGCCATTGTTTGCATTACCAATGCAGCAGCAAGGTAAAAATCACTAATTTTACCTGTGATACAGCTGTGATACCAATATTAGCAGCAGCAAAGTCTGAAAACCAGTTGCAAGAGGGTAGAGGGGCATAACGTTGAAAAACCAGTGTGAATTGGCAGCCACCATCTCAGCAGGATTGTTTCTCCCATGTCTTTAGAACTTGGAGGAATTTTACAAATTCTTTATTTTCCTTTTGATGTATTATGTAGTTAAAAGCTTTACTCCTTGCTCCTCTCAGGGCTGAAAGAGTCATCAAAGAGTGTGGCGGGCTTTGTAAATGGTGGATAAGATTTCTTGAAATAGCCACTCAAAGTTACACACATATGGGTGAAAATGAAATAATTTCAAAATGTAAATATCTCTCACTTATCTCTCAGTCTTATCTCTCACTAAGAATCAGTTCACACACCTTTTTTGATAATCTTGTGTGCATAAATATAATATAAATTTTAACTATATCAGTATGACTGACTATAAATGCATTATAATTACCCATCTGCATTTAAAAAACTTATTAGTGGTTTTGAGAAACATCCTCTTTGTGAATACTGAGACACTCAAAGCCATTTGACACCTCTTAAAATATGAGCTGCTCTTAATGGCTGACTGTGCAGTTAGAGTTATCAATATGTCCATGGCTTACACAGCTACAGCCACTGTATCAGGAACCTCTCCAGATCAGAAGACTGTTCACATAACACCAAAAAGAAACGGATATAAGGTTTTGAATCTGTTTCACATTTGTCATTTGAATGACTTATGATTAAGGTGTTTTATTTCGATTTTTTTCCTCTCTATTGAGACCCTAGAATGAATCATTATAACAGTCTATGAGATTTGGCTATTAAGAGGCTTGAAATCAGAGTTATTACTACCATCCTTTATGTGATCGTCAATTGAAAACTCCGGTGCCAACACTGATAATTTTCTTACCACAGGCATATGTTCTAACAAGAACTAGGGTATCATATTCTGAGACTGAAGTTCAACAAGAAATAAAAATTAGTTTCATCAGCAGTTCTCCAGTTTTGCCTGTTATAATTACCCCATTTTGACACAACACCCCAAAGGCTAAACTGTCACTGAATTTTTGAGTTAGATCTGTTTTCTATTTATAATATGAATGTTCTCTCTCAAATTTACTAGAAATTAGCCTTCAGGGGGCTAGAGCAGATTATATTTGAATCTATCCAAACTTGAATAATTAGGCATGTGCTTAAGTTTGTCCATCTTCGTCAAAGTGCTTCAGCACATGCTTAGGGCTCGGTGAGGACAGCGAGTTGTTGGTTGTGTGCTATCAGCTCCATTGGAAAGCGATGTTTGCGCTGGAGCACCCTGCCAGAGGTGCTATGGAGTGAATGAGCAGAATTAAATGCTTCTGTCATTCTCTTGGGTTGAAAATTCTGTAAGTTTTTCATGAAGGAAAAGAGAGCCACAGAATAGAATTTCTTTCTCTGTAAGCAATATGAACAAAATAGAAGGCCTCCAGTTTCATGCTGGACTACACTATAACTTTAAATTACATTTTGCTTCAGCCCAATCTTCTTGCTAATTTCTAGGCATGTTTTATGTTCAGTAAGTTAAAGCAAAAGACCCACCTTATATTTAACACTCTTTGAAGTTGGTATTTAAAACAATAGCAACAAGAATACCTGAGACAACAGTTTATAAATTTAACAAAATAACTTAGAGATGGACAACTTTTTATTTGAGTGGAGAGTTTCTTTGAATGGTTTAATCCTTCCAGATACTTTGCTTATTTTTATTGTTTTAAGGCAATGTCTTTTTCTTTTCACCTACTGGGCAAGCGCCTCTTTTTCTTGTGGAGGAAAGTCTTATCTCTATTACAATGGAGTTGTACAAGAATACATGCATTAAAAATACAACTTTTGCTGACAAGTTTTTTATCTGAAACACACAAAAAAGCACAGACTATTGTATATGCCCTTCTACATAGGTTAATTGTAATGAGTGACCTGTTAAACTCTTCACAGAGCAGAACAGAATTTTATTTAACTTGAAATGAAAAAAAATGCAAACCTCAAACTTGGTCACAGATGGAGACAGAAAAATCCATTCTTCTCTAGTCTGTGGCTGAGTGTTAGTGCATAATAGTAACTTTCATGGTTAGTTTTACCAGTTCAGGACAAGGAAAATGGAAATTTCAAAATGCTTCTTCCATCAGCATGCCTTGTTTTGGGCACAGGACAGACATTTCAGTAGTTCAAGTCCCTAGGTCTTCTTACAGACCTGGTGCCCATATTATTCTGTCTCATTGTTTCAGTGTATTTCTTTTTCATGAACTAAGTTTGAAAGAAAACAGGCTATGAATTCTACCTACTCCAGAGGACACTAGTGTGATGACAGTCTACTTGGTAATACAGTTCTAAAAGTGTATTACACAGTGTAAAATTGCACTGCAGTAACACAGTATCTGGCCAGCCCAGCCCAGCATAGCTCACCAAAAACTTCAGGAGTGGGAGCCCAAAAGAGTTGCAAACTACCAGTATTATAATCTGAGAATGAAATATATGAACATCATGTTCATTTCTTTGCTCTGAGGTAGTGTCAAGTCTTGGAAAGCCCTTACGAAGCTTGTGTCAGTAATTTATGTTAATGATGTTTTAAAGCCAAACTTATTACTAGTAAAATGTCATGCAGCTCCTTTCACTTTGGTGGTTTTTCATTCATAGGAACAGACATTACGGCCCACAATGTTCTCGAAACACCCTAAAATGACTGTTCATGAATAACTCAAAACCAGTTACTGGATCCAAAAATCCAGGATTACTTTTCTTGCCCTGGAGACTGACAACTCATTATTGTCCTAATCAGAGCATGTGTAACTCAAAACTTGACTTAGATTCAGAGATAGCCTTTGTTTAGAACCTCCCGCACCACGAACATCTGTTCTGATTTTCCATTTGGATCCTGAACAGCTCAGCCATCCGCTGTCTCTGGACGTTCTCCAGAAGAAGGCTGCCAGCAGCACAGTGTCCACCTTTCCGCACCTGTCCCCTGCTGCAGCCCAAAGTGGGCAGAGGCCAAGGCAGAGCCTGCTGGAGCAGAGCAGGGCATGGGCCCCAGGCCAGGCTGAGGTTTGCAGTGCCCTGCACTAGCAGGAATTTGCCAGAAGGGAGATGTGTCTCTGAAGTCATCATTGCTAACAGACCCAGCTGGTGATAAATCCCTGCGCAAGTTGTGGTCCAGTTTCTCTTCGGATCCATATTATGATGTTGATAACCTCTATAGGCTAAAGCACACTATCATGATTATTTTGGCAGTGCTATCTACACGGCCTATTTGGAAAACAGGGGTTAAAACAAGATAAGATAAAACCATCTTGGAGGGAAAATACACTTGCTTCAGAGAGAGAGAGTAATTGGAAACCTCTGAAACAGCAGCTAACTGAGAGTAGGTAGTTTTTAAAAATATTGCAAATAAAATCTGGTTAGTGTTGTCAGTTGGACCAGTGACCTAAGACTTCACAAAACATGACTCAGTTTTCCCTGTACTACAGCCCTTGCACTATCATCTTTCCTGAATTATTCACTTGCATGATGCTAGAGTTCAAAAGCCCAGCCCATGGGTATGTCTCTGTCGTGCTGGGTACTGTACAAACACAATGTAGGGAAAAAAGAGGGGTTTGGAGAGACCACTAACATCAGCATTTAAAATATGGAGAATATGGTTAATGTTCTAGAACTATTTTAATAAGTGAATCTGTGCAAATTCTTTAAGAATTGAGTAATAAGTAAATTTGCAGCAAAAATTTGATGTTAATTCTTTAGCTTTAGAGTTCCTAATCCCTTTTTTTGCCTTGTGCCCTTTAAATTCCCTTTGCAGCAGCTCATCTCTCATTTAAAAATTCCCCCTTAGGAGCTAATGTTAAATATGTTCATTGAAAGTTCTACATAATGCTGTTAATGATTACTTTTATATCATGCTTTTTATTCACTTGTCAAATGCCCGAAATCTTAGCCTGGATAAGAATATAAACCGTGCAAAGTGTTGGATGTATTTTCTCACTTCTTTTTTGCTATAAACAACTGTTCAGCTCTCAGAAATGAGTGTTGGTCCCATTGTGTATTAGAAATGCACGTAACTTCCCTAGGTCCCGATACGTTTGCTTCATGGAGAGGCACTTTTTCTTTGTAACTGAAAAGGTAACGCTACTGCAGAGACATCTGAGAGAAAACAAAGCAAAAAAATTATAAAGCATTTAGAAAGCATATAGGGCTGAGTCTCTATGATCTTTATGAAAATGAGAGAGAATAGAAAGTAGACATGAGGGGTTCTAATCCAAGTCTAACATCATTTACCTTGGTTTAAAGGATTCATCAAAGCCTACGGCAACAGCGGATTGTTTCTACTGTGTTTGTTTAGAAACCTGTTTGAGAACAAAACAGGACGCTTTGTGAGGTTTTGAGGGTTAGGAAAGATAAATTCTAAATTTTGCACTAAGACCTTGAGTGAAAGGTAATTCAAAGTCTGATTAATTTATTTAGTAGAAAACAATTTCTGTTTTTAATTCCCACTGTTCATACTCTTTGCAGAAATCTTTTGGGGGGGAACAAAAATGTTCTTTATAGACATCCTTAATTTTCCTTTTTTTTTTTCAAGTTACTTCATCATATCAAGTTAACTCCTGTTTCCATGTCCTCCCTTTTTAAACAATATATGGCAGAATAGTCTGGAAAATAAGTATTACTACTAGCCTACAGTAGCCTCTAGTGGCCTGAGGCAACTGGTTGTATGCAAAATACGAATGCTGCTGGCACCCATGACTTTCCTATTTTAGCTGCACATGGGTTAAATGTATATTTATATCTGATATATTTGTGATCGTGCTTGGTGTGGGGCCAGCGTAATGCAAGAGAAAAGAAAGTTTAAGTGCTTTTTCTGCAGAGTAGGAAAGCAAGTCTGAATTTGAATTCCTGTTCATCATGCCACATCAGCTGCAAGGCCTATTGTGAAGATGTAGTCAGCACATGGGAATGGATGTGAATTCTGTGTGAGTCCATGGCTCAGGTCAACCTGCTTATAACTAGATGGAGTCTGAAAGATCCCTGAACACGTTGCTGATGGAAAGAAACACAGACTCCCTTTTATGCATTATACTGAAAGTGTTTTAAAAATTAACACTTAGAAAATGTTGTCACATGTTCTAGGCTACTGTGCATAACAGCAAAATTAACATTTTCTAAAACAATGCAAATCAGGCTGTGAGGAAATCAATGAGCTGGTCTTAATGCTAGTTTAGAACTCAATATTGGAGTATATTTATTAGATTGTTTCAATAAGACTTAAACCTTTGTCTGACGTCTTCCTTGTGTAGATGAACAGGATCATAGAGGCTCATGTACATACAACACATTTTCACATTCTATAATCAAAGCATAACAGCCTTGTCCATCTCTCAGCTAATAAAAAACACAAGACTAAAAAAAGAGAAAATAAAAAGAACTTTCAAGATTGTAACCTCAAGATTCCTGATGATCTAGAACAATATCAAGAAGCCAGAAAATGCCGGTACAGTGCTCTTGGTGGTCTTCTTTTGATAGAGAGACATGGGGTGAAGACTAGGGAAGAATCCTCCTTGATAAAATGATTACTTTGTTCAAAGGTGATTTGGTCTTGGATTTCTGGAGATTCCATTTTCCTTTATAGAGCTTGTGGAATTGAAAAGCAAAGCTTCTCCTCCTTATCCTTAATTCCTATGATTTACGAGTTTCACTCTCTCTGTCTTATTGCATTTCCAACCAGTCTCTTCAAACAAATCAAGTGTGAAGCCTGGGACTATATAACTCACTCCAATAAGGTCTAAGATACATCATTCATTCTTTTTATTAACATGATAAAGTCAAGCTTTATTTTTTTTTCCTTTAAGTCAAGTGTTTCTCTGTAGAGTCACAAGGAAAAATGAGAGATTTCTCTGGTCATTTACAGTACCCTCATTAAGCTTTGACTCGAACTCGAGAGGAGCTCCTGTCCCTCTAGAGCATGTATAGGACCCAGAAAGCAATTTCTTACTTCACCACCTGAGTCAGGAGCCTAAAGTAAAGTGCTGTGGATGTTCCCTGTCTGACACAATTTTACAGGCACGGCACCTCAAGCTGTATTTAGCTAACAGACTAAGAAGCCCTGACAGCAGCCAGTCACTCGCTGAGTGTCCCCTGCTAAATGAAAGTACTGGCATTATGTAACCCAGCTGTCATCATTCGTCTTGCCAACAACCTTAACTAACCTATATTTTGGAACTAATGCATAAATCAAACTTTGCATTTTATAAAAATTCATCTTGGTAGCAAAAAGTTTCTACCCACGGGGAAAAGAAAACAGAAAAACTCACCTGAATACTATGTTCCTATGTAAATTTTTTGTTTTATAATTTTTATGTTTTATAATTTTTATAAGGTTTTATGTTGTAATTTTAAAAGAAATATCTTAAGGAAAGAAGGAAAGGGAAATTATGCCGGGGTGCATTTTCATTATTACTTTCAACTGATACAAATTCACACAGATATCAAATGGGATATCCCCACTTCTATTGCACTTGAAATGTCTCTTATTAGAGAGCTTTACGCACAGAATTGATCCTGATGAAAACTATCCCTTTTCAGTCTTGGATTAATTTTCTCCTTTCCTTTGCATCCCTGGGCAACTAGAAAAACATAAATATTTACAAGAGAAAAGTAGTAGGCAAATGCAACTGAAGGACGAGAAGGAACCATCCCTTTTGACAGAGGCATGGACCCAGATCAGTTTTAATTGAGTATGAAACGGTTCCCTTGGATAAAAGAAGCATAAATAGGATTAATCATCCGAAGATAATCCATCAGTGTCCATGTTTACATGAGGAAACATACCAGTTTAGCTACTGCCGAGTAACTGTTCTGGAAGAGTTAACTGTGCAGCCATCCTGTTCCAGAGTCAAAATCACTGTCATCTTTGAAGAGTTACTCCAGAATACTATAAATTTTTAATATAGCATCTCCATGGAAAATTATTCCAAACAATTGTGTTAACTACTTTCCTCAGAAGACAAGAGAGAAAAATATTGTTTGGCTCATAAGGAGTATTAAGAACGTACTCGGCATTGATTTCCTTCTTGGATGGCTTGCAAAAATCAGGCTGTTCACATGGTGTAGGCAGAGTATACAGGCATTTTCTTGCTTAACACCTGATGAGTCCCCTTTGCTCCTTTCCGTTCTGCTGAATTGTAGATGCTTGTTCTAATTGTTTGAGAGGGGAATCAAACGCAGTCTGACACTTAGGAATCGCAGGAACGGGTCTAGTGATTTAGTATTACATATAAAAGCATTAATGCAGCTCCACACCTCAGTGGAGCTGTAGTTCCCAATCCGTAATCCTTCTTAAGACTGGAATAGACTAACCCAAATGCTAGCACACCTCACTGCTCAGATTTTCAAGTTACTCTGTAACTCATTAGCATCATGTGAAGGAAAGGGCAAAGCAGTCTGGATGGCATAAAACACACACTTCACCACTGGAACTCTGCCCAGTCTTTCAATCAAATCAGTTAATTTGAGTTAAAAATAGTTTAGCTTGTTTTCCTTTTTTATATTCTTCTTGGACCTTCTTAGAACCAAAAATAAAACTGATGAAGCTGCTAGGACGGATCTTGATGGCATACAGGCATCTGTAGAAATTACATTAACTCTCTTTGACTCAAGAAAGTCTGGAATGCGTGGTCCCTGGATTTCCTTGGAGTTGGATATAATTCAAATTTACCTGCTAGATAGAATGTCTGGTTTAATTGGGAGGGAACTTGTATGTTACGAAATGGTAAAAAATACAGTATTTCCACCTCCTTTGGTTTTCTAGCAAGTCTTGAGGCTGCTGTTTTTTTCAGAAGTAATTTAGCTTTCATTTAAAAAGTTGCAAAGCAAGGTTCTAACCCCTATACTTGGAAGATATGATTGAAAAGCTTGGAAAATGAGATTATTCATTGATAAAACCTAATAGGTTTTTAAGGTAGTTAAAAAAGAAAAACTGAAGTAAAAAAAAATCATTTTGAGGCCTGGCTCACACTTTTCTTATTTTATTATGAATTGGGATTGGCAGAACTACAAAGATTTTATACAAAGAGGATGGGATTGCATATATCCCAGGTGTCCTCAGCCCTGAATGGCTGATGACTTTATCTAAATACATGTCTGATAGTCAAAAGTAGTGACAGGATGATCCTGTTGTAAAAGCACAGCTATATCCCATAGCACTGGGAAACTGGAGCTCTGGAATTTATTCTGCCTTCCTTATCTTAAAAATGAATCAGGCGTTTCCTACAGTGTACACATAGGATGGTGAGCAGGTGAAGGCCAAGATCTCCCAGGAAAACGTGGTCCTTTATCTTTGCTCTCCTCAGTTCCATATGCATAAAGGAGATACAATTTTTCATGGTTCTGGATTGGTACTGACTGTTGTGTGGATACTTTATACCAAACATGACAGCGAGTCTTTAACCTGGATTGTGAATTTATTTCACAAAAACTGAGCATCACGGAACTCCTCTGTGACAAATAAATGTGTAGAATTGTTATAAGAAGGAGTCATGATAGTGACTGAACTGTGTAGCTCAAGTTGACGTGTATAACTCATGCCACAGAACCTTAACTTTAGGTAGTATTTCTATAAGGTCCATAGCTGCAAATTTTGTCATCTTTGTTTTATAATTGTGGAAGTTGAGTGTTCTGAGAAATGACAGCTAGTCAGCACTGGAACCAAGAAATCCATATATAGTGTGTGAAAAGTTAATAAAAGATTAGTGGGTGTTTTAATAAATAGTTAGAGGTTGTTTATAGGAGGGTCAAATGTGACTCAACCATCTTCATCGGTTTCTACTGATGAGCATGGAACCATCTGCAACCATGTATAATCACCATAAAAGCTGCAAGAGCTTGCAATATGTGTTAAAAAATCCATTAATCACATATTAACCCTCTATATACCATTTCAAATGGATTTTTAACATGAAGTGTTAGCAACTTGTGCTCCAGGTTCTGATTTTAAGCTCTGGCCTGTGGATTGTCTTATGATGATGGTGTATCTTTGAGACCAGTGTCACCCTAGACATAGAGCTGTGACTCTTTGTGATTTTGTGCCTTAATGTCATTATGTATGTGCTTTCTGTCTTCCCCACTTCCAGCTACATGGAGAATGGTGCTTCAACAAATAATGGACAACATTTGCAGCAGGAGGCTTCGTGGTTTTGTTACGGGGCCTTGGTTATATTTGTAAAATATCGAAACGGTGGTTAACTGGCAGTTCCTTCAAAACAACTGAAATGCTCCAAAATGAACAGTTCAACACATTGCCCACTTTCACTTTTGTTGCTGACAGCTCATTGTATATAAACATATGCTGGTCAGATATTTTGTGTTAAATGCCTGCTCTCTCTTCATTTCTGCTTTTGGAATTTCTCCCTCATTGCCATGTTTGCAGCCCAGTGAGTGCAGTGGCACTCGTGGCAGTCTAGAGCTCAACACCAGCCAAGTACTTGAGTGTGAAAAGTGTGTATGTGAGCAGTGGGAGCGGTGAGAAATCCCTGGGCCAGCATGTTGTGTATCAAATTCACCTTGGGAGGAGAAGCTTGTGAATGAATGATGAGCTCAAATACAGGGTTAAGCAACTGTGCTGTAACTCCTTAACAGAGGCTTTTGAATCTCAAGCTGTTTGTCTCAGATTGAAAAGAACACAGAGAAATGTTCAGTCTTTAAGGAATGCAGAGCTGGCTCAGGACTCTGACTGGTGCTGTTGGTATTACATTGGCGGTCAGTAGTAATTCAGGATAAGTTGTGGGTTGTTGGACCACTCCGGTGATTACTTGCAGGCAAACCAGTTTCAAACCAACTGCTCCTGCAAGCACGGCCTTGCGGGACCGCTGCTGTAATTAAACAAAACCTCTGTTATCTTAGGGAGGGGTGTGTGTTGGGAGTTTTGACCTCAGAGTTATGTGAGGGAGGCATTCTTTGAGGGAACTGCATTTCCTCAGTGCCGTTGGTCTGTGCTGACTTCACTGAGCTGCAATGGTTTAGGTGTCAGCCCTGTACTCTCTGGTCTCCTTTCCCCTGGGGCCAGCACTGAAAATTAGCTATTAGTGATTTTCTACTTATTTTATCCCACAGCTTGTGCTTTTACTTCACTATCTCTAGACCGAGGATACTATTTCAGTTATTTTTAATTCTCTCATTCATAATATATTTCAGTGGAAGCTGGAGGAGTGAAAATTGAGTTATTCGAAAACCTCTAGTACAGTTAGGGTTATCATGACTGAATCAGCTTCTGTGTGTTTACATATTTGAAATGAGTTGATATGTTGATTAAATTCCTGCTATACAGATATCAACATTATAAAATTGTGATGATGACTGACAGCAGCTAATGTGTTTTTGATTGTCAGCTGTTGGAATAAAGTGGCTGAGTGGGAAAATTTTATACTTAACTCTGCATTTTCTTTTTAGTTCAGATTTGCAGTATGCAATAGTATAGAAGTTTACAAGAGTATTTGTTCTAGGCACAGGAGTCTTTCACCAAAACATTCAGTTCAGGTGTACATAGATGGCTGAAGTTTGAGAGATTTCTTGACCGTAAATTTTTTTACCAGCAGGAAAAGGAGGTCCAATGTATTGACACGCTTTTTTTCCCCCCTGTTGCCTGTAGAACTCCTTCACTGTGGTGAAATCTACCAGCTGTGTTAGTATCATTGATGTTTGTATTATACTACTGTCATGAGTTGTTTTTATATTCCGCTTCTACTATACAAATGTCAAAGTCAGTTTTGACTGACTCATGCATTAACACAGTTTACAGTTTCAGTGTTGTTGTTATATTGCTTTATACCCTCACATCACTTAAGCTTAAAATTACTAATGGTACAGGTACAATATACTTCCCCTGATTCTTATATCCGGGTGCAAATTTGAAAAGACTGTGTGATTTTTAGAACATCTCGCAAATTTAGAGCTAAAATTGCTTCAATGGAGAATTATAACTAACTAGACATGATTTTAAACCAGAGAATTCTTTTGTTGCTGTGCAAAGCACCTAACTCAGCCACTTGAAAACAGTGAACGCCCACTATTACAAAAAATGTGCCTGCTTTTCTGACATGCTGAGCACCTTCCCCTTTCACCATCTTTTAGAAAATGAGTAGAGACAAGATTCACTGAATGTGAGTGGGACTTGAATGACAAGAGGGTCTGTGCAGTCTCTCTGCACAGGTGTGAATTTTGACCAAAGTACTGAGAATTTGCTCAAATTGCTTTGCAGTTAGGACAGATGGCTGTTTGGAATCTACTTAAGGAGAAGGAAAATTGTATGCACAGGTATTAAACTGAGGTAATTTTACTTTTAAAATGATAGTCACAGCTTACATATTTGAGGTAACAGATGCAGTTCTGCCCTGCAGCAAAGCCTTACTCTGCATATCGTGTGATTTTTATATTAGGAATATGTCCTGTTTAAAATTAGAAATGCCTTCTGCACCAATTTTAGTAGTAAAGAATAAAAGTCATTATTAACAGGAATGTTTATCATACAATTTTCAGTCGATTAAGTTGCACTAATGAAATCCATGTGACTTGAACCTTCATACCCCACCCCCATAAGCAGAGCATATTAGCATATTTGAAGGACCAAAAATCATGGCATTTGGTGTATTTGTACTGTGTTTGCTCAGGAGTATAATGGAAAATAGGTGAAAGAGCAAGAGCAAGAGACTGCTTCAAAGGATGCTGTCTTCAAAATTCATATGGAACTTCTGAGGAAGGAAAGGTGCTACTCTCACTATCCTGGCAAAGCCCCAGCTGGGTGAATTGTGTCCAACCTGTTTAAATTTCCCTTGAAACGGGTCTCGGGAGGGAATGTGTGCTTAGTGACATCACTTTTATGAAAACACAACAGATGCTAGGAAATGTCCAAAATTTTTAGAAAAGACGTAATTTTCAGTCTGAATGATCTTTGCTGAGATATGAGTGGTGTCCTTCAGGGGTCTATATTGGGACCAGTGTTATTTAACACCTTCATTGATCACACAGACAGAGGCATTGAATGCACCCTCAGCAAATTTTCAGATGATACCAAGCTGAGTGGTGCTGTTGCCACACCTGAAAGACGGGATATCATCCAGAGGGACCTGGACAAGCTCAAGAATTGGGCCCTTGGGAACCTCGTGTGGTTTAACAAGACCAAGTGCAGGGTCAGGGCAACCCCCAGCATCAATCCAGGGGGATGAACAGATCCAGAACAGCCCTGCCGAGAAGGACTTGGGGGTGCTGGTGGATGAGAGGCTGGACAGGAGCCAGCCATGTGCACTCACAGTCCAGAAAGCCAAACATGTCCTGGGCTGCATCCAAGCCCCCGTGGCCAGCAGGACGAGGGAGGGGATTCTGCCCCTCTGCTCCACTCTGGTGACACCCACCTGGAACACTGCATCCAGCTCTGGGGTCTCAGCACAGGAAGGACATGGGCCTGTTGGAGTGAGTCCAAAGGAGGCCACCAAGATGATTTGAGGGGTAAAGCACCTCTGCTATGAGGAAAAGCTGAGAGAACTGGGATTGTTCAGTCTGGAGAAGAAAAGGCTTCCGGATGACCTAATTTGTGGCCTTCCAGGACCCAAAGGGAGCCTACAACAAAGATGGAGAGAAACTATTTACAAGAGCATGTAGTGACAAGACAAGGGGGAATGGTTTTAAACTGAGAGTACTTCTATCTGAGATTAGATTAGATAATAATAAGAATTCTTCTTCTCTGTGAGGGTGATGAGGCACTGGAACAGATTGTCCAGAGAAGTTGTGGGTGCCTCATCCCTGGAAATGTTCAAGGCCAGGTTGGATGGGGCTCTGAAAAACCTGATCTAGTGGAAGGCTCTCTGCTCACGGCAGGGCACGTTGGAACTACATGATCTTTAAGGTCCCTTCCAACCCAAGCCATTCTGTGATTTCATGACTGATTCTGTGACATCTGTCCATTGCAAAGGCAAGCCTAGCACAGGATGAACTGGCATTGAAACAAAAATTACCGTGTGGTTTGAGACATACAAGGCACTGTGCTATTTTCAAATAGCCAATGGTTGATTGCACTACCAGTCGTAGGATTCCAGCACTGTGCCTGCCCTGGTAGTATTGACACGATTTTACATCTCTGCAGCAGCATAAAGAGGTGCGATTTTCCTTCCCTGGTCCTTGTTGACTCAAAATCAAATGAAATCTCTTGTCTCACCCAGATCATTTCATTCTCTCACCCTATTTTATTTCACTGCTAGAGCTTCAAAGTCAATAGAAAGCCCTTAAGCAGATTACAGACAGATCCATGGTTGCTGAATACGGAATTATTTCCAAACTGAAAAGAAAACCCAAACTAAGCAACAACAAAATCTGCTTCCTAAAGGAGGGAAACAAAATAGGAAAATGTATTCATTTCCACTATTTTTTTTATCACTAACTGTTCTATAACATACCTGTGACTTTATGACAGACACTTTTTTGTCTCAGTAGAAGATATTGGTTGCTGCTGCTATTGCTAGAGAAAATTTTAAAATACTGGGAATTGATTTTAAATCTAAGAACAGGAAAAAATGCAAGTATCACCTCTATTGCATTGTTTTAAACTTAGCTTGTCGTTCTGCAAATATTTTAGTGCTATAATTGAGCAGACTGCAAAGGATTTTGGGTGACACAAACTAAAGCTAATTAGAAGTCCACAGAAAACCCTTGTAGCAGGTGCGATTGCAGTCCATGTGAATCTGAACACCTTTGGTTCTCTGATAGTAATGCAGGACGGCAGAGAGGCCAACGGGGAATGTGTCCTTTCTAAGATGTCTTAGCAGCACTCCACCTGCTAAACAGGTCACTACAGACTAAGCAAAACCAGGTTAATCACCACATAATTGTGGGCAATACTTGCTCTTCTTTCCATGTCCTTGGTTAACATCAATTCAATTTATTTAGTCAACTGATGCTGTAATATGCTGTCAAAATCTGTGCTGAGTGGCAGCTACGGGAAGTTACCAATCAAATGATAAAAAACCCCTGAGAATTGCTACCACCATGAGAGCCTTCCTTTCTTTCTTCTGCTTTCTTCCTTTTCATCCTGTTACCTCCCTCCTCACGGCGAAGCTCTGACTGAGAACACGGTAACTGAAAAGATGCTCGCTGTGGGATTTATTCTCCAGCTTCTGGTCCTTCCTTCTTCCTGAAACAGGCAGGCTTTGGCCAGGAGCATTGCTGAAACCCCGGGCCATTGCAGGTGGACAGCAGGCAGTAAAAATGACCAGCGTCAGGATGTAGGAGCAGGAGAAAGGCAGATGGAACAAGTCTAAGTTTGTCAACCCTAAGGCCTGTTCAGTTCAGCATCTGATCCAAAACTCACCTGCATCACAGAACTCTTACAATGGGATTGGAGTCAGGTTCAGGACAATAAGTGCAGCTGATGCCCAGCAGTTGTTGGGAGACGATTATTTCAGGGTCTAATTTTCCAGCTCTTTTCTGTTAAGTAGCTAAAAATGGGAGTTGCTCAACTGAACTGAATTAGCCCATTGAAAATTCCCTGCTTGCCTTTTCAATGTCAAGCACAAATCTTCTGTAGGTGGCAGGAAAGAAAACAGATTTATTTGTTTACAATCTTCACTTCTCCAGCAAACAGTAACTACAACAAATTTGTCAATCCAGGATATAATAAAACCTGGTAATTTTTTAAGCAAATGCCTGTTCTTTTTTTTCCCCCAGTTAAAGTCTGGCATGCAGTGCTCATTGCTTAACAAAGGAAAATATCCAGCTCTTCTTTTTGCTTTTGTGTGGTCTGTCATATCCTTATACGAAGAAAAGTGAATTGCAACTTGCTGCTCAGCCACAACATGGCCATAATGCACCCCTTGGGAGGGATTATATATATTCAAACCAGAGAGAATCTCCTGCATTGCTTTTTCCCCTCCCATGTGACAACTCTACTTTCTAAATACAAGACACTGTTCGAAGCAGGCTAGCTGTGGAGGCTGCTTTGATGTCCTGCCATCACACTGAGCTGTGGAAAGCCTTCTTGTTGTCTTATGTAGGGAGCAGTTGAGGATATCAAAGGGAAGATGGGATGTTAAATTTTTATTGATGAATGTTTAATAGTCTGGGTTGTAAGCTGTCATGAGTAATGCAGTAAAAGGATTCATTCTGAATCTTGCTGTTTGCCATACAGTGCCTGAAAGTGATTAGTCTTTAAAGAGTACAAATCTTTATTTTTTTTTTCTCCAGCAATTTATTTTCTGCAGCAGATTAAAAGAAATCTATCATGATACTTAGGAGAGAGTCAAGTGGGCACATCAGGTTAATTCACCAGTCTCTCAGCTTGAGACCTGAGTTTGAATCAGGTTTACGGGAAAAAAAAGCAATGAATTTAGCACTGTTTTCTGAAAGCCCACTAATGTGACAAGTCTGGCCACATCTCACCGGGCTTCTTAGGGTCATGCATCTCATGAGGTGCAACTTTATGCCTCCTAAAACATGAAATATGTTAATTGAGCCATGTGCAGATATACTAGGCACAGTCCCCAAGGATACAGCAAAAGATAACTGAGTGATCTGTTCCCTTTCCCATTCCTCCCACAAAAAGCCCCAAAACAACAAATGCTGCTATTTTCCTACCTCCTGGAACAGCAAAGCTTTGAAATAAATATAAAGGAAAACATTTTAAGACCATTGCTCTCTTGTTCCTCACTCCTCATTGAAAAAATGCACTGAATATAACAATTAAAACACACGGTTTAAAAATAAATTACCTTTGTGGAATTCCGTGGAACAGGATTCATATTGCTGTAGGTTAGTACTGTAACGAAATGGTTCTAGAGACACAGAGCAAACCAGGCATGCTCCTGAAGGAACAGAGAGTTCCTGAGGGCTGAGGGAAAGGGAGAAGGAGCTGGGAGATCAGTGCAGGAGGTTTCGTGGCTGATGCAGGTTTCATTACCCTGCCAGGTAATGATGACCAGAGAGTGCGGGCCTGGGAAGTCTGAGTGATGACACAGCTTCAGGAAACAAAAGTTTTCTTCTCTTATACTAAATCTGTTTCAGGAACAAGGTTTGGTTAAACGTGAGCTCCAACCAGATATGGTTTAAGACACATTAATTTACAAAGTTTTACTGAAGTACAAAAGCAGCTGTGAGACAGATGCCAGACACAACAGCCTTAGGTTCAGCCCCACATTTTGTTGAACTCTATGAACATACAAAAAAGCCAACATCATCCTTTACCTTCTGCCCTGGTCTGTAAAGAGTGGTTTTTTTGATGAGGAAAAAAGATGAATATCCTTTATGATTCCTAATCAACCCTTAATCACAGCTAATTTAGTGACTTTTGACAGCATGAGAAGCATTTGCACACTGTGAATCCATATTTATCCACCAAGAAATGGATTGAGGTACTCCATTCATGCCCTCTTAGATTTCTGAGCAACTACCTGCTACATAATGATTTTTGTTTTCTGCTATCTGAGCTGGTGATGAAAAGGTTTTTCAGGTTGAAGTCATGTCAGTAATAGGTTAACCTCATAACTATTGTCACTGTCAATGGTTTTTTAAAAGATCATTTTTTTCCCTCAGTCATCCTAAAAAAAGAACATGAAACAATTTTAATTTTTTTTTTGTTTTATGACATACCCCAGAACAACTCTGACTTAAACAAAAGAAAATTCTAATGGCTATGCAAGCCTGTGGACACAAACTGGTGAGGAAGGACAATTCTACCTGTGTCTGTCATTTATAAGGGGCATGGGGATAAACTCATACACAGGGATAGGTGTGTGCCTGTGTCTTACACACCCACGGTCTCTGGCTCACACATCTGTGCAAAAGCATATGCCTGAAAATCTGCACTGTCTCTTTGTTGTCCATGTACTGATTAAAGGCAGATGGAGTTTCCCTTGCTTGGAATAAATAGTTCTGCTTTCTGGTTTTTTTCAATTTTTATGACAGATCTTGTTTGCATAAAGAAATCTTCAGCACAGCATGATTTAGCAGTCTACTCTTCAAAAAACAGTGAGCTTTCCATGGGCACCTTGAAAGGCAGACTTGAAGGGTGATAAATACTTTGGTGGACCCAAAGATTAACTGAATCCCATTCTCAGTCTCAATTACAGAAGGCTGTGGTGGGAAGAGATGACAGGATTTTCCAAAAATGTTGTTTGGGATTAGAAGACCCGTGGGGATTTTCCCTTGGATGACAGGCTGTTAAAGACTACTTAGAAAGTGTAAAATTTTCATTACTTTCCAAAATACATGCTTCACTACATCTCTAGTTTTTTTTCATTCTCTGCAGATTCGTGACAAAGTGTCTCACAGTTCAGTGGTGAATCAAGGGGAAACAAAGAGCTAATTAAATTATCATGAATAATTGCCTGTAAATTATATATGTTGTTTCAGTTCTTTGGTGTAGGCATACAGTCTTATCTCAATATGTTTATCTAAAGTCAATCAACATGAACAATGGGAATATTTATTCCTAATTTTCAAAACTAATGTTTTCCTGACAATGCCTTTCAACTCCCTCTCTCAATAATGAGGGCAAGCACTGCCAAGTGGCTCTCTGATTTTTGAGAAGACAACTGGAAATTGGAAAAAGGCCTGCAGAACATTATGTCATTGGGATCTTTTTCAGGCAGTGAGAAAGTAAGCTTCAAACAGAATACTTCTTGATACAATAATCAAGATTTTCCAATGTATATCAGATAAAAATGCTAAAAGTTTTTTGTTTCAAAAATTATTTAGCATTGAAAATTATTTCAGCAACTGGCCCAGGAAAAAAAAAGGTCTTATTTCACACAAAAATCTATTCATCCTTAAAAAAAAAAAAAAGATATTTCTAGCTTGGTACCTTATTTTGCTATTCTCCTCTCTGGGCTGGATTCTCTGACTGAAATGCACCACTCGTGAATGCTCAAGTCTGCCTGAGACTGACAATGGTGATGCAGCCAGGGGCTGAGCGAGAGTGGAACCTGTCAGTGTTGTCACTGCTGCTGGCACAGAGGCAAGACTTTCCTTCTGCACTGCCTCCATTCTGTGATTCTTGTATTTGCTTTGATTTAGTGCTTTTCTTTTAACTTTCTGGTGTACAGAACTTTAAAAAATGCTCAAAACTTTTTAGCTGCTTTCCAAGTTACTGGGAAATAACATCCACTGTGTTTTCTGAATGAGAGCTAGGCTGTTGAGTTATCTTTACCATCCAGGCTTTGTCTAAAATTGTGGTGTTATGATATGTTAATCAGTGTATTCCAGTATATTCGCACCACCTAATGTGGAGCAGTCAGTGAATATTTTATTATACTCTCAGTTGCCTTAGGCCTTTAAAACATTTTTAGAACATATTTGCTAATACATGTCAATCCCATTCATTTTCTTAGTCTTTTAGCCATGCTATGCGGGGTCATGAAAGGAAAGTGGGTAGGTACTGAACTCATCTCGGAGTCTGGTCCCAGATGTTTTCATGTGCTGCAGCTTGGCTACAACTGTCTTCATAGTTTATATTGAATTTATTACCCTTCACTACAATCTATTTTAAAAATACAAACATGCCTTATTTCTCAAGAACTTTTCCATGACACATGAAAAAGTAAATGGTTGGATCTAAGTCTGTTAGTTATTATTTGCTGCTTAGTCTTTTTCTTTGTGATTACTATATCTTAAGCATTATGCAAGATCATATAAAATAAGCCTTAGCTAACCCTGACGGACAAAAAGGGTGCCCTTGCAAGCACATCCCAGAACGATCAGTTGCCTCTGGCACTCCTCTTGTTTTAATGATAGTGTTTTTCTCACTGGTGAGAACTCTGTGTGTTGATGGTGTCAACAATAAAGTCTTCATAAAAGAATTGCTGCAGCTTCAAAGTGCAACTCCTTGGCCCCTGCCTTGTAGGAGAATTGTTCCCTTCCTTTCTTCATTTTAACTCTGACCTCGAGTTTAAATTCTTGGGTACAAGAGTCCACAGAAAAGCATTGCCCCTTAATGCCTGATTGGCAGTGCCTTATTAGTGAGTGAGTGTTCTTGATGCCTACAGATCTCCATGGGAGTTACTGAAAATACTCAGCTGCTTAGGAACTAAACAAGCAGAAGTCTGGCCCATGATCTTCATCCAGTTCTGTCATGAGATAACGTTTCTCTCATTCCAGAGAGATCACTTCTCATTTCACAGAGCTAGAGTTACGGCACAACAGCAGAGAAGTGTTTTTCTGGGCACAAGTGGAAGAGATTTCACTGTTTCCTGATTTTTGTATATTCATTTGCAGACACCAAGGCTCCTCTTCAGGGTGGTCATTTAAATCTCTGTTCATCTTTAAGGAGAGATGTAAACTTAGTGAGTAAAACTCAAGGATTTCTGCTGAACAGGACTAAGTGGTTTATATGACAGCCCTTGTTCAAACTAACTCTCACACCTAGGGGCACTACTCCTGTACAGAAATTAGTCACAAAAGTAAATATTTGTTAGGATTAGCAACTACATAAATAGTCCTCTCAATGGGATGGTTCACCCACTGGAAAAAAAGAAAAAGTAGAAAAAACATATCGCAGAAGATAATAATTAGATGGAAAGGAGTATTTTTCTATTCCTCTTCTGGTTTGCTAATGAAAGGCTATATTTAAAGACAACAGGAAGTTATGAACCTCATTGAAACCTTTTTTTTCTATGTGTGTGTGTGTGCGTGCACTAAGCAAATTTTAACTGCACGTATATGAGTGATTTTAAGCTGTTTATAAAATTAATTAAATAATTGTTTGGAGTAATCAGAGCAAAATCTGATAATATTTTAGATGTCTGGGTGAGCCTTACTATCAACTACAAGAATTATTTTAAAATCTAAAAAAGGGAAAAGGAAAGGTGGCAGCTTTTAGGTTAGATCAGGATATTTCATTTCCTTGTCCAGGTCCACATCTACAGGGGCAGGATGTGAAGCTGACTACCATCAAAGGCTGCAGAAGGAGTTATGTCTCTGATACAGTGCACTCAAATTGTAGCAGCACCCCTGAAGGCTCTACTGAGTGTGGGAAGCACAGCCATGAGCTGGTGTGGGGAGGTGCCTTTGGTTTCAGTGAAGATTGGAAGGTGAAGTAGGTGGTTTTGCCAAGCTCAGATTTTTCAGGACAGCTTAGAGGGTGACAGGGGAGATCTAAGGGCCTCTTCAGGCAGCATCACCTGGTCTTATCGTGTTTATGCAACATCCCTTGCACACATCTACAGCACAGCTTAGATATATCACAGGTGACAGTGTGGTCCGGGCCTCCTAACTACCCACAATCATTCAGTAATTGCATATATAAAAGTAAAACTTAAGGAAGAGAAATGTCTGTGTTTTGAAGTGAGGAATTCTGCTGACGCTACAGATTTTGAAAGCACAATGTGCTCAGTGAAAGTACTTGAACCTTGAAATAGAAATACAGACCTCTTAATTAATCTCTCTGTTATTCTATAAAGTGCAAAGAAAACTAATTCAGGGAATTTTCCTGTTAATTACAAATGGAATTTGTGTGTGAGTGTGTGACGGGGAGGAGACTGTTGGACCAGGGCAACTCAGTATTACACTTCCTACATAATTATGTAGGAGGGGTAGGTTTATTAGGCTGCAGTAAGCCGTTATTTATGCGGATGGAATCTTTATTAGAAAACTACCTTTTAACATTGCTCTTGTTCAAGTTGCAGCACAATATTTCATCTAAATCCGCTCTTTCATGAATGTATACATGGGCTTGAGTTATCTTCCTTATGGAGAAATTGACCGTACAAAAAAAGTGGCACGTACTTTCTTTAATCTTTGCTGCTATGGATTTAGTTCTTCTGGGTCATTTTTCAATTGCTCTAAGCAGTAAAATTGCTTCCTTTTAAGGTGCTACTGTTAAGGCTGGGAAATATATTTAAGAGCATTTCCTTTGTTTTGTTGGTCAACCTGTGAAGGCATTGTTCACTTCCTTTATTTTCATGTTGCCTACTGAGCCTGGAAGCATAAAAGGAGGATTTTCTTACTGCCCTCAAACAACCTCTCATCTCCTAGGTAAAAGTGACAGATCAGTGAAAGAGGTCTGCTGGCTATCTCAAGTTTTTGGGTCATCATTTAGTGCTAATCGTTTTGCTGACACTGACCGGGGTTCTCCACCAGTGATACTGCCTGAGCTGCACATTGCAAATTCACACTTCAAGCTCTTAGGACAGCTACTTACCCAGAGTGACTCACATCTACATATCACATGGGTAGACAAACCTTCAAATGGTTCAGAGGCTGTTCTTTAAGCTCCCTGAGCAAGGCCCTTCTGGCCTTTACCTCACTGATCTGCCCAATACATGCTTTGTGCCATCTAAAAGTCCCTGCCCGCTTCTAGCCTTCATTTTCTGCACTCTTTTAGCCTCCCAAAAAGGGCACTCAGACAGATGTTTTTCAGGAACATATGGGTGCCCTGCGCTACTGTCACAATCTATTCTCTCCCTGAATGATAACTTCCATGACCCTGCTGCAGTCAGCCCAGACCTTGGCAGTTTCTGAAAAGATGTGATTAACTGAAAAGATGTGACAATATAGTAATCAATTACCATGACAAAGGCTTCATCAAGTGAAAATATTTTGCCCTGTGCCAAGACTCTGGATAATGTATGATCTTGCAGTTTGGACCCAAACAGAGAGGTCTCTCACCCTATCCACATTCCCGTAACAAAGATTCGGTTGGATGCTAAATCCCATTTCTAATCTCTCCCTTTTTGTGAGCAAAATAACCCAGAAAATTCACTGGCATCCTGCATTACTCCTTATTTGTTACTAAGGTTTATCCAAGAAGAGGGAAGGAGCCTTCCACTAGGAGAGTATTACTCAGAGAAGATACACCAAAAGAGTCTTAATCAAGACTTCCAGCTTAGAGCAGCCAGCTGTCACTCAGATACAAGAAAGCATTGGCATGTCTTCTGTAGGAGATGACCTATTTCCGCCCACTGGAGTCATGGTCATTAAATGGAGCAGAGAATCACTGATGAAGGGGCCCATTGGCCAAGTACACAGCACTAAACAGCAACTCTAACTGGAGTGAGGTCTGTGATCAGCCTCAGCATGACAGACGTACGACAGAGACTGCCTAAACTGCGCATGGGCCAGGCTGTCAAAAACTTGCTTTGGGCTGGTGGCCATTCTTTGGCTGGAGAAGGCCTACAGCCACATCTATAGGCCAGATTTCTCATCCCTGCATATATTAGGGTCAAAATACAGGGTTCCTGCCCTCCTCTTTTGGGATCATGTATAAGCTCTATAGCAACTTCCTTGATAAGGATCTACAGTGGTTGCCCATTTCCAAGGCAGGAATGTATCCAAATCTAAGTAGAAGTGACTGGTCACAGCCTTTTTTTCAATTTTACTCTGTTTATAACTCTGATACAAAACTGCTTTTCATCTAAGACTCTAAACCAAGTTAGTCTGTGAATGAAAGCGCTGTTTTAGAAAAGCTTTTCAAAGTATGTTCTCAGGAGTAATGCATGATGTTGAAGAGAAGCACCTACACCACCTCGCACCTCAAAACTGTCTCCTATCCTTTGGACAAGAAGCTGACAGTGGATCTAGATGCTGATGTGAGGATCAGGCGTGAAAAAGGGATGCAGGTACTGCCTGTGCCATAGAGCCATTGAGAAGACATGGTGTGCTTTGGAGTGGCAGGACATTTTGTGAGGCCTGGTATCGAGGGATATGCAATATGGACACAAACTGGTAGATTCAGGCCACCTTCACCAGGGACGCTTTGGGATATGGTTCATCCAAGCCCTGGAGCATTGTTCCACTGAGCCCTGAGCCCTGAGTTGCACTTCCCGGATTTCCAGCCAGGAAACACACAAGAACCCTGAAGAGCATTCCTCAGAATGTAGGTATGGTTAGGGCATTTGACTTTGAGGATACCATCACAAGTGCTCCAAGGGGTCAGCTGGGGCGCAGCCAGAGCCCGGGTTCCTAGCTCACGTAAAGGGCAGTGTCAGAACTCCCAAGTGACCAGCTGAAGGTCACAGAGCTGCTAGGGCTGTGTAACTGCATCACGAGTGCACATCCTGGGCGAGCCAGGCCCTTTTTATCACCTAGAAACATGTGCCTGTCCCTCTTCCCCATCCTCTCAGCAGTGCTTTGTTCCAAATTACACTGCACAGTTTTGCACTGCATCTGATTTCTTGTCTTATCAGAATGTCTCACAGTCGCAAATTCTGTGATCTGTGTCTATTCCTCAGGATAACGATACAAAACAATCAAGGAGGGAAAAAATGGGTAAATGTAATGTGCCTTGTGAATGAAGTATAGGCAGAATGGGATGTGCGAATATTGCTTTTCTTCTGCCCCACAGGGGAGAAACTGGATTAATTCATCATTTTGGTTAAGCAGAGGAAGAGGGCACCATTAAATAAAGCTTAGAGGAAAGAGAATTAAAATGATAGGGCACAATCATTTTAATCATTTGGTCTTAGCTTCATAAAAAGAGGTGAAATTCCTTTTCATTGGTCTTCAGAGTGCCTGGATTTCATGCATGATTCCTCATCGACTTGTCTGCTGTACATAATTAAAAAATGTGATTTTTTTAATATGCCCTATATAACTCAGTGAATGCTGTATTAAGAAAGATTTGCAGTGTTTGAGTATTTTTCTCCTATCGTTCATTCACTGTTACCCTCCAAGACAGTAACAATTATTGAAATAAGCACACAGATGCCAGAGTAAGGGAACCTCCTGTGCCACAATACCAGTTATTCCTGACCTGACAAACAGATCGGCTAGAATCAAGAAACACATTATTAAATAGAAGGGAGTGAGAAGTGAAAGGCACTCAGAGTTCCACTGAAGGAAAAAAAAAAAAAAAAGTGGGCTGTTTGTAACAAATGAGCAGTAATGGAAGGAGCAGAGACAGATTCCTTCAAACAGGCAATCCTTGTGCCCTGTCAGAAGAGGTGGGTCTTGTCCTTTGCAGTAGAACTCAGCCATTTATAGTCCTCTGCCCTTCTCTTGAAACAAAGTGACAGCTACTGCTTTGTGACATTGCTTTACCAGGCACTAAACTGGGACATGGAAATAAAAGGATTAGCTATGCAGATGACATAGTTACACAGAAGCTGGCACAGCGGATGCTCCTTATGTGGGATATAATGTCAGAATGAATATGTGAGCATCAGACTCTGAGTCTGGGTTACTGCTGGCCTTTGTCTTTTGTTATTTGCCACCATGAATCTTCCTTTGGTTCTACACTGTCCTAAGGAAGTCTCTGAAAAGGAATTCTCAGTAAGAGGGCTGAACTACACACAGTAACCACAACTGGGAAAAGACAGACTGTCTTGGTGTCCCTCCAGAACAGGGGTGGGGAGCAGCAAGCTCTCGAAATCATTATCAGCTTCATTTGCCTTCACACAAGGGAAAAACGAGCCAGTAGCTGCTATATGCATAAAGCGTACCCGTGTGAAAGCATTAAGTATTATTAGCAAGTAGATACATTTATGTGAAATCTTTATTATGTTGGCATTATTCTATTGTAAACAAAACAAACAAACAACAACAACAAAAAGGAGAAAAAAACCCTCTGGGATTTGAAAGCACAATGAGAAGAGGGCCAGCTTAATCATGAGGGACCAAAAATCTGTCTAGGGCTTAGCGAAGCACCCAGCAACCATTAGGTGATTCCTTTTGCTACCTTTGCAAGAGTTAACGTCTAAGTGCACAGCCAGAGTCAAACTAAGCAGGGACAACCACTGGGAGGAGGATTAAAATTCCTTCCATCGGAGTTAAGGTGCATCGGTGGGGTAAGGGAAGCCTCGGGTCTGGATGGGGCCCCGAGCAGACTTCGATCAAGCCCTGCACAGTTACTCACTCAAGGTCTTTCTTGTCACTGCACCCTGAAGTACAGAGAGCCAGTACTGAAAACTTGGGTGCGAAGGTCAGTCGGATGTAAGATTTGACAGAAAGGTCTTAAGGATTTCATCTCAGGGTAGGGGGATTCACTGTGGGTTTTTCTCTTTCCTGTAATATGCGTCAAACAAGTAAATGTTTCAATTATTTTAGGGTAAATAAATACTCATCTTTCCTTTAACCTTAATCTGATTCATATCGCTGCAAACTCAGGGTGAGGTGAGAAACCAAGGCACTAAGGTCTTGATCCCAAAATCCATCACTGTCAACAGGAGCCCTCTCGTTGATGCAGAGTGATTCGCAGTCAGACCCTAAGCTGTTGTGTCTCTGTATGCAAACACATTTCTGTGTCTGCGTGAGTGTGTGCTGATGTGTGGCTGTGTATAATGCTCTGTGTATGTGTGCATATATGTGTGTATTTACATACACATTCTCACTAACACAAATATATGTTTAAGATTTACAGTTCTGGAAAACCTAGTGAATAATGTAAGTGATTAAAGCAGATGCCTCGCAGAAAATATTGTTCAGACCCCCTCATTTAAATTCAGCCTCTTATTCACACTTGGTAATACATTCTGCCATATGAATTATGGATTCCTGTTTTTATCTCTCACACTACACATGAATGTTTGATAAAGATTGTTTCCAATATTATATTTTATCAAAATGCTCATCTAAAATTCAGTCAGAAATTCTTTCTAGTAATTATGCATTGACTTAACACTATGAAAATAAAAAAAGGGAAAAAAAAAAAAAGGCAAGCCAAATTATATTATCATTGTTTTTCCTGAATATTTGTCCTAAATAAGACTAAGAGACTGACAGGATTTGCAGCCAAAATTCCTTGTTTATACTCCATCCAAATGGAGCCAAGGCAGCTACAGTATGTTTTTCACACTGCTCTACAAATGCTTCAGTCTCAGTGCTTTGTCTTGTGAGGAAAAAGGCTGCTTTTATGCTAAATTATTCGTAATGACTTTGTGAAGTGGATTAATATCCAGAAGGGGTCTGGATTCTCACTGGAGAAATATCAAATTTACCTCCTTGGGGAATCAGGATAGTCTTATTATAAGGTTCCTAGGAGAGCAAAAAGAAAACTGTTACTGCCCACAGTAATTCAGTAATTTTTGCATTTTTTTTTTCTTTTCTGTGTGTACAATTACAGCTCCCAGAGAAAAGTCCAACTAGAGAAAACAAAACATACTTCCCCATTTTGGCTGGTAATCTATGTCATAACTTCAAATGCTGTCCAATCTTCCCCTTCGTTTGTGCAGGGTCCTCTTCAATTTTGTCAGGCTGTGTGTGCATGGGTCAGTTGGCCAGAAGAGAATTTCTTTAGCTACATCTTTATTCACAAGGAGGGCAGCACAACAGAAGTGCATCTGCAGCTTGAAGCGGTGGCCGCTAAGGACCCGGCACCTGCAGGGTGTGTGTTTGGGAATGGTTACTTGAGTTCCAGGCTAGTTTCATGGACTGACCTCCTACCATGAGCTGGCATGCACAGGGATGCTCCTGGAGTGCATTTCCCGTTTGGTTTCATTTAAACAGAATCCAGTGCTCTCCAAGAGCAAACCAAAGCCCAGTAAATGGGGAAAACTGGAGGATTTTTTCTAGAAGGACAAGTCTTATCCGAAACACTAACATGAATACAGACATTGAATACAGCAGGCTTTGGATCAGTCCTCAGATGAGGCTATCAGTTGTTCTTTCCTTTTCGAGAGAATTGAGTTAGGAGAGACTGAGGTACCCAGCGGGTGTAGTTACTGACGTGAACTTTCTGAGGAGGAAGTATAACAATCAAGTGTGCAGCGACTGGTCTTGATTGCAAGTTACTCTTGGTTGGGAGAAACTCCTGGGAATTGTCCATACTGGCAGCACAGGCATTTTGATTCTCTCTCTCTCTCTCTCTCTCTCTATGTGCGATGCAACAAGTCCAAACCCACTCTGTATCTTCCGAAGGACTAGAGGAACCCTGTACAAAGAAGGCTGTGTTTCCTCTCTGAAAAATTAGCAGTAATAATGGATTCATTTTTGCCTTTCTATCTGTTCCTTCCTCCTGCATGTTTATCTGGGGAATAGCTTGCCATCCTCAGCATATGGCCTGTGAGGAGATAAAAGACAGTCTTCTTTACAGAAAGACCCACTTCCTTTTTCAAGTGCAATTCCAATTCCCATTCCTTCATTTCTGTTGACATGCATATTCTCTCAGTGTTATTTCTTTCATGACTGTGTTGAAAGCCCAAAATGCAATGATAAGGAAAAGATTGATCCTTAATGGAGCAGTCCAATGTTGACAAATTTCAAACACATTTTATATGATATACCACATAAAGCATGCCAATATTAATCTGTCTTAGATACATATGTGCTCCATATTACCCAAGATTTTGCCATCTCACAAGCTTTCTTCACAACCTGTTCTCACAACACGCTACCACTGTAAATGCTTTTACCCTACACAGCTGGGGGGAAAATGCCACATAAGGACTGGCTTTTCCAAGATCCCATATGTAGACCACCCTCAAAATAGTGCTTTATGTGGTGGAATGAAGAAATGAGTAACTGAAAATGTTTACAGCTTATTACACATGACTTTTTCTGAAGAAGACAAAGTAAGAGAAGAGCACAAGTGCTCTATTTCTTGAGCAGTACTTTGCAGCATGGTATATGTGTACCTGTCAAACAAACAAACAAATATTTGTATCAAGTTGATGGGGATTTTTGTTTCTCCTTCTTGATTTTCTTTTGAATTACTCTGTAGAGTCAGTAAAGCCGTATACATCTGCCACAGTAGAAAGGGAGGAGTCTTTTACACTGTGATGAAGTGTGAAGAATTATTCTAAATGTACGAGGAATATGTTTTGTACCTGATAAGGACTGCTTCCTTAAGAAGAGGGGACAACTTCTAGCTGTAGATTTCTCAGTTTGGATATCTTGATCCTATTCACCAATACTTCCACCACTTCTTTCCAAAGCACAAACCTCAGTGGAAAAGGGCTACTTAGTCAGACTTTCCCTTTTGCTTTCCTTGACTTTATACCTGAGAAACTCCCTGCTGCAAGGCTCCTTTGGGATAAGCAGGGTTGCAGACATAGCCTGATCACTCTTCCTTCAGCAGCTGCTGCAGGGGGAAGTTCAGAAACGTCTAGGACAGGAACATGTGGTTAAGTGGTGCAAGAGTCCTACTGACTCTCTGGATGCCCCTGCTCTGAATGCTGAACTCTTTTCCGACAGCATTTTATTCAAAGCTCCGTTATGGAAGCCATTAGCACCTTTCTACATAACAATATGATGACAGGATTTCTGCCTGTGGTTTCCAGAGGCACGTCCTTCAGGGAATGCCACAACTATCATAATGTTAGCAGATCTGTGTGTGAGTGTACACGTGTCTATCTGTCTATTTAATAAACGCTACACATCAGTTACTCCAGCTAAGGGAATTATTCTGCCCCATATGGACATGGCTATGACATATTTCAAGGCAAAATAATGCATATTTGCAGTGTCGAGTCCTTTGAAAAAGACACACTTTGTATTAGTTTTGGATATCCATGGATGCAAGCCCAGATGCCCTCAGCATCTCTCAGGAAATAATTAAAGTATGAAAATACTTACAGAAGTTGGTATTTTCACCTTGCAACCAGGAGAAATCATCACCTCTACTTCTCAGGCCGGATCTGCCCTGGTGTTCTTATGGGAAAGCTTCCCATTAAATGACTCTCATGTTTGCTGAAGGCGTTATTGGCATTAATCAGATGTATGCCAAAAAATGCACGTCATGCCTAGGATGACAACATCTTAAGGTCGATAAATATTTCAGTGACAACGTAGTTGTATGTGGGTTTATGTATCTGAGTGGATGATTTGAATATACTCCGAAGCAGAGTTCACTGACAGGATAAAAAGGTCAGAACATTCTGTCTCTTGCATCTACTCTTTGTTGCATCACTCTATGTTTTCCTCTTTTATTTTGGAAATGAGTAAAATATTTTTGGTATCGGGCCAGATCCCCAGCGGAACTCTTCCACAGCATTCCAAATAGCAGTAAAATAGAATTATGGAATATTACACCAAAAAGAATCTTGCCCTACACATCAGTAATTTATCTGCTATATTTTTTGCATCAGTAACCATAAGAAATTGTTATTGGTTCCTCTTCTACTGCATATTTGTTCTGTGGTTAAAGATGAGTTACTGCACAGTTTGGGTTAATGGAGGCATTCTCCCCTGAGACAGAAGTACACACTGGCTTTAAGATGGGGATGGGTACTTTATTATGGTCTATGACTGATTTCAATGCTGCTTTATCATCTGCCAGCATGCACACACAAACTAATAAGCTATTCACTGCTTTTTGCCCCTGAGGGCACCTTTCAATAAGGCAAGTCATTGATTTTTACCATCAGACACACAGGCCATAAGCCATTCCCTGTATCATTCTCTCCCCAGTGGTGCATTCTGCGGGGGAAACTGGTCATTTTAGTCACACACGTTCACACGTGCACACACAGTAGCCAGCCATAATCTAGCTCAGATGCCCCGATACTCACTTTGCCTCCATTAGAAGAACTATTTATATTAACCTCTTCTGCAATTCTGTCCGCATAATTTGTTTTAAAAATACTTCTATGTAGTGCTGAGGCCTTATACAATAGGCAGGATGTACCTTTTTTTTTAAACCCTTAACAGCATGTTTCTGGTATATAAACCAGTAACTGATCATCACTGCCACTCTTTTAAGCATTCCTAGCAGGGTGCCCAAGGACTCAATTGCAGTAATATATATAATCATGGCCAGCGCCTTTTAGGTCACTTGTATTTCTCCTAAGTCTGAGATGGTCTCTCCTGTGGAATTCTATAGTGCTGCCTTAAAACTTTTTTCTGTTTTATAGACCAAATGTTCTTAAACTTTATGACCTGGCTCACCCTATTTAAAATATGAGGCACAGTGTGGATCATTGTGGGTGTAATCACTGCCACTGTCTTCTACTCTTGCTCTGATAATGTCCTTTAGGTCCATCAATCGAACTTCCTACAGCTGCCCAGACCAAAGGAACATGGGTGCTCGGCTGGTGTCCTCAGAGTAATTCAGGTTTCAGCAGGAGCACTGGGGCATTCCGATGTCCTGAAGCTGAGTATCTGGCCATCTTGTAGGTATTTCCCACTTCATTTACCCTCCTCTTTAGCAAGCTGTCCTTAGGGAAATAACTGACATTCCAGCCGGTGTCTCCTGCCCAGCTGCAAAGATGTCACAAAGAGACCAGTGCAGCAGCTCATTTCCCCTCTCATCCCTTCTCCAGCCAAAGCAGCCAAGGCAAGGAAGGGCTGGTTCAGTACCTGGCACCACATGACATTCAAGACACTGAAAGCATCCTGCCCCAGCTAAGAAAGTGACCTGAAATGGCCTTAAGCTGTCTTAACTCCATCTGAAATCCTAGTGGCAATTCCCTCTGGGCCACTTAGGCACAGAATATTGTGCTATCCCAGAGGCTCCACTTCCAGGGAAGTAAAGCAGTTTTTAACAGCTGTAGTAGTACACAGAAAAAAAGGCCTTAAAGCTATATAATTTGGATTATACATTTTTATCTGCTCTATATATATTTCACAGCATCTGTAGCCCATATAAACTTTAAATAATCAGAGGTATCATAATTTAAAATATTTTAGGCAGCTTTCACAGCAGCAAATAAGGAAAAAAAGAGGAAAGTTTTCTATAAGAAGAAGTCAATTATATTTCTGATGAAAATAGAGAAACTAAATGTTGCAATGAGGTAATTCAGAACCTCACATCAAGATCTTTCTGGAATTTTCTTAAAATATTTCTTAACACCCTTTCATATTATACCTTTGTGCTGAAAAGCTCACTAAAGAAAATAATTCTGAATGTCAAAATTACTGTAGGAAATAAGCTAGCATGTATTTTTCGGCTATCTCTAAGCATTAATTAAGTAGCTTGATGAATTACATTTTCATAGTATGCACAGCCTCGTTTAAAGTTCAAAATGTAACCTGTATTAAAATCTACAGTGTTCAGTGGAGAGCTATCCTGCCAGCTCTCCCTCGATAACATCAAATGCATTAAAACAAAGCAACTGCATCCAGCCTGTGGATATACTGCGAGCTCTGATGCCTGTTCTTCCACAGGGGGAGGGCTTTATGTGTTAAAATTAAGGATTCAAAATACAAAGATCATTACATAATGAAAATTGTTTTTTTCCAACTGAGGGAAAGGCCCTTTAAAGTGTATCAGGTTCATAATCTATTTGGAAATCTAGGCAGGAAAACGCCTGTGCAGTAAATTGGCACGTGCAGTTGATCACAAGCATCCAAGCAGCCAACTGCATGTCCTGATGCCGTGGGGCTGTAAAATGGGTCTCTGCTCACTGCCGTCTAAGTTTGCAACATACTTTTCACACAGACTTGACTATGACTGTCTCCTACAGCATTGTATTACCAGATCAATTGGTCATCCTTGACCTCAAGATTTTAATAATTTTGCTGTTTAAGTAATAAACTTAACAATTCAATTTCAAGTTCTGTTTATCCAAGGTTAGAGAAGGAACACCTGTCTGGATGACAACTAGAAAATGGACATATTTGTGATAGTGGTGTTGAGAATAGAGAAAGAAAAAATAATCAGAGCTATCCCAGTTCATCAAACATCAGTAGAAATCTCCTTCTCCAAATTTAATATCAAAGGATCACTATTGCTTCTGACAGTGTCTCTGAGCAAAGCAGATAAGCCTCTGATTGCTAATTAAACCATTGCAAAAAGCCCTTAAATGAAGCACCCCCATGCCTGACTAACAACTCAAATCTCAAAGGCTTTCATAATTGAAAGTGGAAGAGATTAAATTAAGAAAATATTAGAGAGTTAATGAATGACAAAAAATGTTATTTGTTCTGTTTACAATGAAACAAAAATCAAGGGGTTGTCTTCCCTTGCTGTGGGAGGGCAAACATTTAAATACCTGTCAGAACATACATTGTAAAGGAACAACTGCACAGCCTCAGACCCACTGTCCAGCCAAACAAGTGTCCTGGATCCTGTGGGGACTAGGCTTGCCTTATTTTCTTCTTATTTTGTCTGTAATTTATAGAAGAGCTGTTTAATTCTACGCCAAGCTGTCCTTTGAGATCTGTCTGCACGGCTCTAAAAAAGGAAACATTTGAAATGGATACATTTGGTCCTTCAGTTAGGACACACACCCCAGTTCCCCATTCTGCCTCTCCCAAGTGCAGCAGGGTGAAAAGGCCTCCTGTGGCTCTGACTGAGGGGTTCCATCCCTCCGTGCAGGTGTGCCACGTGCAGCTCCTGATTGACAGCTGCTCCACAGAGCTCGGTGTTGGGGGAAAGTCCAGGTTCAGACACCTCTTCCGAGCAAAATCTTTGATCCACTGCTGCAATGTAAGTGCCATTCTTTAGGGGTATTTCTAGTTGAGGTGATAAATGAGCAGCCAATAAAACGTATCTTATTCCACAAGCCCTGCTGTTGGAAAAAGTACAATGCAAAGACCGGCAGATGTCAGTCTCCTTTCTTCCACAGTCAAGAGGAAACATAGTGATGCAAAACCAATTCACCCAAATACATGAATTCATTGTAATCCCCTAATAGAGGGTGCTCCCTTCCTCCTACCACAACATCACGTAGTCTAACCACCATCTCATTTTTTTTCCTTTTTCTTTCTTAAGTGTCAATTTTGCCTCCTCTAGGTAAGCATCATCAGCTGGATCTTGATAATGGAAAACGTGTGTGTGGATTTAGGAAGGCCTTTGCTGCTTTGACAGCCTGCTTCACAGTGAACATTTGTCACCACACTGCTGTTATTCCCTAAATATTTCCACCTCTCTGGGTGGTTGTGTGTGTGTGTTTGGAGTTGTGGGGAATGTGGGAGCTTTGATGAAATGGGTGAAACACTTGACTGAGCTGTCAAGCACGTGCCTAAGCAGGGAAATGGTGAGTGTTCCAGTCTCGTTTCTCACTTCTCACAGTCCAGATGAAGCAAGGGTTTAAGATTGTGGATCCTGCCCTTGCTGATAACATACTACTCCCTCCCATGCTGGAGCAGACCAAGTGACAGAGAGAAATGAGCCTCCCACTCAGATTTAATCCTCCTGGGGTGCATTTTGTACACAATTCCTTGGCCAGGGTGCTTTGTGAGCCCGCATTAGATAAGCTCCTTTGACTGAAATTGCAATCAGTTTCCAAGGTCTACAGAAAGGCATTTGGATTGAGCTGGAGAAAGATTGGGTTTTATTCCTTTTCTTTCTTCCTTTCCCCTTCAAACAGCAACTGAGTACTCAGTGCAGTGGGTTTAACTTCAGTGAGGATAAAACTGCTGGAGAAAATGGTCTCACCTGAACCGTTTACCATCAGTGAGCTTTCGGATCTCAGAGAAAACCTTTCCCTGCAGGTTGCAAAAGATGAAGGCAAACTCTTTAAGGATTACTCACTTATGAGGCTTCTGATGTCTGAGCCTGGAAAATGTGATCTATGACCAGTGGAAAAGGGGCAGAAGATTTTTATGGAAGTTCCAGAACTGCCTTTGCTGTAGACTATAATTGCCCTGTAATGAGTATC
The DNA here is from genome assembly GCA_013398855.1 of Mohoua ochrocephala. NCBI lineage: Eukaryota > Metazoa > Chordata > Aves > Passeriformes > Acanthizidae > Mohoua > Mohoua ochrocephala. The sequence goes on from VZTA01017444.1 coordinate 185,040, forward strand.
CTGATATCAACTCCTTTTGCAGAGCTGTCTATTCTCTTAAAGGGAAAAAAAATCAGCTCACAGATAAAATGCTTTGAAATGGGAAGCAGCATTTTTTTTCTGGAAACTGCTTTGCATTTAAAACAAGGGATGTTTCAACATTTTTTAAAATATCCCTCCTCCTCCATAAAGGAATAGATTGTGTTCTGCCTTCCAGTACTGGCGTGGAATTGTCATAGGCATCAGGTCTCTTGCACTGTCATAGAGATATTTTAGCAAGAAATAATCATTTATTCCTACGATGTATTTGAGTTTTCTATTACCAGTTTGGAAATTTTCATGTCACATTATTGCAGAGTCAAAATCCCTATGAGACTTCAGTGGAGGTGTTTTGTAGGTAGACATTAAGCCTCACAGAAATTCAGTGTCAAGTTGTCAGGTGTAAGGTAGGATTGCTCTCCTAATTTCAGAGGAGAGATGCTGATAAGAAGTTGGCCCCAGACCTAGAAAAGAGCTGGTTTGTCCTATCTACCTGGCAGTACAGAACTCTTTCAGAAAGTATACATCTGAATGATGTGTCAAATTATTCTTCCATTTCTCTTGTGACAAAACTTCATCTGTTTTCCTGGATGATTATTACACAGTTGAACAAGTCTCACCAGTCCTGGTGACACTGATGAGAGCGTCACAATATTACAATGAAATTTCTCCTTTATCAATTCCATCAAATAATTTCTGGTGATATCTCTCTCAGCTGCTTGAAGAATTCTACACTTGTCTCGCTGAACAGCACCCTCCAAACCCCGCAGCCTTTCCCTGGCAGTTTGGCTCAGTTAGCAGGCTTGGCTAGCTCAGAAGCACCCCTCCCCTCGGCCTGTGTGCGGGAGGTGCCAGGACAGCACGCTGCCCCTGCCTAGCCCAGGTGACAACCCTGTCCCTGTGCCCAGTGTGGCCTGGTTGTGGTGCTGGATTTGGCTGGGGTGGAGTTAATTCTCTCCTTAGTAGCTGGTATGGGCTGTGGTTTGGGTATGTGCTCGAACCAGTGTTGATAATTCAGGGATGTTTTCCTTACCACTGAGCAGCATTAAACAGAGCCAAGGCCTCTTCTGCTTCTCACCCCACTGGGGAAGAGGCTGGGAGGGCACAAGGAGTTGGGAGGGGACTGGTCGGGACAGATGACCCCAGCTGACCCAAGGGGGATGTCCAGACCATCTGACATCATGCTCATCATATAAAGCTGTGGGAAGAAGGAGGAAGGGGGAAGGCTCAGAGTGCTGGCATTCATCTTCCCAAATCACTGTTGTGTGTGATGGAGCCCAGCTCTCCTGGGGGTGGCTGAACACCTGCCTGCCCATGGGAAGTGGTGAATAAATTCCTTGTTCTGCTTCCCCTATTAAACTGCCTGTGTTTCAACACACAAATGTTCTCACTTTTGCCCTTCTGATTCCCTCTCTCCCACCAGAGGGGAGTGAGCGAACAGCTGCCTGGAGCTGAGCTGCTGGCTGGGATTAAACCACACCGCTGTGTTTGCTGCACTTTCTCTCTGTACAATAGTGTTTGCTGTGTGGAAAATGTACCTGCAGCTAATCTCTGGAAGTAGCCCCATGTAATTAAACAATAGAAAATGATAAAGACAAATCAAATTAAAGGCACTTCTAGCCTTTGCTTCAAACACATGACTTCGCCTAAATACTCTGAGCTTTCTGCTCAGAGAAATGGAGTTAAGAGAGGTCAAAAATGCTTGAAAATTAAATGAATCCAGGCTTTGCTGGGCAGGTGATAGAAGTGTGTGTTCCCGACTGAAAACTCAAAACATCTGCTTTGAGCAAACCAACTTTTGTGTTTCAGATTTAACAATAACATAAAAAAATATTTCAGCTGTGAGATGGTGCATTTGGAGAAGGCTGCACGTCACATCCAAGCTGTGTTTTTTAGGGCAGTGGTATACATTTTGCTAGAAACATCGTGTCAGTGCAGTGGTGTACCTCAGAACAGTTGGGGTACCTGTGGCACGAAGTGCATGCCTACTCCTCCTAATGGATCCCAAGTACAACATATAAGAGAGAGATCCATGCACCAGCAACAGGACTTTGTGATATACGGATACTGAGGAAGGCACAATGCTCCAACTCATACATAGTTCTGTGCAACTGTACTACCCCTCCCCTACAGTTCATGAAGAAAAGCCTTTATCTCCTCTGGAGATAATTTCCAACTAGTTTTCAAGTGCAACATCAAGCAGACAACCCAGGAGCAAGAACAGATCCCAAATCCTTCCCTTATGTGGGACACTGGAAAGAAACTTGGAGTGTTTTCAAGAAAAGGAAAAAGACAACTAGTTCCTAACAACTAGTTTTTCTGGGTTTTGGGGTTTTTTTTTCTTGGCTTACAATGTCTCCAGTGACTTTAATTTGATTTTTTGACTTGATCCACTCACCGGGCTCTACTTTTCTTTTTAGAAATGGGACTGTTCATGAGACAGATTTTCTTGCAGCTCTGCTTAGGAATCAGTCACCCTCAGATGAATATTTTTAATTATGAGCATCTGGCTAAAGCACAGGCTTATGCAAAAGGCATATTAGGTCATCTTGTGCAACTCACTGGCAAATGTTATACTGTTCACTACAGGATATCTTCCAGCACTTTGTCCTATCCTTCCTAAATTAGTAGATCATAGTGGATTTCTTTACTTCTCTTAAGGATTGTCTTACAGATGAGTAAATCCTGCTGTTGGGGTTTTTTTTTTCCTAATATTTATGAACCTAAAAAATATCTTAAGTAATTTGAAAATATTGAAAATTGTTTTCCTATTGCAACTCTGTGATGCTGTGGAGATGCAGTGCTTCCTTCTAGAATTTTTATTGCAATACCACAATATTAAGGTGCTACTTCTAACCCACCTGTACTAACTTCTGTCACTTTTCATGTTGTTAGATCAAATTAATGGAGATTTTGAAATCCAATTAATAATCCTCTATGCTGTGGTTCTCCAAGTGCCTTCCCTCAGTTTGGATTTCTTTTTCTTTTTCCTTTTTTTTCCCCACAGTTTTTCACAGAATATTCTGGGTCCAGTATTACAGTTTCCATTTTAGAAGGCTCAAAAACTTAATCCTACTAGAAATTTTGACTGATATTAGTGAGAAAGGACTTAATGCACATAGTGGGCACACTTTTGGAAATAGTCCCTATGCCTTTCCTGGTTGTGAAACAGGAGGGCTTTTTTCCCTGGTACCTGGTACCACTGTTCTTGCCAGAATAATCCCCCTGGGCAGGGTACTCCTTGTCATTTAGTTCAAGAGATTCTCTGACTCGTAACATAAGCACTGTGCTGGAGTACTTTTTACATTTGCCTCTGAGTGATCCATTTTTTCAATCCTCACAAAGGGAAAGCCTCTTGCTTTTTCCTCATTTGCTTGTAATTTCATATTTCTTTTGTTTGTCAACAGAAAGAATGGGAGAGCTCAAAATACTTCACTGGCTGATAAAAATACTGATAGTTTTGATCAAAACCAAAAGATCAAGCTTTTTGTGAAAGAGGCATTTCAGAGCAGCTTTTTTAAGTTAGTGACTCTAGTTGCCATTAATTCCAGCTGCTCATGTCATGGACATTAAATTTTCAATATAATCGTACTGGAGAAAAAAAAAAAGAAAATAAAAAAGAAAAAAGAAAAAAGGAAGTATGCATTTATGAGGGACTCTGGCTCCTGAGAAGGTGAAGCCTGGCCCAGAAGGAAGGTATGCTCTTTCTCCTATCCTAATGCCTCAGCCTATTTTTTTACATATTTACTGGACTGGTTTTATTTTCCCTGATGCTTTCTCTGTTTTTTCAGTTCTACTTTTTTAATTTTTTCTTCTTTGCATGAAAATCAGTGCTCACATTTTAGCTGATCTCCTGAACTGCAAAGCCCAAATGAGTTTGGAATGACACAAAAAAGTTAAATGCTTTCTAATCAAGAGAAGGGAATAAATGATAGGTGCATGTAAATCTGTGTAGCTTCATGAAAGGAAATGAGGCTGTTGTGCATTCTATTTTTAAAAATCTTTATTCTAATTTGAGGCTATGCAGCAATGTTCACCCTGAATTCATCCTTGAATTAAATCCTATGGATTTATACCAAGAGCAGATTTCAGTCCCTATGTTTTTAGAGTATATTGGTTTATCACTTTAGTCATGAGGAACGTTATGTGTCTCTTCCTTTTCCCCTTTATTTTACTTGCTCTAAATTCTAGTGGAACAAGCCACTTGCTGTCACAAGGAGTGTTTGACAGAACAAGATCAAGTTGAGCCAAATTGTTGATGATACAGAACTGTGCCAGATCATACAATGCTTCTACCTGCGGCCACATCTGGTACTTTCTCTTCGTGGTTCTGTTGGGAGACTTGTCAGCTCTGGTTCATTTTCTGTTATTGTCATTAGGACAGGATACATCCTTGCCTTCTCCCTCTTGAAAGCTTCTAGAAGAGTTGCAAAAAGGTTTTAAATTAGAGGTTGCTAAAAAGGAGTTAATTTTCTGATAGTTTGACATATGATTGATTTTATTTTTGAGCTTATTAGAAAGCCAGATCAACAATTTTTTAGTCCTCATTTTTTAATTAATACCTATGCCACAGTTTGGATCAGGTCTAGCTGGAAAAAATCTGGCTAACACCACTGAACACTGTACCAAAGCCTGACAGTTTTGTCCTTTATACAAACCTATGTGTAGAAATGTCAGTCTTTCCAAACAAGGGCCCATGCTGTTTCTTCTGAAACTCAGTAACTTAACTTCTGCAGGTCTCATTGGTGAGAGCATAGAAAATATATTCAATGTATTCATCAAATACAGGCCTTTTGTTGGTTTTTTAAAATTATTTTAATTGGAGGAATTGAGCTTCTAAAATGTAGTAAGAATGGGGTCATTGGTAGGCTGACAAGCATTTGACTTTATCTTCAAATTTATTCTCTTTTTTTTTTTGTTTCTTTCTATTTGGAGCTAAATGATTGCCTCTACATTTTGGCTTACAGAACATCTATGGCTTCATAACCAGCCTATTTCCTGAAAAGATTTATGCATTTGTTTCATACTGGATTCAGCCCTGAAATTAAAGAGTCAATGAATCTTAACAAAATTAAGGAAGTCATTGCACAGAAAGACCAAATAGAATTTTTTAAATGCAAGTAATTTTTTCTGTATTAATATGGGTAAGAGGCACTATTATTAAAAAGGAGTAGCTTTCACATAATTTAAAAGGATATGAATATTGTGTAGCTCAAAACCTTAAATTAGTCTTTCATAGATGAATAACAGGGTATAAATTGTAGTCCATTTCTTTGTGCAGTATCTGTTAAAATGGGGTCGGGTATCTTAGGGTTTCCTGGGAATACAATCATGTATGTGTGTGCCATTTGCAGACATTGGTATAAATGTATTGATATAAATGACTACAAAAGGTGCAAGACAATGGGGAATGACGTGCTACACGTCACAAACCATTCCCATCTTCTTGTGCTATTTAAGTAATTTTAGTCTGGTTGTGTCCCTCGTGACATGGGGCCACTTCTTCCTCCTGGATTAACTCTGCTGGGACAGTAAGGGAATGCAGAATTTGATATATGGTGTTTGAAGTGTTTCAATAAAATTTAAAATATTTATAGGTTAATAATTTGCGTTGATTTATAGTCTGATTACTTTGAAGGTCTTCTGAATTATGTCAGTCCTGGAATAATTAAAATAGTACACAAAAAGGTGAATACAATAAGTGCCAATAAAATTAAGTAACCACCTTACTGCTCCTCTCAAGTAGAAGAAAAATGAAAACAATCTTAATTGCACAACTTCTTGATAAATTTCTTTCAGAATCTGGACCATTCAAGACTAACCCTGAATACTGCAAAAGCTCATTTACAGTCTGTGACAGCACTGGACAGCCTTGTTCTAGAAATCATGAGAAAGTGTTAATTTAACATAAATCTAAGCTTTCAAAATAATTTAAGTGTAATCAGGAGTCCATAATGTAGCAATCATTGAGGATCATTCGTCATTATGCTAAAAGGAGACTAGGCAGAGACCAGAAGCACTGGTTGTCCCAGTGCCCTCCCTTTCACCCCAGCATCAAGCTCTTTTGCATATTAAGCTCCTTACAAGTCTTCTGATTTTTCAGCTGTTGGTCCAGTTATAAATATATCTCTGCTTTGTAACGTCACAGCGTTTGCTCCCTGCACTGAGCCTACAGACTCAGGAAAGAGCAAGGAAAAACTCCACTTTATGGCTATGGGTGAAACATTGACCGAAAGCACATAAGTTGTAATTATTAGTGCTCTCATTATTTTTATATATAGATATGGATTGTATATCTATATATAGATTTAGGAAATCCCCCGTAAATTTGAGTATCTCAGACACCTTCCTCAGCAGTTAAAAAAAAATTATTCTGTACTGTTAGTGTATGAAATGGCTGATAGAATTAATGTTTTGAATAAATGAAAATGGTTAGAGATGGAATAGGCCCTTTAAATAGCTCAGTTGTTCCTGGCACTCTAAAAATCCGTGACATCCATTACAGATCATAAGGGAACAGGGGCAAGCGGAGCGATGGTCATGAGCAATCCACATTCATGTTTCTATGTCCAGCCATTGAAATGGAAACCTTATGACACTTCAGACACCTGTTTTTATAAGCATGTTAAATGTAGATATTTTTGAAAAATTCACTATTAAATAAAGTGCCAGCAGATGGCATTGAAGAATATATGTCATCATTCCAGTTTCTTGTAGAAGGAATAAGGCTTCCTGTACCGCAGATTTCTTCCTCCATGCATCTCCTAAACACTGTATGGAGTTCACTAAAGCAGCCAATTTACAGCAGCTGGAGACCTGGTCTTAGATGTGAGAAAAGTTAGAAGGCTCTAAACTCTTAGCTCTTTATATGCTAAAGTTTTTATTTATCCTCTTCTACAGAGACAGGCTGAGAGAGTTGGGGCTGTTCAACCTGGAGAACAGAAGGCTCCAGGAGACCTTCTAACACCATCCAGTACCTAAAGGGATCCTACAGGGAACCTGGACAGTTACCTTTGACAAAGTGACTCGACAAAGGATAATGGCTTCAAACTGCAAGAGTTTAGGTTTAGATTAGTTATTAGGAAGAAAATCTTTACTGTGAGGGTGGTGAGGCACTGGAACAGGTTGCCCAGAGAAGTTTTGGTTGCCTCATCCCTGGCAGTGTTCATGGCAAAGCTAGATGGGACCCTGAGCAACCTGGTCTAGTGGAAGATTTCCCTGCCCATGGTGGGGGGTTTTGAATTGGATGATCTGTAAGGTCATCAAACCATCCTCTGATTCCAACTCAAACCACTTGGCTGATTCTGTGATCCTCCGGACTCAGCCCTCAGATGGGAAAATCATGACTGGATTGCCATCAGCAACCGAGAACCATCACAGTGGCACGGGTGTCCTGTTGTTTGTGTGTGTCTGCCATGGCTGTGTGGTGTTGGTGCCACTGCCAGTGAATTAATTAATAGCTTTAATGTCCTTTTTAATGGTGATTGCTCCAGATTATCTTTTTGCCATTTCTACGATCAACATGAAGAAAGACAAGGAAGGGAAAATAAGAATATATAAGAAAAACCAGAAGTTATTGAGAAAAAAGAAATGGGGAAATAAAAAGTTGGAAGATAAATGATACTGAGATCAAGAGGATTTAGCCATAGATCTGAGTTTTCACTTGGATTGATCTTAGTTAGACTTAACAAAGCCAGATCTGTTTTGATTGCCTTTTGCAGTCATTTGTGATCCAGGGATGATGAGTGGAAGAGACAAAAGAAAACAGAAAATACGAAACTAATAACATGCTTCAGGAAAACTGAAGATGTTTCCTTTTCATTTGTCTTTCTAGACTTTTGTCTTTCTCATTCCCTAAATGTAAGTTTTTCTGTCTTGATTCACTGCGTTTCCATTTTTCCACCTTTTTTTTCATGCTTTGCATATCTCTCACTTTTCCTTTGAATGTGAGTAGATGGGATCTGTATTTTCTCTTAGGTGTGTTTCTCCAGGTTAGAAAAGGCTTGTACGGCATGACTTTGAAATCAACAGTAAAAGCTTCAAATATTCATCGCTCAGTAGGTGGAGAAAGTCTTAACAAGACACTGCAGATGAGTCAAAGGCTATTTGGTTATGTTGACTGCTGTAATAAAATGAAAATATCTGCTGGTTATTCATATGGTTTAATACTGATGGGTGATTTCTTCCTCCTTGTCTTGAATCTGACTGGTTTTGAAATGCCAAATCAAACACCCATCCAGTGAATATGCAGAGACGTGTCTGTCGCAGAAGCAGCTGCTTGCAGATTGCTTTACTTAAAGTGCTTCGAGAGGCGGGGCTGCCCAATGGGGAAACAGGCTGCAGACTAATTAAGAAATGTCATGTTTCTTCTTCCTTGCCTTAAAATTCTCCATAGAATTTTTTCGTTATTAAGCACTTCACAAGATCCCAAGCCTACTGAACTTTGAAAACTTGCAAAAAGCTTTCTGCTACAAGTTTTAATTAGACTATTTCCCATTCCAGCTCATGACAAAACAAATATGTGACCTCTGATTGGTGTTCATAATCATCTACCTATCTCAAATTAAAGTTGTGGGGTTTAATTGAATCTATACAAGGAAGCTCTCCCCTTTTTTTTCTTTTTTTCTAGTTTCCCTTATGGTATTTTATGATAAAGTGAAGGAAATCTGTGTAGTTATACAGCATTCATCGAGCAAAGGTGTGAAGTGTTGGATTTATTGTGGCTTTTCATATTCACGGAAAACCAAGCTGGCATCTTTAATGCATTCACAGATGTCAGACATCTTGTGAAGAGAACCAACATGCTGGAGTATGATTTACTTGGCAACAGAGTACAGCAAAAAAAGGGAAAATTGTTTGGCTGTAGGATAGGCAGTGGCTCTGGAGGTACCTCCCAGCCAAGCAGTCTGAGATGATTGTGTTATCACAAATTCATCTTTCTCCCGTTCGTCCCCCATTCCATCTCACACTGACTCCTTGTTTTCAGCACTGTCACCCAGTGGCCTTTCTGTCCAATCTTGTAGTGCCAGCAGGGGTGAAATATTATGTTTTCACTGATTAAGCAAGAGGTTAATTAGAACATACATTTTTTTTTACCACATGTTGGAGGGATGGGAAGAATGAAAGAAAAAAAATCCATGAAAGCTTAAATAACATTAGCTAGGTTTCTACGTATGGAAAAATTAAGAAATGATAGAGTTTACTTGCTTCTAAGTCCCTCAGTAAGAAGAGAGATAGAGCATAATCATCTATCATGCTCATCTTCTTTTATTCATACTGAAAAGTATTTTCTATACAGACAGTTGGGTCTGCAGCTCAACTGCTCATCCTTCTGGCCCAAAACACACTTCTGCACACGGACAGCGTTTCTGTCAAATCTCAGAGCCTGTTTGTGTTTCATGTGTGACTGGTCTTGTGTTCCTCTGGTGCTACATTCGTGTCTCAGGACGTTTGCCCGGCCGTCTGCAGCACTTCTCCCTTCAAGGGTTCGTGAGCCAGAAGCAGCTCAGCAGCCTGGCTGCAGGCCAGCGGGACAGACACCACGGGAAGGACGGGCCACCTCCCTGAGCCGCTGCTGACGGCAGCGCTGCGCCAGGGCCAAAGGCTTCCCTCAAGTCAGCAACAAGCAGAACCCATCACTGCTGACTGAGGGGGTCAAATGACTTTGTATGCTGAAACCACAGAAACCCAGACCTGAGAGGAGCCATGCTGAGAAACAACACTAGCCAGGACTAGGTGGGATTTACGGTTGTCCCCCATGACACCATTAGCACCCCCAGAAGTTCATTAGAACAGAACAGGCAAATATTGTCCACACCCTCTCACAGCCTTCAGCAATTTGCAGTTCAGTCTTTCCAAAATTAAATTTATTACTTTCCTATTCAATAGCCCTTTGTGGATTTTTCTTCTATGAGTTTATCATTTGTTGACCAAATGCAAATTTTAGCTCCTAGGGTGCCCTGTTATGACTTCCACGACTATGCTGCACAGCATAGTAGTATCTTTTCTTCTAAATTTCCTACCTGCTAGTTTCATTTGATGCACTGTAGCCCTTGTTTTGGAAGAAACAATGAATACTGATTCTGTATTTACTGTCTTCATTCCACTCATGTTCTAAACATCTCTATCATACACCCACTCAGCTGTCTTTCTTCTAGGCTGAAAAGCTGTAGTCGTTACTTGTATGAAAACCATTCCACCCCTTAAATGATCTTCCTCTCTTTTTCAGTTCTACCCTGTGGCTGGTTTTGAGATGAGGACTAGAGAATTTGAAAGGTTAGAAAGAGTGACTTGGTGACTTATTTTACATCCATGGTCATTACATACAAACCATAACAACCATAATACAAAATCAGGCATGCAGGTTGCAGTAGGCATGAGTAAACTGGTGGTATGACTTCTAGAATAAACCCACGGACTTGGACTTGTTAATTTCTTATGCTGTGCTATTTATATAATTTTATGCTGCTTAAACTAAGTCTTTTTCTACCCTCTAATATCTCATATCTTATTTTAATTGGTTTAGTACCTTTTTAAAATTATTTCCATGTATATTTTCTACTCGTTTTACCCTACAGACGGAGCTCCAGAGTGCCTCCAGCACAGAGAGCTTTGTCTCCCTTTTTTCCTTTCAAAAGTAGTAAATATCTCATCAGTCCATAAAGGCCCCCCCACCCCAGAGCATCTCACTGTTTGTCCCCACTCTTACGACCTTCTCCACAAAGAAACCTGTATGATTCAATTGGCTGGAATAAGGCAGTTGCTACTGACATATTTTCCTTTAGGAAATACTTTGAGATGATTCTGATCTCACAAAAAATGTACTAGGAGCAACCTTTCTTCCACATATTCTAAAAGGAGTCAAAAATATAAAGCAAAGGGGTTTTTCACAGTATCTAGGGAATTTAGGAGCAGAAATCCCACTAAGACATCAAAGAGGTTTGTCCTTAACTCCCTTGGATGCTTCTGAAATTCCCATCCTCAAAGCTTGTCCTAGAAGGATTATAAGCCCATCCCAGCAGTAGGAATGTGTTGTTCTGTTTAGCAGTGGTGCAGGAGAGAGCTGCGTTTGAACTGCATGTGAACAGCCTCCCTTAAATCACTGCCTGCATCAAAAGATTGGCTCGAGCCCCTTCCTCCTCCTCCCTGCTCCTTCCCAACTGGCCACGTCACAAGGGAGTATTTCTGGATACTTGGAAGGAGGACGGACCTAAAGAAGGTTTTCACCAGCTGCTTCACACGCATAAACGCAGGTGGAATTATTTTACATGATGTAATTAAGCACTGTGACTGTACCTTCCCCACAAAAGGAGCAAAACCTGGTGACACAAAGTCTGCAGTCTAGGAGGGCTTTTTTGCAAATGGGAGATTGAGACACAGTGTGATTTAAGTGGTTCTCCCAAGGACAGAAAAAAGGAACAATGGCTAGGGCATCAGCCTGAGCCTTGCCAGTTTAACTCAGTGCCTTGTCAGATGTTTCTGAAAGTCCTTGTTGTGCCTTAAATAGATAATTATAGTTTTTCACAGTAGTATGAGGTAACTGCATAAAAAAGTTTAGAAGTGCTCTAAACTGTTGTTCTGGCACACAGCTAAGAGAACAAGAGAAGTCAGACCAGGAAGTTCCTGACTTGTGGATGATTACTATAACTACTCAGTTATCCCTCTTCCCTTCCCTCTCTGTAATTGCTGGTTGTGACCTATCACATGTGATGCAATGACTGTATTATTGACATAGAGCTTAAGCTCAGGCACTTTCTGGGGGTGAACTTGATGTTTGAAAAAGCTTTCCTTCATCTTCCCCTTTTTGATAGGAAAATGAGCGTGTGGAGAATGGAAATGCTGAGCTCTCACGCAGTGGGACTTATGTTGTCTCAAAAATGCTGTCTTTATGAGCTGATAAAAAGACTTCAATAAGGAAAACCATACAAAGGATCTAATAGTTCTTGGCTATTTAGAGGAAAGGAAAGCAGGGGAATGTGAAGGAAAAATAATAGTAATGCAACCTTCTATTTTCTAACATGGACAGTTGGCAATACTGTGCTTTTCCAATTAAGATGATAGCATCTGGACTACTGTAATCCTTAAGGTTGTAAACTGTGTCATGTTGCCCAGAGTGGATTCATCAGTCAGCTGGCAATAATTTATATGATTAAAAAGAAAGGCACTGCCCATAATTTTACTGTAGGGTGGCTACGTTGTCTTTTGGGGATTTTTTTGTCTGTGGAAAATAATTTGTCTAAAGCATTGTATTGGAAGAAAAAAACCTGCAACAAAATTAACAAAACGTCTTCCTTTGTCTTCTCTTCCCTGTTCAAAAATACCTAATAGAAAAGAACTAAGCTGAGGGTTTAATCAATTTTAAAATAATTTTTTACCCACTAGATTAGATTATTTATTATGTGCTGGAGTTTATTCCTACAGTGCTGCTCGGGCTAGCTGCAGAGTGGGGAAAGAAGCAGGCAGCTTTAGAAGGCAAGGCCAGTGTGGCAGATGGGGCTGTGTGACAGCTGCCACCAAGACAGGTAGGGCAGGGGATAGCAGAGGGAAAAAAGAATAAGCAGACCAGGGGGCTGGGAAATCCTCAGCAGTGGGAAGGAGTTAGGAAGGTGCAACTTAAAAGAAACAAAGAGAAACTGAAATGATTTTCACTGAGTCGTTTTCCTTAGTCCTTTCTCTGGCATCTAGCTCAGCATTTGGATTAGCGACGCTGTTATCCTGCTAATGCATAATAGTGGCTGCAAAGCAAGAACTGCTGTTTTAGGAGGAGATGGCTTGGTGTTCCTTGTTTGAAAAATTAGAATAAATCTATCAGTAATTTCAGCACTTCTGTGAGATTACGTAGTTTCTTTTCATTTCCTCCAAATCATTTTTATCAGGATTTCAGAGCTAGGGAAGCTGAACAACTTGCCTGCTGAGTCAGGTTTTCTGAGGTACATTGGTACTGCTTAAATGCAAAGAAAGACTTGCTAGAAAGAAATTGAGGGCTCTCCTGGAGCTAATAAGCCTTCCCTCACACAAGTTCCTTGTCTGAGCCTTGTGTAAGGATTCACACCTGTGATGAAATGGGAATGCTGAACACCTGTGTTGAGCAGGTTGAAATGGAAATGCTGAACACCTGTGCTGATTAGGTAGAAGAGGTTATAAAAGCGGGGAAAGGGTAAACAAGCTTTTCATAACTTCAGAATTCAGGTAAGCAGGGACTTCTGAAAAGTTCTTTGTAAATATTTGTTTCTTTTTGTTTTGGTGTTTCTTGTTGGTTGGTTGTTTTATCCCATATTTATAATATGGGATAAAATTCTAAACATTTTTCCCAAGCTGTTAGCTTGTACTGATTCCAGCTTGTTCGTTGCTTTCCTTAGTGAGCCCTGGTACTTTTTCTTGGTTTGTGTAGCTCTCTCCCTTCATGACTGGAAACAGGAGTAATCACAAAGGAGAAAAAATGGTGATTTTCATGATAGGCTGTGTCAGCCAGTGTATTGGCCAGAGCTGCTCTGGCAATTTATGTCTGACCCATTCCTGTATATATCCAAGAAAGGCCAGTTTGCATCCAGCATTTCTTCCCTGCTAGAGTCACTACCGATGGCAAGCTGACTGTGTGTTATCCTTAACCAATTTCCATAAATATGGTTCTATATGTTTGTAAAGAAAGAGTGATTTGAATGCACAAAATACGTTATCATCCATCACAACCACTGCTTAAATGCCTGCATTTTTAAGTGAGTAGCTTCATTGTAGCAGTAGCATGAGAAGGAGCTGGAATTTGCCAGGAAGGTGAGGGTGTGGGAAGTGGGGTTTTTTTTCTTTAACTGTGAAAAACGCAATTGCATCTGAACTTTGACTTAGTTTGCAGAGGTGTATTGAGATACTGTGAACTTATATGAGCCTGAAACAATGAATAAAATGTCTTCCTATCAAGACAATTTCCTTGAGACTACTCAGGGAGTTGCAATATTTACTTAAACAAATGATTTTGAAAAATGCAGTAAACTATTAGCTTCATCCTCAGAAGCAGCCTGAAAAAGTTAGATAAAATCATGATTTAATATCCTTTGATACAACATATATATTTAATGGAAGGGCATAGCCAGCCCTCTCTCCAGTAGGGCAATACTAGATTCAGTGAATCAACCCTAGCCTTTAGAAGAAGGTTTTTCTAGTGGAAGAGGTTAATATTCTCTTCCTTGTGTCATAGAGGCACAGTAGACTTGCCATGAGCTTTGTGGATGTGGGTGATACTTCACTAGAACAGAGGGGAAGCTTCTCCTTCGGTCTGAGATTCCCACCTCCAAGAGCCACCACGAGAGGACCTGTGTGGCACCCGCAAGGTTTTGTGTTGGTTTTGGATGAGTGAGCTGCAAGTGGCTCTGTGTCCTTGGTTTCATCATGATTCTTTAAAATATGTGAATTGTCAGCATCAAAGTGACTTTCATTAATCTTTGTTACTCACTGGGTACTCTGGCTTTATCGCTAATCTCAGTATATTCACTGTTTGAATTGGTTTCTTATTAGAAGATGAACCAAGACCACTACCAAACCCCTACTAATCTCTCCCCCCTCATCTCCCTGCCACTGAAAGCAACCCATTTACCTTTTTGAGGTGATTTTTCATTAACAACCTGCAAAGTTTCCTTTCGGTGTAGCTGGGAATGTACAAATAGATGGAGATTACCTGAAAATGCTGCTAATGAATCAGTCTATGTAATGCTCAAAATGGCTCAGGCACACAATCAAACAGGTCTGCAAAAGAAAATCCATAGGTTGCTTGAGAGGAGGGAACAATCTGTGCTTACAAAGCCACACCATGCAGACCTACTGGCAGGAGTACTTACCTTGCCAGTAGGAAAACTGCAGCTTCCCTGGTAGTGCAGGGATGGGACACAGTCTGCTGTGGGAAGCATCTCCTGGGCACAAATAGCACTCGGTCAGTTTGCTGAAGGACTGCACTGCTCTGGAGAACTAAGCCAGAGCCTTACATAGGTGCATCACCTTGCAAGTGCCCCCTTGACTTCAGAGAGGAGGAACTGATGCTCCAGCAGAGAAATTCACAGAATCACACTGATGTTCTGAATTGGAAGGGACTCACAAGGATCATTGTCTCCAAATCTTGAGCGAATGGCCGACACAGGGATCAGACTCTCAGCCTTGGCACTGTTAGCACCAGGCTCTGACCACTGGGATAGCACAGAGCCTCGTTGTCCCTCTGCTGTGCAGTGGGGAAAAGGAGGGAAGGAGCTTCTCGTAATATTTCATTGGTGTAGGAGGCATTTAGGTACCTTTTTTTCCAGGGAAATAAATTGCTCCAGCTAGAATATCTTGTATCGGGTGGAGAGTCTGCTGCTTCTGAGCATGGAAGAGAGGGAGAAGCTGTAGGAAATGGCTGGGTATCCTCTGCTTTTGAAGGCAGAGCTATAAACTGCAGGGACAAATTAGACAGGAGTATAATATCTTACACTGGGACATGATTCTTGTTATTAATCAGTGATTAAATAACAGTTTAGCCGTGTAAATTCCTTCCACTTTCAAAGCACAAAAGAGCTGTGCTCATTTACTCCAGCCAAGAATTTGATATAATAATTTTGGGAAGCTTCCTGTTTCTTTCATGTTCACAAGAGTTCTGCATTATGTAAAGAGACTGTGGCATGAATGTTACCTGGCCCAATTTCTGTGTGCAATTAATTGACTTAGCCTTTTTCTCTGCATGCAATTCCACACACAAAAGGATGTTTTAAATCACAGCCAATTGCTGAGAACACTTTCAAGGAATCTTTTATTTAAAAAAAAAAAAGGTTCTAAATATTCTGTTTTCTTTTATTCCCACATTATACAATTGTACAGTTTTTGAGCAAGCAATATGGTATTTTTCTACTGAGCCTTCAAGTCACAAGGTTTCTCTTTATTCCAGAAATATCAGACATTCTACACTATTTGTTCTATAAGAATCTAACCCTGTATACTTCACTAAAACTTCTTCTTGGGATACCTTTGTCCAAAAAATGCAACCCAAAGGCATCTACATAGGGATAGTGCATTAAAAAAAACAAAAACCAAAAAAATACTTGGGGATGAAAGGTACTTTATAGAGTGCACAAATGTTATACGTAGGTCTTCAGATGTTGCTTGGCTGAGCCTTTGATAGAATACCTAGGATACTTTTCCTGGAATGACAGTGCCATGAAGTCATTTGAACAGTAATTTGTTTGGAGCCATACCTGTGATTTCTGGCATGCACTGGAAATTTTAATTCAGGCTCACATATGTTGAGAATAAACACTTGAAATCACTAGGCTGGTAAAATATATAAGCTACATTTTATGACCTTGAGTTGAGTGATGTTGTGGTATCAGCAGAGGCATATTTTGAGTTGTAACAAAAATGGTCTCTTTAAAGAAAGTCTCAGTTTGTACAGAGAGGAAATTTGCTGGGATTTGTTTTCAAAATGCTGATTGGAAGACAAGAGAGGTCTTCATCAAAGGGGAAAACTTGAAGAGAAAAGAAAAATAAAAGGGGCAAGTGCTTGAGTTTTGAAGGCTAGATACTAAATTGAGGAAAGTAAAGGATAGAGGGAGGATATAAAAATAATGCAAATTGGGAAAGGGAAAATGATGCAGAAAACAGCAGATCAAAAAATGGAGAGTAAGGTTAAGAAAAAGAGCAGAGTTAGCAAGAGAAAAAGCATTAAAGCAGTGCTGGAATTAGGCCAGTGCTGGGCTGTGGCAGTTCACAAAAGAACCCTGGCAGCTCTTGTAATGAGGGTCAGACTAATTGAAATTTGTCCCTCTCCAAGTCTGATGGTTAAATTCCAGTACTGATGAGCGGAACACACAGAAAAATGCAGAATGAGGAAGAGCTCTCCAGCATGACCAGGAGCATACATATAATACCAAATATGAAAGAAGAAGAATATCATTTCTCCAAACTGTTTTTTCTTTCTTTGCAGCACACAGTGAATTACCACTGGCATGGAACATAAATGGAATTCAGTGAAGTTCCAACTTTAAACGTCGGGTCTGAGGAGACTTCTTAAATGTAAGTCCTTTGGGTCTGAATATATACATTATTAAAGTTTTTTCTGCATTCAAAAAATAAATGTTATGATTTGGGGGAGAATAAACAGCATTCTTTGTGTGTTACTAAATAGTTGAATGTACATTTCAAATAGGAAGGTTAGTGCAGACTGTACCTCAGGGTCATGGCTGATTGTTCTTCACAGGGTCTCCTGTAATTAACATTATCAATAATATTAAAGAGGAAGCTATTTATTATGCAAGGTCTGCAGCTAACTATTTATACTAGGAGATCTGATCCTTCTGGTCTATTTTATCCATCATTAAATCATCGAAGGAAACAGGTGAGGCAAAGGATCCTTGACTTTTTCCAAAGCCGTCTTCTTTTATGTAAATTAGGTTAATAATTTTTAAAGAGCAAAATACAGTTTTCAATATAAGGCTAGAAGAAATTGTTTAAATAACCTTTTTTTACAGAAACCTAGTGCGTTGGGAAAGTAATCATAGAGAGTAAAATATATGCTCAGTACTTTTCATATAAGGTGGGAAATAATTCTCAACACACACATTTATGGGACATAGTTCTTGTGTTTCACTTGTACCAATGTAAGGGAGAGGCAGCTCTGCTGAGGTAATGCTGATGCAAAACCCACTGAAGATCCGCCCAAGCGGTGAGGGGCCCAATTCAGCCAAGTGCAGAAACACATGCTTCAATTCATTCCCACTCACAGCATGTGCTTACGTGTGCTGTTGCTTCACTATCACACAGTTTATGTCAGCTGTAGCATGGTCCAAAAACCGTAATATCCATAATTTCAGAAGGAATGCAGAGCTGTGGGCTGTGGGAGTAAACGTGTTCTCATCGGCTTCTGGGCCCTGCACATGGAGTGAGTGCTGCTCATGTCTTCACTCGGCCAAAGGGACATCCTCACAACTCATCAAGAGCCTTTCCCAGCACCAAGCAGGGCTTTCTGTAGCTGGATAAGGTGTTTTCATCTTGAATTCTTTTGGAATCTCTTTTTGTATTTAGTAAAATCCAGCTATTCTGTTAATGTGTTTAGATAATGTAGTGATTGGCACCTTAGAAATACTTAAGACAGACAGATAAAAGGATTCCAAATGCATCCTTTGTGAATTTTTAATAAAAGATTTTGCATTGTCCAGTGATGAAAACAAATCATCTGTGGAAAGACAACACTGTTTTCCATTAGTATCATTCACTGAGGATGTTTGTGTATGTTTGGTGTCTGATAGCAGCTTAAACTTAATCATTTTGCCATTTCTAGAGACAAGATATGTCACTTGACAAGCACTTGTACTTTGTATTTGCCTCTTCTTTTTCTTTTTTTTCCCAAGCTTCAAGGTCTGTGCTGCATTTTTCACACAATGATGCAATTGACGAGCAGGTGAAGTTTTCTGACAGTAAATTGTTTCCTTACAAACAATACACAAGTTCTGGATTTATTTCAAATTCCAGAGAAATAAAAAAAAACTGGTAAAAATTTATTTCCTTCAGGTTTTTCAACTCGGGTTAGACCAAAGAAACCTTTGTATTACAGATCTTTTGGGGCTCCAGTACCAACAATTGCTCTGACTGGACTTGATCTTGCTTTGATTTTCTTTTTGCTGCACTGACGCGCCTCCTCTTCACTGCTCTTCCCAAAATTATGTATTACTGAACTATTCACAGGATCATGTCTTAGAATTGTTTGGGTTGGATGGGACCTTCAATACCATCTCATTATCCTAATACTAATGGTGAGGAGGAATTTTATAAGTGTTCAATGCATGGTGACAAATATAGTATATTTTATAAATTAATTTCAAGTTAATGCTAAATTATTATGGAATTATGTACTACATACACTTTACTACTAAAAGAGTTCATCATGTTTAATGTTATTACAGTGAACACCAAAGGAATTAATAATGATTTGCACTTCTTATAGAGTGGTACCGATGCAGAGAAGAGAAGGTTAGCCTAATTAAATTCCACAAACCACTTTAGGGCTCTGCCGTATTGTGGAGGCTGTTTTTTATGTTAATTAATTCTGAATGAAAGGTTTCTGAAGTGTTTTAATATTGTTCAAAGAGGCACCAGGAAGTATTTCAAATTTTTTTTTTTTTTGTCCTGGATACTTTGACCAAGCAAGCGCCATCCTCTCCATTATGAGCTCCTGCACGCTGGAGAAGTTATAGTAAACAATAATAAACTGAATATTCCAGTATTTTATTGAGAGAGCTGAAGATGGGTGAGGATATTGCTGTGTTCTGTCAAGACACAGCTCGGGGAGCAAACCTCAGGCCTAGAAATCCAGTTCACTTCCTGAAGCACGCAGAGCTGCTGGACAATGCGTCATGGACGTGGCTGCCCTTTGGAATCGCTTACTGTCCTCATTCCTAGTGTTCCACAAAAACAAATGCTGCGCCACATTTGGCTTGGATTCCAGCTTCCACACATCTGACTTCCCGATGATCTAGTGTTGGAGTTCAAGGGGTGAAAGGGTACATTTTTGCATGTTATTTGCTTTCTGGTTCTTTTTAATTGTCATAAAGTAGAGAGGTAGGAGACATCTATTGGTAGCGTTTTGGTGACCTGCCCTAGTTCCTTTCCAGCTTCCCTTAACTGTTGTTGAGTAATACAAATATTTCAGACTGGGACTTGCACCAAAATAAATAGCTGTGAAAAAACAAATGTGAAAATTTGCTTTGCCTCTCCTTCTACTGAAATTCTTGGAAATGTTTTTACTTTTAGCCTTCTAATAGACCTGTTTGGAAATCCTATTCAAGCTGGATTTTTCAAACCCCAATTCCCTTAAGCACATGCTTCACATGTTAGGCATGTGTTTAAATTCTCTTGATTTAGTGTCATATACTTAAGGGCATTGCTGAATAAAGGAGGGCATGAGCATGTACTTAAATGCTTTGCTGATCAAAGGAACAAACCTTTTGATTTGATCTACATTTAATGCAAGTTAGATCACCTATCCAGTAGTTAAGAATTTACTAAACGTCTCTACTGAAGACAGTTCTTGATTAAGCTGTGTTCTCCTGGCTATGGAAATAGGAAAGGCTGCAAAATACAGCACATTTCTTAGTATTTTTTTTAATGACATTGGTTGTAAATTACTTTTTCAAGTGCTGTGTTCTCGCTGCAAATAAAAGAAGGGATCAAGGCAGTAAAAATGAAAAGAGAAAAGAGGGGTTTGGTTGTTAAAGACATATATTCAGTCTAACACCAGAATGATTCCATATGTTTTATGTTCTTAATATTTTTTTCTTTCTATATACAGTACAGTGTGTAATGTATCTCTTCCTCCTTACAGTAAAAATTTGTATTCAGGATACTCTAATGAAGTACATCTTGAGTCTCCTTTTCATGGCTAATGAGGAGACAACAAGAATTTGACTAATACTAGTACAATTACTGGAGCAGTGAAGCGTGCATCTCTGATTAGACGTGATAATTTGCAAGGCTGGGCTCTTCACATTAAGTTTGCAAACAGTTTAAAAATCACTTCCTCTATTTATCCAGCTAATCTCTGTTTAATGACTCCAGACCTGACAAAAGAAAGAGAAAATGTCTCTTAAA
Source organism: Mohoua ochrocephala (assembly GCA_013398855.1). Classification (NCBI taxonomy): domain Eukaryota; kingdom Metazoa; phylum Chordata; class Aves; order Passeriformes; family Acanthizidae; genus Mohoua; species Mohoua ochrocephala. The sequence continues at coordinate 205,653 of VZTA01017444.1, forward strand.
ACCCTATATTTCATTTATGAAGCCTGTATGTAGAGGAGAGGTGTAATTGATAGCAAATTTTTTCCAGAACACTTTAGATGAAGCCATGCAGCTGACTTTTTACTATGCAGTGGTATTTTTATTATTCCTGTGATACTCAGTCTCCTTTACATAGAGCTTTGTTGTCTTCGTTCAGGTTTAGACATATATTTCTACCGATTTTTGGCTCTTTTGATTTCTTTCTAATTTGCCTTTTGAATTAAATACTCGATAATCCATGGAGTATGAATGTTTTTGTTGGATTTGTTCTGGTTTTTTTCAGAAAAGGTTGGTAGAGTGACTGGTGACGGTGCTGTTGGGGAATTCTTCATCAGTCATCAGCATCTTGGACAGGCAGGTTTTGAAAGGAATCAGGCACATACCTTTCTAGATTTTTTTAAATATTCCTTCATCTTTGAGGCCTCTGTTCACCATTTGGACTTGAAGCAAAGCTGCCTGGAACAACAGGAGCTGTGGTTAGAACTCTTGCTGAATTTAGTTCAGCAAACAGAAGCAGCTCTTGCCGTCAGTAGGTGGCACTTGTCCGAAGGCAGGAGAGAGATGGTATTCAAAAAGGACAGCCAGCGGTTTCAGTCGAGCCTAAAAATGGATGCCTTCGTGTAAAGCTCTGCCCCAGAACACATCACTGATAGAAATAACATATTCTAGGTGTGACTGCAGAGAAAGAACTTCCATTAGAGGATTTAACTGAGTTTGCCAAGTCACTCGGTACGCTCACACCTGGACCAAGTGCCACTGTATTGTCTCCATATTGCACAGTGGCATCACACGATTGCAATTTCTTTTAAGATCCTCAAAACCGAGTAAAACCAGATTCAAAACCAATACACTGTCAGAGGAAGGTAGAAATAACTCAAGACTGTGACTCCCACGGATATTTTCTGGAGCTTTGCCTGAAATGTGTAAAAGCAGAAGTATGGAAAGAGGATCAAATGCTCAGCCTGTTGTTTTGTACCCATTATTGGCTTATATAGCTTCCAGAGAGCATGATCAGCTCTGTCTAAAGTAGCTTGTTAAATATGGGCTCTGGGATTTCCCTGTGTTAGTAAGAGATACCTACTACCTTTTTGTTTCCACTGAAAAGCAGCACTTGTTGCAAGGATTGTGTGGAACAGACAGAAAATGTGCATCAACTTCCTTCTGGACCTATGGAAGTTATTTGTGTCGGAGTGGAGGGAATCCTTAGAGAAGTTTTGGCTGACTGCATGGAAAAGGCATCTTTAAATACTGAGGCCATCTGAATCTTTCTCATCTCCCAGACACAAAAGAGAGAAAAAGAGAAATTTGTGGGGTTTAGCTCTTGGGGATGGCAGTTTCTAAAACTGATCTGAATTCCCAGTGGCAGAGCATCCTCCCTGAAGACTAGGACAGAAGGGTGGAGGCAGTGCAAAATGACATCACCTCTTGCTGTTACTAATGTGATGGAAGGTGGCCAATGCAGCTTCAGAAATGGAAAAAGCAGATAAAGGATTTTCTTCATTTTTGCTCTGCAGTCTCCACTGGTGGTCCTTACAGGGCCAACTGTCTGATTTCACTCTTCTCCATTACAAAGTAATGGATTTAAGGACCAGGAGGTGGTATTTGAATATGCTATCTCTTCATATAAATAATATTTTTTTAAAAAATATTGGCTCATTCTGCCTAGAACTGGAGCTAGGGAAGCCATTTCTCAATGAGGAAAAATTGAATAGAAATTACACTATGATCAGGGCTAGCAGTAATTGTGCCTTGTTCCCTATGCTATTTAGAGCCCTTGTTCTTGAATCTGTGGAAGTGCTCTATATAATTGATATTACTTTGTAATAATAAGTTTCCTGCTTCTAATCATAACAACAGCGCTGGGGAACAAAGGACTGCTTTTGCTCTTGCTCAGTGCCCTGGAAAGTAGCTTATCCCCCATGAATGAAGGTGAGGGACTGCAGTGTTTTTGTGCAGTTGGATTGTACTTGTGATTAGTGGACAGTTTCCTCACCATCACCTAAAGAGTAGCTCCAAGCAGCCATCCAGTGCTGTCTCTAATCTCCAAAGCTGCCCGTTAAGCTTTGAGGAGAATTATCAAGTTACTGTTTCCTCTTTCCTGCGCCTCGAGGCAGGATGCACAGCATTGGAAGGGTGGAGCCACTCAGTCTCCAGCTGCCTGTTATCATTGGGGGCTTCTGTGAGGGGATAGAGCATTTAGGAGCCATTGAAGCCACAATAGATTTTTAGGAAATGTTTCCTTACAAACAGGTTAATGTTAATGTAATTTAGTGATAAAAAGACAGAAGCAACAAAATCAGTCATTAACCTTAAATTTAGAGGTTGTTGGTTCCAGCTTATTGTTGGTTCCAGCTTATGGGACTGCCTAATGAACTACTGCTTTTTCTGGAGCTCATACCTTGGAAAGTTCCTAGGGCTACATAATTCCCACTCCTTTTGAAGCAGATAATTAGTGGAGACACCCTGAGTTAATTCTGCCTTTTTTTCCATTCTGAATGAGGTAACACCTTCCTTTTTCTCTTCGGTTTACACATTCTCTGACTGTATTAAAGGCAGGACAGGAAATTTCTCTTTTTTTTCTACTGGTTAGTTCTTTTTAGTTTGTGTTCTCTAGTGTAAATAGTAAAGTACATTTTGCCTGGTAGCCAAGTAGGGTCTAATTTGGTTCCCTGTAAATAAATGCAAGCTCTTCAGTTGGCTTTGTAGTTTCATAGTAGATTTATCACTTGTACTCATTTTAAAAGAAACAAAACCACTTGTAAGCTGGACAAAAAAAACCAAACCCAAGTACAATGGAAATGCTATGTGGCCAGGAATCAGTGCTGAGAAGGGTTCTTCCTTGAAGAGAGTGGCAGCAGTTAGAAGCATGCTCTCACTTTATCTCAAAGTCATTCTCTGAAATAGACCCCAGTAGTTGCCACACATATAAAAAACCCAAAAAAACTTCATTGTTAGTCTTCTAGATGTGCCCATAATAAAACCTTACATTTATTTTGTCTACAGTTCCATAAATTAAAATGTGAATATAGCAAATATTTCCTTCCGATAGTTTCTCACTGTCATTATTGATGTAGTGGAGCACTGTTTCAAGCATGCAGAGTGTGCCTGCACCTTCATCTGTCACCCAGTATTCCTGATTTCTCTGTAGCTTGGTCTTTGTGATACTCTGTAGGTGTCTCTGCTTAGTCTCTCTATGTTGTTGCACTCCACAATGAGAAAAACCTGGAACCTAGCGAGGCAGCCTAAATTCCCTTTTATAAATTGCATCCAGAATCCCCAGTGCTTGTTTTGCTGGCAGTCTGCCAGATACCATGTTCCACTGCATGGACCTCTCTCTTTTCCCACTGAGATTACTCACGTGGGAGAGTTCGCACATCCCTGAGTATGTCCAGGAGCATAAGCAGTTCTGTGCTTAAGGCCTCAGCATGGCAATGTGGAAATCTGAACTCTGAGATTCAGCTATTTGTCCCTGAACATGCAGAGAAATCAAAACCATAAATGGCAACGGTGTCAGGTTTGCCTGTTTGTAAAATAGCGATTATATTCCCTCCTTTATTTGCATGGATCAAGGCTCCTTCAGGAGTGGATGGAGGTCTGGTAATCACAGAAGTAGTTGGGTTTTCCCAGGACATTTGTTCTTCCACCGTGACGAATGTTGAAATAAGATTCACTAATCAACAGGGAAACCACTATGAATTCCAAGTTTACCCAGTCCCCCACCTCTCTGCATATCTGATTTATTTGAATCTTCATTTACTAAGGAAATAAGATTTATGAAAACATCTTTACCTGTCTTCCATTTTGAATCAGACAGATTTGCTAATAAAGTTCTTAATCCCATTAAATTCCTTATAAGTAATAAAAAACTTCTCCTGGAAAGCAAATATCTTTTTGGTATGTCCACTGGAGAGGGTGGAAAATTAGAATCACTTAAATTCTTCCTAAAGCAAAAAAACCTGCACAGAATAGTACATTATGAATGCTTAGCTGCTTGGGGAAAAAAGTACCTTTTGGAGTTTTTTCTGTTTCAGACATTAGAGAATCCCCTCCTCAACTAAAGCTTTCTCTGTGTGATTTACCAGTTTTAAAACAAGGAGCAACAGAAGAAGATTTTTTTTTTTCCGCCTAATACCTACTGGATATTTAGTTGGGGTGACCTCACACATTCAGTTAAAAGTTAATCAGCTAGAAGACACTAGTCCAGTGGAAACCAGATGTAGTTAGCTCCACTACTCATGGAACAATTTCTCTGCAGATCCTTGTAATTTCTTCCCCAGATGCGAGCTGTCCCCTCTGATCATTGTGCTATTTCAAACAACTTGTTCACACACTCCACCGACTTCAAAGCAACTCTTGTACAAAGCAAATCATCCTCAAGTTTGGAATAAATAGGAATCGAGCTATTTCTTAAATTACTATTTGGAAAAGGGCCTTAAATTGTAGCATCCCTTTCCATTTAGTCGTTGTTAGTCTGAGGCTGGTGCAGTGCTGTTTGCTAGAACGTGTCACAGACTGAAACTGATGCCCAGGAAGTTCCGTCTGAAGATGAGGAAGAACTTCTTTACTGTGTGGGTGACCAAGCACTGGAATAGGTTGCCCAGAGAGGTCGTGGAGTCTCTCTCACTGGAGACATTCCAGAATCATCTGGACACAGTCCTGTGCCATGTGATCGAGGGTGGGCCCACTTGAGCAGGGAGGTTGGTCCCTTGCGACCTTATCCATTCTGGGACCTCTTTCATTACCCTTTGTTTTTGCTACTGTTATGGGAAACCTGCTATTTCACCACAAATGGGACCCTGCCTCCAGGATGTTTTGCAGTGGATTTTATTGTGCTTTTGTTTGTTGCCTCAGAGACTTTTATCTGTGTAGGCACTTACCTCGATTTAGTCACTTTTTCAGTTTTCTGAGCTCCCTGACTGAATCTGGAATTCCAAGTGCTTTGGAAATTCCATTCCACCTAGAAATTCCTTTAGAGCTGAAACTTCAGTTCATTTTCACAGAGATTTCTGGTACAGTCTGTAAAATAGACAATACAATTGTTGCAAGACAATAGTGCTTCTATAACTAATTCTCAGGCTTTTTGCTCTTTGTAAGCTCTTTACCTGTGGATATAGCATAGGCAGACAGAACGTGAATTCCACTGCACTATCAGCAAGCTGTTAGCCAAGGTGGTTCACTACCCCAAAAGTAGATTTTGTGCTTGAGGGTTGCTTTTGAGCTGCAAAGTTTCAGATCACAGCTGTTGGCATTTGGATGTGCATCTCTGTTGAAAATGTGCAAAATGTTTGGCATTGTCAGAATAGCAAGTCCAGCTACAACAAAAACGCTGGTTTCATGTGGGAGCACCTGTATGCAACAGCACGCCAAATATTCCTAGAAGGAATCTGCTGCCCTCCTGATGTGTGAGGGTACTTACTTTTGTGTGTATTTTCCATTAACTCTGAAATAAGGGTTCCTTGCCTTAGAAATCTTAAGGTAGAGGTTTGGGTTTTTCGGTCATGAAAGTTAAAACAATTAACTCATTCATAAGGCAGGAATTTTAATTGAGATCACCAAGGTTGAAAAACAAGTGACTTATTCACAAGTAGAATTATACATTTTTCCCAGCCTTTTCCTCTAAATATTTGATCATAGAAGGCCTTGTTTTAGACCAACTGCAGCAGAAGAAAACATTACTCTTAGATTTTATATTCTGTGAGTCAGTGGAAGTTGGTAACACACAGCTATATTTATCTTGTCCTGTCATTTCAGATGTACCTTACCCCACTCTATGGAATCATTTCTTATAGATGCTGGCAGCAGTCCTTGCCATCTCATACCTGATTTTTTTTCTTTAAGCTAGACTTGTTTATTTTAGACAGGTTGCTTCATACCCAGTTCAGAAATGAAATGTTTTCTCTGTGTATGGAATTTGACAGAAATGAAGAAAAATCTCATCCATTTTCCTCAGTTGTCCTTACCTCATATGAAGGAAAACATTCACAGCTGTCTCTAGTGTCCTGCAATGCAATAATTTTTCTCAGAGGTAGACTAATGCCCGAAAACCTGCTGACAAGGCCACTTGCCTTCTGCACTTGGTACTGTAATGTCTGGACACTGGGAGTACAAGTATGATGTCTTTAAGTTTCTGTTAAGCTCATTACCCCTTTATTCAGACTCATAGCTTGCTATTTAGGCTAACAGAAAAGGTACAAGGATTTTTACTGGCATCGAAATGAATAATTTCCAAAACACCCCAGGGGGCCATACACAAAGATCTTGCTGAAAATCAACAAGATTTGTACTCAGTAGAAAATTTTCTTCTTGGAAAATTACTGCAGACACATGTTAGGAATTACACTAAAAGAAGTCTTCGACATTGGATGAGTTCATTTCTTTCTTCTTTGTCATTGGGCTCATCTTTCATGTGAGTGTAGTGGACAGTGCTGTGCTATTGAGGCACGTGTCCAGTGTGAAGTTGACTCGAGCTGGTGTGAATGCCAATTGCTGCTCTAATAACCATTTTTAGGAAGGCAGCATGAAATTAATATGCTACAGTCTGCACAAAAGGAAGATAAAGCGAATGTAAACTTAGATCAGATAATTAACACTCCTTTGTGCATAGTGCTTGTAACAAATCCCAAGAAACTGTTCCATGATATTTTAAAGCAAGGAGGTTAAACTTTGTAAATGTGATGAAGTTCCTCTTTCACTCTTTGAAGTGATCTAGGTGAAATGGGGACTTTTTTGTTTAAGGTCAAGAAAATGTAAGTGATAATGGATATAAAACATTTCAGCCTCAAAACAATCATTCTAACTTTACAAACCAAAAAAAAAAAAATGGATCTCTCCTGTGATTATATAAACAGAAAAGTTTAGACACTTCTTTTAGAGATGCTAAACAGTACAATGAATTGTTACTGTGCTGGAGCAGAATAAGACCTTCATGAACAGAAAAGAGGATACTGTATATTCTGGAGGATATCCAGGGGTGTATTCTTTTTGTTTTGCTTTGTTTTGTTTTTACTCTTCTTTCTTGTTTTTTTGGGTTTGGGGATTTTTTTGGAAGAAAACTAACTAAGTTTTACCATTGAGTCAGGTAATTGAGCTAAATATCAATCACTGCCTGAATAGCAGAAAATACCTGGCATATGCAAGAGAAAAATGTATTTCCTGAGTAACCTGCAACAGAGAAAATGGGGATCCCAGTGCAGTTCCATAATCCACGCCTAATGCTGTAGTAGCATCTGCAGTATGTCACTGCAATCTCCCACAGCAAAACCAGGTGTGTGTAAAGGAAGAAGCTTTTACAAGCCAAATATTGTGGTATGAAGTCAACAGTGGCTACGCCCTAAGAAGGTTGGAATTAGACTTTAAGCATTCATTCAATTTTACTAAATTATAGTACGTAACTGTTATCCTGATGGTAAAAATTTTATTCTTTCCTGTGTGTCTAAGGTTTTATCCCATTACATGCTGACCTTGCTTATATAATTGGCAAAAGGGTATTCCATTAAAAGTAAAAGCTTTTTTATTTCATTTTGTCCATATGGTTCAATTTTTAATGTCCACCCTCTTAGTGACCAAACATTTACCAGGTTCACTAACTTTCTGTAGATGACTGCATATTACGGCTCAGTTGCTCTGAGGCCAACCCGGTGTTTTCCTATTTATTCACTTACAGAAATGAACAGACTGTCTTGTCCAGACTGGCCATTTTCTAAGGTAGTACACAGAATAAGCCACAACTTTCAGGCACCAGGACTAATGCTCCATATTGGATATAGGTATATATATTCTCAGTCCAAACTACATCAGGCTTTTCTCTAACCATTTTTTTCTTACTTAGAAACTGATGAGTGCATGATAACCCATATTACAAAGCTGAATTGAAATTCACTTTTTTTCTGTACTGCTGTGTACGCTGGAAATCTGTCAGACTAGTAAATTGCACCACTAGCTGATGGTTTAGCTAGTTTGATAGTTAAAAAAGGCAGAGCTGGAAGTACTGTATCTGCCCTAGACGTTTCAAACCAGTGACAACAAGGGAATACTAAAATATCTAGTCAAAATTATAAATTGAAGTGTAAAACTGTGAGGGTTTAGGTATGGCAGAAGAGCTACCAATTCAATTTACTTTTGCACTGGAAAGACAAGGGATTAGATTCTCTAGGTCCTTTATACAAAAAAAACCATAGATTCTTCTGAGATGTTCAGTGCTGTAAACTCCTCCTCAGCTGTATACTGTTAGGAGGCAGGCAAACCCTTCCATCAGTGCTGTTAAAGCAGTTTCTAAACTACTTCTAGGTGGGGTGTGCTGTCAGTCTCAGCGCTGGGGTGTTTCGTGTTTCCACTCTGTGCTCTCCACTCAGTTGCAGAGACTAAGAGAAGTAGCTGTGACTGTATTATGGGTTCTGGTGTATGCAATTCTGAAAGAAGGAACAGCAATGAACAGAAATTAATTAAAAATAAATTGAGAGGAATAGGTGTGTTCGATTTTTGTGCTATTTTAACTTTTAAAAGAACCAAACCAATTTATTTTAAAAATAAACTAAATATCTTGAGACAAACTGAGGCTTTTTGTGACAAGGGGAGCTTGTAGCCACACAGTATCTATTAGGATCGTTGAAAGTTGTTTGCAGTGTACTATGGAAAATATTTCTGCAATGGTGAGGTGTCTTGGTCACTTCAGTAAACCCGTGCTCCTTTGAAGGCTTGTAGTATTTTTCATCCATGTTTTCATCTTTTTTTAGTTAGAGAATAATCTCTGTGTATGTCTGTGAAGAAAGCACGATGACACTACAATGGCTTCATTAAAGCCTTTATAGCCTATAGAAGTTTTGGGCTTGGATTTATTCTAGGAATGGAATATCACCATGAGACAGAACTGAAAGTTTCACCCTTTGGAAAATTCATAATGGCTTTTGGTGTGAACGAAAAATAAGGAAAAAGAATCAGAGATGAAATTTTGAGAAACAACAAATTTCTGCGCTTTGACATTATTAATTGTGATACATACCGTGGTTTGCACAGGACCAAATTTTTTTTCAGAAAAATAAATTAAACATTCCACATGATTTTTTTTTTTTTTCATTTAAGTATTTTCTTATTACTGAAAACTTTCCTTCTGGTTCCATTTCCCCGTCTGTTCCTGGTAAAGCATTTCATATGTGTATAAACTTTCCAACGCTTTGCTTTTATGGCTTTGCTACTAACACACAAGGGTACTGTCACAAACTTGTATGTGTAAAGTGGAGATAAGATCTAGTGGCATATTTATTAACTGGCTTTCAGAGGCCTGTTAGAACATATTTTGGTAGAAAGAGGCATTTATATTCATAAATTAGGTTGCTGGTTTGTAGTTATATTTGTGTGGAAGGTACAACCTGCTATCTGATCAGGTCTTAATTAAATCTTGGAAGCAGTAGATGTCTTGTGAATTCATTTCATGAAATGAAAGAAATTTAATATAAATGTAGTACAATACATACGTAAAAGACTAAACAATTGTACTAGAACTGATGGAATAGACCTCAAATTAGTTGCATGTAGTTTTTGGTTGTGGTCCATCAGCTGACAAGGATGATAGGTAAAGCTTTAGCTTGTTGATACCTGGCCCATGAAGGAAGGTAAGAACTAAAGCTAAAGGTCTTTCAGGCAAAGGAATTTTCTTATACATACAAATGCCAAAAGACAGTTGGTGGAAACTAAAAGACTCCTCATGTTCACAAAGGTCGCCCAGTTGTTTTTGAATCTCAAGAAACCTTTCCAAAGTGAGGACCACAAAAGCTCAGGCATCCTATCCGGATTATCCAGGACCAGCTACCTTGAAAGGACTTGATACTTACCTTGGAAAAACTGGCTGCCCTGAGATTTGCCCCAAAAGTGAAGTCTTTGGAGCCTAGGCAAGTTGCCTCAAAGCTGGACACAGTCCTGCAACATTTGTCTGTGAGGTTGTTGTGGCAGGAACTGCAAGCTGTGTCCTGCGGAGGAAGCCCCCTCAGCAGCCCCAGCAGGGTGGTCCTGGAGCAGCGTCTGGTGGCACATCCAGCTGGAGCCCTGGCTCTGCCCCTCTGCCCTTCCTGCTGTGAAGCATGGCTGAAGAATTGGGTGAAAACATGGGAATAGCTGTCCCGTGCCTGTGACTTCAGGGCTGAACTCCCAGCAGGTCTGTCCAAAACCCATCAGTTTTGAGAACTGTAAGGCTTACAGAAAATGAGTCAGTCAGTGCAGCTGCGGGGTCCTGAGAACTTATTTTCTATGGAAAAAATGTGGATTTGACAATGTCTTGCTGTCAACTCAAATTTGTCCAAACCTGAACTCCAGAGCAGGCATAGTTCCTGGGAATTGGAAACTACTTTTTGACTAGTTTCCCTTATAGCTATAACCGTGATCTTTTTCTAACCTTTTTTTTTTTCTGCATAATTTTCGCTGTCCTCCTTCACTTTTCCAGCTCAGCATGCTATTTTTTTTTCTCCAGAACTAAAGTCTCTTTAGAACAGAGTCCCCTTTGACCAAGTATAGAGAGGAATATTTCCAGGAGACACAAAACCAGTATGAGAGGAAAATACCTTTAAGAGCTTCTTAACATGCAGAGAATAAAACTCACATTTCTTTATGTGGAATAATTTTTTTTTCTGGAGTAGGGGGTGAGAAGATGGGGAAAGTCATTCACTTACCCTGTTATAGACTTGCCTTTCACATGGGACCTCTCTGGTTTAGTCAGCTGAAGGTTTTGCACACATTCTTTTAACATACACAGTTGGGGTATGTCTAAATCCTGTGATGCATGGAAGTCACCTCTTGAGCAGGAGGGGTTTAGCCCAATGTCAGTTGATGGAATCCTTGTGACTGATTCCAAAGAAATTTAGATCAGTCCTTAGGTAAGCACAAATACCAGCTTTAATATTTTTTAGAATGCCTCAGGTTGGTTGTGAAGGAAAAAGGGTAACATGACTTGATGCATGAATGCTTTCCAATTTGTTGAGTCACTGGCCAGCTTCTGAAACTTCTCATGCTTAATCTGAGAGGGAGTGGGCCTGAGCAAAGGAAGTTGTAAGCATCAAGAAAGGAGTGAAGGCAAGGCTTAAACACAGACAAGCTGCTTTGCAGTTACTAATGTATTTTCCCTATTAAAATGATGTAGCTGCCAGCATTTCATATTTTTCTCACACAAGCGCTACCCAAGTGGGGAGATGCAGAGATGCCCCATGTCCCTTCAGACAAACCAGGCACATTTGGTAGCAATTGAACAGGAGAGAGGGAGGGGTTTCTGTTGGCTTTTGCTGATATCGTCTGGTTTGTATTAGGTTGGAATTTCTGAGATTGGGAATGTATTACTCTAACAAACAGTGGTTGCTATAGGAAATGTAGGATCGTCTGTGTTATCCTACATATACAAAATAGGCATGCATAGGGATGGTGTCCTGCGATTTGAGTGTTGGGGGAAACTAATGGACACTTGTATTGTTGAACTTGGGATTTCACATCTTGCATTTGTCGCTTTTACTCTTGCCATTGTAATAATTATGTGTAGTCTTCAGGAATCCGTGTGGGCTGTAATCAGTCACCAGGATACCATTATGCATTTTCCATCTTCAGTTCCATCTAGAACAAGATGGTGCTTGGGAACAGCTAGAAGAGATCGACCAGAGAAAACTGTGCCTGAACAATCTGCAAGCTCACTTAGGATGAAATAAGTGGTTCTGTGGACTAGTAGAGAAGTGGATGTCTCTTATTCCAACTTTAATAAGGATAGAAGGGGGAAAAAATTCTGCAAAGATGTCAAATTAACATTATTGGTTATTTGAAATCTAGTTTGTTCAGAAAATAATATGGAAAACTTCTGTAATGTTAATCTGTAGTCTCTATTATTGTCTGCAGTACCTACTAATAGTCCAGTTTTCCTCAGCCTTTACTTGGATGTCAGGTGGCAGAAGAGTCTGACTGGGGGAGGCAATGCCACACTGCTTCCAGTTCTTCCTGTGCCGTGGAGATTACCCGTAATTTGGTGCTAGTTGCAGCTGCCCGATATATCAGGCAACAATTGCCATCCTGTTCCCCAAAGACCAACAGATTTGAGGGGTTTGGCTCCAGCATCTTTCAAGTTCCATATCTCAACAGCTTGTGCTGCATGCCAAGCGCCTTCACAAAGTGCTGTAATAAATTTGATAATATTGTCTTTTGAAGGAATCAGTGTCACTGAGCCAGCACACACTGACTGCACACACAGCAATGCTCTGTATTTTCCCAGCTCTGTGATATAATGACAGAAGGGGGAAAAAAAAAAAAGCCAGACATGGAAGTATAAAGAAAGCAGAGAGCCTGGACTCAGGGCACTTGCTAATGATACTGTACAGAAAAACTGAAAATATGTTAGTACAGATAGAGCCTGAGAGTATACAGCATTTGAATTTTGATCAGCTTTTCATACATGCAGCTCTCAAAGTAGCAAGCATATTTATGAGGTTCAGACTGGATTTACTGTCACAGACATTGTTTCATGGTGGTGTGGTTTAACCCCAGCAGGCAACTAAGGACCACGCAGCCACTTGCTCATGTGCCCGGGGGATGGGGAAGAGAATAAGAAAAAAGGTAAAACCCATGGGCTGAGACAGGAACAATTTAATAATTGAAATAAAATAATCATAATGGAAATGGAACAAAAAGAGAAAGAAATAAAACCTAAGAAAGACAGGCGATGCACAATGAAATTGCTCGTGACTCGCTGAGCAGCACTGAACCCATCCCTGAGCAATGGCTGGCACCTCTCAAACAACTGTCCCAGTTTACATCCTGGGTATGATGCTCTGTAGTATGGAATATCCCTTTGGCCAGGTCAGCTTAGCTGTCCTGGCTGGGCTCCCTCCCAGCTTCTTGAGTACCTCTTCACTGGCAAAGCAGGGGAAGCTGAAAAGTCCTTGACTGCAGGTCAGCACCAAGTAGAGCTAACTAAAAAAATAAATGGTGTGCTATCACCATTCTCCTGCTGAATCTAAAACACAGCACTGTACCAGCTACTAGGAAGAAATTTAACTCTATCCCAGCCAAACCCCGGACACATGGGCACACTCCATCCCTTCCCTACTACCGTGCAAAATCAGCTTACTCTAAGCCTCAACACAGGGCTCAGAGAATCTAAGGCCAGCTTTTCCATGCTCTCTGCACCCAAAGGCTTCTGAAACTGCGACTGAAAGGAGTAGGATGTTTGAAGTGGAGGTGGTGATGCTGAGCTTCCACTAACATCTGGCCATTAATTTCAGCTTTGGGGACTTCCACAATGTTGGCAAACACAGCTCCATCTGGCCTGGGGCCTGTGGCTTCTCCATCAGCAGGTAAATAGGCCAGATGGTCTCTAATTTTACTACTGTTTCTAGTATGGATGATGAGCCTTGGTCCCCACAGAGCAATGCGCCTTCTAAACGCTGAATGTTTTTATCCACCTTTTGACCACACGGAAACAATGTAATTATTAGAACAGTAGTAAAATGACTGGAGCAGCGGCTAGAAAGAAAGTCTGAATGTGAGAAGCTGAGAAAAAGGAGCAGTGATCACCTCGTTTTCCTCTTTCCATTTCAGAACGGCAAAGTCTAGAAATCCATTTTGAACAGCTGCACTTCCATTTGTGTTTGCTATAAAACAAAACTGTTTCACTTGTAGGAAGAAACTGGGGAAAACTGTTTTGTCTTTGCCATTTCTGTTCCTTTCAGCAAACAACGGACAAAAAAAAATCAGACACACAAATCAAATGAAAAAATCCTCCAAATCCCATCCAGCCTTCTCTAGAACTGTAGAGCTAAGATGCGCATCAGAAAGCTGAAAGAATCCCTATTTAAGTGCTTTATCTTCAGTACTTATTGGAGGGAGTTTGTCATTGCTGCATGCAGCATAAAAACTTGTAACAGGGTGGGAGGATGAGATTTTGGAGAATCTGGAGCTGGAACCTAAGGCAATATTCAGGCAGTGATTATGCAATTGTTGCGTATTATGGAGAGTGCTTGCATGAATAATCCTGTTAACATCGGAGTTTCACAATCAAGCAATTGAACGCTGCACTGTTTAAAATCATCTGCATTTATGATGGAAAAGTCATCAAAATCGCCATTAAAAGAATAGTGGTCTCATAAATATGAGCTTTCTCAGTGGGGTTTTAGAGTGTAACAATGTCAGAGGAAAGAATAGAGGAAAACATTTTCTCAGCTTACATATAGCAGGAAGGATTGGTTTTAATGGTTTTCCTTGAGAAATGGGAAAGGTATAGATGATTATTATGGGTTGTCATTAATTTATTTGTTATGCCTGAGGAGCACTTTGAGCACTAGGATTGACAGAAATGAAAGGAAAGGGAGGAAAAGTGCACTAGTCACCTGAACGACTGGCAATTTTTTTATTTGTATCTAGCAAGCGCCAGAGTCGGCACAGGCAGAAGGCTTCGTTCCCAAACATTTGAGGATTCTTTGCGCTAATGAGGCAGGAGCTGCAGCAGCAGGTGCGGCTCCTCTCCTCCCACGCCCCCTGTACCGAGGGACGGCTCCTACTCCAGGGCTCCCCGCGTGGAGCGAGGGGCCCGGGCGGCCGCGGGGCTGCGCTCCGGGCAAGCGGGGGAACCGAGGGCTGCCCGGAGGAACTGCAGCAGCGGCGGCACCGAGCAGCAAATGCAGTGCCAGTTCCACGGCTGGAAAAGCCGCAGCATCTCTGCAAGCTGTCTCTGCGTTCCCAGCGGGGGAACACACACGCTGAGCCTGTGCTCATGCCAAGGGCGGGCCCGGCTCGGGCTGCGTGCGGGGCGGCAGCGGCGCTCCCTCCGCAAGATTCATGTGCCACCTCCTGCAACTCTGCCAGCTACAAAGCAGCCCGAAACCTCTGCACAAACACAGAGGCGGCGGCAGCACAGCTGCTGCCAGCAATGCTGTGGAAAACAAGTCATTAAATATCTGATATATGAAGTTGAAGCTAGATGCCAAAGCAGAAATAAACCTCCGTTAGACTGCCTTTTTTGTTTGGTTGTTTTTTGTTTTGTTTTTTTGGTTTATTTTTCCAGAAGGTTTAAGGCTGTGTAAAATGAGTGGGTCTATGAAGATGTATCTCTAGGTATCAGGGACAAGGCAGGATGACAGCTGAAATTTAACCAGAGTTCATGTTGCCAGGAAGAATTTGAATGTTTAGGTGCCGATAGCTAAAGAATGTGTACAGTCATCTGTGCAAAAAGACTGAGAAAATCTGTAGCTGATGGAGGAAAGTCATCTGCTTTTATCTCATGCCACACCGTTCGAAAAAGCAAATCCAGTGCCCTAAACGCCAATAGCTGCAGAACACTGGAGCCTTTCAAAGCTAGTGTGCTTCTAGGTGGGTTTATTCATTAGCTTTGTAAAGCTTTTGACATGCCAGAAAGTACAACCGTTTTCAGACCAAATAGAACTGGTGTAAGATAAATAATATTTTTATGGTCGTTCCTATGCGACAGTCCATGTCAGGATGAAAACTGTGAGGCAATCTTCCCTATTCTGGTTTCTCTTATACTCTATATAAAAATAGTCATCTAGTAGACTTCCATGCTTGTTGACTTCTTGGATACATGTAATACATTTGGATGTGGCAATAATCTTAAAGTTTTATTTCCATAGGAAAATGCATCTGGAGAACGTACCAAAGGCATAGTTCATTTCTCTTTGTTAGCCAGCATGCTATTTTGGTGCTTTCTAGAGTGCAAATAAAGTTCCCAAAGTGTTCTAGGAAATAAATTGGAAAGAGCTACTAAAGGTATATCCCTTTGCTTTAAAAACTGTATTTTAGAGTATGACAGTTTGCATTTTCATTTTTGGGGAGATAATGAATAATTGGTATGAACAGGAAAATCTCCACTAACATCAGTGCAGCTGCATTCATTTAGATCAGTTGAGGATCTGAGGATCTGATTCACTGTATGACAAAATGTCTCAACTAATATAATTAGCTAAAGCTGCAATCAAAGCCCAGCAGGGATGTGGGTTGTTGCAGCAATGTGAAATAGAAAAAAAAAAGAAGCAAAGCTGAAAGTTTCCAATATACCAATATATATGAATATGTTCAGCTACAACTACTGTTCCATTTTTTTGTATTTATGGATGTGATAAGTTGGGGTACCATGCCAGGATGAGAGGAGGCAGCTAGCTGAGTTGGGAGAGTTTGCCTCATAATTATGAAAACTACTTTTTTCTTTGCCCTCATTCAAGTATTGAACATGTCAGTGTAGGTCTGTGCCTGCTGGCTGAGCAGCAGAGAGAGCTGCTACCAGGGCTTACGTTGTCCATTTTCTTATTTACTCTTCGCAAGGCTCTGCTTGGCTCCCTGTAGGACATGGCTGTCGTCCTCTGTGCTTCAGCGTTCTCATTCCCACACCTGCCTGCCCAGACCTCTGAGGCAGAGCTTGCTCTCACCCTGTGCCTCCTGCAAGGAATTAATGCTCAAGTAGCTGATGGTTTCTGTCCCTCTCCAGCAGCACCAGTAGAGTCACTGCAGTAATCACCAGGACTAAACACTTACTGGAATAACCCAAATCTACAAACTGTTAAGAAGTGCAAGCTTGACAAGGACAAAAGTGTCCAACATAGCCTTTGACTCAGTGTATTAAAGTGGACCTCTGCCTCCTTTGGTCATTTTTTTTCCAGACTACTGAAATATCTAGGAGCCTCAGCTTTTTTTTTGGCTTCTGGTCTTAGCAGGAAGGCAGGAGATGAGTGTGAAACGCTTTATCACTGCCATTGTAAACAGTTTGTCTATTTGCTGTGGAAATATGTTTCTGTGAGGGGTCAGACTGTAATACCTTGTACCTTGTCAGCAGAAACACTTCAGTGCAACATGCTCCCACTAACAGGGTCCTTTTTATACAGCCAGTCCTGAAGAGAGAGCACAGCCCTTTTTGTTTCTGGTGGTGTGGTGGGCACAAGGAGAAACATGCTCCTGGTGATATTTGTACGTAACATACAAACCACCATTCAAAACATTCATTAACATACAAACCACCATTCAAAACAATGTGTCACATCTTTGCGTCAGTGAACCTTCACCAAAACCTCATAGTATCCCATTATATCAGTGCCAAAAGGGACAGGTGAATAGATGAATAACGAATGAGGGTTTCTTTTTAGTGTTCTTCATTCCTGCTCCAGCAGCAGAAAGGAGCTGTGCAATAAGAGAGACTCCAGAACAGGGGAATGAAACAACAGAACCCACAGTGCCATGAGGCAGGAGACAGATTCTACTGCCAGTGCAGGTCCTCCTCTCTTCTTCCAGGGTCCAGGTTTGGTTCTTCCAGGGTTCAGGTTTCATGGTAATGGACAGAAATCCACAGCTAATGGCAAAAGTAGTGTATAGTAAAAGCTACCCTCCTTAAGCTGAACTTTAGTAGGAGACTGAAAATAAAAATATCAGCGCTAGGAATTCCAAAAAAGAGTATACCTTGAAATACCATCATAAAAAATTCCTGCTTGCAGTAAATTTCTGTCCTAGGAATTCTGGTTGTGAGAAGTGTCTTAATTTCTCTTTACTTGCTCAAAAGAATGTGGATTTGGTCAGGTTTTTGTAAAATTAAGCAGTAGCTCTTGTAATTAGTGCTGTCTGCTAACATCAGTTGACAGGAAGTTTTTCAGATTTTTGGTTTCATAATTTTACTAGCAACTTAGTGACAGAAAAATCCTCTGAATAAACTGCACTTAACTGCAGTTTATTATTTAATAAAAATTAATTCCTTATGGCTAAGTTGTGTAAAATAGGGACTGTTGATAATATAAAAAAAGTAAATCAAATGCTTTTAGTTCTTTACAGTGTCCCACTCCATAAAAGATATTCTTCTTTTCTTCAAACTGCAGATAGTGACACTTAAACACCTTCGTAACAATAGTTTTATTTTTTAAGAGCCTGAACAATACACTTGGAGAACAAACTTCTGCACGTGTGTGTCAGATTTGCTGGTTTATTTTAAAGCATTTTGGTAAGCAAATACCTCACTTCCAATCTGTGAGCTGGTTAGAGCACACTCTTGTGCACGTACAGTCCAGAATCCAGAAACACAGGACTTCTTGCATTAAAGACAAATCAAACATATGCATTTTTCTACCAAATATCTGGAGACATTAGCCAGGCCACCTAATTTTTTTTTTTTAATTTCAAAATTAAAGGGAAGAAAGGGTTGCAAATTACTGAAATACCTTATATGGATTGTTCATCAACTATCTGTTGGTCTGCCTAGGATTTTATCTTTGCACCTATTAACTTGGATTTAAGGAAAGGCTGAATCTTATGTTTGGATGTTGAAACTTTCTGAAGGTGTTAGCTGACAAAGAGCAGCAAAGATAAATGGTAATAAAAGCAAAAGCTGGCAAACTAAGGGAAAGTTTCCCAATCTAAGTTGTATTGTTGAAGTAACTGAGCTTCCAGCTTCAAAGACAAGCAAATAGAGTCTCCAATTGTATTCCTCTGAGATTCAATCCACTGTTGAGAAATTTTTCCATTCCAGACGTACTTCTGGATCTAAGTCTGAAAACATCTGCAGAGAACAGATGTCTCTAGGTGGCCATACCTGTCTTATAGGTCAGGGAATTTAGGAACTTTTTGAAAGAAAAGAGTTGTCTTGAGACTCTAACATGGTCTTCAGTGCAAGCATCTGTCTTGGAAGTCTCAGTGGATTTTGAGTTCTCTATCAACAAATTAAGAATAGGATCGAGAAGTGCTATGGTGTGACTCATATCACTTTTGACTACAGAAAATTGAAGAGATAAAGCCTCACTGAGGGCTGATGACTCCTTTCCTGGTTTGCCTTTGCACAGTATTTGGCACAGAAACAGATCACAGAATGGTTGAGGTTGGCAGGGACCTTCTGAGATCCGGTTTGTGGTCCAGCCCCCCAGTTCAAGCAGAGTCACCTAGTTACAGCAGGTTGCCCCTGACTGTGACCAGTCAGGTTTTGAGTATCTCCAGGGATGAAGACTCTGCAGCTTCTCTAGACAACCTGTTCTATACTCAAGCTGTGATTTTGGGTTTTTTCTTGAGACGGAAATTCATGTGTTTCAAGTTGTGCCCATCGCCTCTTTTTGTGTCTGTGAGCACCACCGACTATTGACTGTCAGTCATTGACTATCAGCTCACATTATGCAAAAATAAGTTTGCCTCACTGGAAATGTATTTCCCATTGCAACTCCAATAGCTACGAACTGGCTCAAGAAAGACAGGCAACAAGATCAGTTTTCCTGGTGATCGGTTTTCCCTGCTGACATTTGGTGAACCAGACATTGCAGAAAAATATATAAATCTAAAGCAGGAAATCTGTCATTTTAAGGCTAACTGTATTTGTGTAGAACCCAAAGTGTTTTCCAGATAAAATGAGGTAATGCAAAACTGTGGTCATGCCCAAAGCCAAGGAGCAGCTGACTAGAGCTGAGAACAGATTTTGGATTAGACCTCCAACCCAAACAAGCCCAGGATCAAGGGCCGGTGTGTTTTGTATAGTTTCAGCAATCCTAGTGGAAACATTGCCGACGTGAGCCTGCACTTAGGTACTTGAGCTAGTGTTTTCTGCCCTTTCCCTTTGGCCGGGTTAGGAACTATTTTCTTCAGGCAGTGTAAATCTTTCTGGGCCTATGAGGTCTCTGCATGAGTTTTAATCAAATCCTACACTCCACTGTGGATATTGAGTTCTTCATACTCTGGTTGGAATTCCATGATGGAATACTGAAGGCCAGAGAGAGAAAACTCATAGTGTTGAATTGATGACTATCACTGAAATCAAATCAAGTTAAAGACAGATTTGTATGGGAAGACATTACTTATCAACAAGGTTGAGCTTTAAGGTCTGGTCTGTGCTTGCTTTGCTGCCCATGTGATGGCAGACTGGAGCATCACAAAAGGGTAAGAGCCTCCCAGCTCTAGAAACCATTTTTACTAATACATGGTGGAGATATTCCCTCATAAAACAGGGTGTATCCCTGTCTTCTTGAGCACAGACGAACTTTCTGGATTTCTAAGGGAAAGATAAGAGAGAGAGAACTATTGCATTTCAACTGCTTTTCTAAAGAGTCACAATTTTGGGCTGTCTTCCTCTCTTCTTAAAACCCAAGTTGTCTGACTAGAATCCTGTGCAAAACTTGCATGCAGGATGAGCTGTGTCCGTAGTGTGATGAAGGTGGCTGGTCCAAGTGTGTGTGTAGATGGGAGGTGCAGCACATCCCGGTGAGGCACTGCTTGGAGCCAGTTCACCTGAGGCTGAGTCGCAGCAGCGTGGGCAGGGCTCTGTTGGTCCCTGCAGGGCCCAGGCAGGGCTTCCCCAGGCAGCTGCTTGCAAAGCCTCCAGGATGTCTATGCTGGAAAGCTCACTTGGTAGAGAGCAGCAGGGTATATTTGTGTTAGAAATACAAGATTTGATGTGATCAAGCTACCAAACAAAAACTGAATTGTGAGTAAATAATAATGTATAGAACACTGAGAAACAAGTCAAGAAGAAAAGAACCAAGTGCCTACATGAACTCTGAGATGAGTTTCCACTAAAATAATAATTTTTAAAGGCATCTATTTTCCTTACAATCATAAGTTAATCACATAATATGTTTATGACAGGCATTATGAACATGGAAAATAGCTTTAATTTTGCAAACTGTCAAACGAACTGATAAGCCATGCCAGTAAGTTCATGAAGCCTGTCTTACTTGAAATGCTGTTTCATTGACATATGCCTACTTATTGTTACCTGCACCTATATTGCTAAATAAAACCAATTCTGGATGTATAATCACCTATTATTTATTAAGCACTGCAACTGCTTGCAGATTCTGGTAGGCACAATGAGAGTTTATTTGCTGTAGTATGTCTTTGTGAACAACAGTTGAGGAACTGCTAGTGTAGTTATTTATCAAACAGCATTAAATGTGAAAATTTTGAAACCAGAGGAAAGATAATATTTATGTTTGTTTAGGTTTGTTACCATAGTACTTAGATTAGTTACCATGGGAATGGATACAGATTGGTAAATTACCATTACCCACTAGTATCAGTACTATAGGGGTTTTGTTTTCAAAAGCCACTAACCTCAGCTTCATTGATTTGCTCAGAACCTTTTTTCCTTGTTTAACTTCTTTCTCTGTGTTGAAAAGGAGAAAGGAAAAAATCCCTGGTGGAATCATCATTTTAAGTTATATTTGGATGAAAAGACAGAAGGTGACTATAAGAGAAAAAGGAAAAAGGCTCATAGTGATTGATCCAGGCAAAAGAAAATAGAAATTTAGACCAAATAACATTCACCATCTAGGTTATTCAGGGTGAGGGGTGTGACTGATATATTCCTAAAGGACAAGGCCTTCCTGCTCTTTTGTTGTCCCACAGATGCCCACACACATGTTCAATAGAGTAAATTCTGTTCTAAGGCAGTGTTCCATATGCGGACTGCCTATCTTGTACTTAGGGATCATGACAATTCAGGTTTCACAGAGGGATGACCAGAAATGCTACAGATGCACTACAAAATGTAAACATGTTAAGCACAATGAAATTCAGGACATTACCAAAATTAAAAATAAGAGGCTTGATAAATGTGCATTGTACTGTCTTGGTTCTTCTTCATTGTTACAAGGTACCAAAAAAAGTATTATTTATATTTATTTATTTTTGCTTCCCAGTGGTTCCAAACAAACCTGTTGCTTAACCAATTTCAAGCCTACTTAGAGGTGACCAGGGCGAGAAATGGTCTCCTAAATTTGTAGCTTTTGAAAGCATGCGAATATCTGAAAATCGCAACAATTTTTCTTCAACAGCACAGACCCAACCCACCCAAGTAATTCTGGGAGGGAGTATCTTCTAACAGGCTCAAAGGGGAGAAAAGAGAGGATTTCATATTTACATTATAGATTTATTATATTTGTATTATTACTCATGAAGGTATAGGATATTTCTCTTATGAGTTTTACTACAGTCCGGAGCCATGAATGTCCAGCTGGGAACAACCAGATTAAATTGTGCTCAACGTGTTCAGCAACTGGTTGTGGGGTTTTTGGTTTGGTTTGTTGGTTTGTTTGGTTTTTTCTGCCTGCTCTGTAACACTTTGCTATAAACTTCAAATCTTTTCTTGTTAGTGCTCCACGTAGGTTTGCAGAACTGCCAGCTTCAGAGATCTTTATCAACAGCCAGTGGTGCTTAGACTAGAACGGTGCCCTCCAGAAAGGCTCCTCCAGCTCTGCCAGCACCCCCAGGCCGTGCTTTACAGCAGGACCTCACTTCTCATGCAGGGCTGGCTGCTAATTACACACATGCTGTGCCTAATCCTGGGCACAGGAGACAAATCTAGTGCTGAGAATCAGGCCCATGTTCTTAACTGCCTCAACCGGAGGGAGAAAAAACTCAAAAACGTGTTGTAATTTAGGCCTAAATTCTCTAATATCATATCAAAGTAAAGTTTCAAATTCATTATTTGAGAATGAATGTGGTTTTTTAGTTTTTCTTTTTTAAGCATCTTGGTGTCTAATTTGGGATTTTTGACTGCATTGGTTTAACTATGTATTGAAATTTTATTAATAAGCCATCATGGTTTTCCCCAGCCACACTCAGCAATAAAACTGTTAATTTTCTGCTGCTTAAAATGTGCTTATTGAAGAAAGTTAATTGCTGCTTCGCAGTTTTTATTTTTTCAAAGTAGAATTATGGGTCTGCATGATATCAAACAAAATTGAGCAAACATCAGAGCTTGTGCTGCAATGAAAACAGTCCTGGGGAGAGCACCATTTCAATCCTTGTGCTTGATTCCAGTGGTCTCCAGCAGTGTTTGGGAGGGTTACCTGGTGACCAGCTGCACAAACACTCTACCTGGCCCTTCCCAGCAAAACTCAGCCTCTGCAAACCTAAAAGCCTTCTGTGTAAATAAACTTCACAAATAAATACCAGAGCGGAGACTATCCCAATTAAACAGCTGTAAAAATAAAAAATAAAAATTAAAAAGGTTTGCCTTATGACCAAGCTGTGAAACCACAAAGAAAGCATCTGCAAGCAGCAGTTAGAACAAATAATACTTTCCATTTAGCTGTACAGGCAAAGTCACTTGCAGGCAAGTCTCTAGGATGCTGGTTTATACATTTAATAGCTACTGGCAAAAAAAGTAAAGTCAAGCTGTCTTTTGGACTCACTTATAAACAGACCATCTAAGAAATCATTGAAAATATTTACCTTTGCAGTAAGAAGCCTAATTAATTAGTTTAGAACCATAACGAGGTGAAAGGTGAAATACCATGATATATATATTCCTGTTTTAGTTTCAAACATTGCATCCTACTAGAGGTGGGGTTGTCTTTTTAACTGATGCAGTAAGTGTACAAATAACATGCTAGAGGTGAGTTTTATGTAGTTCCATGACTACTTGTTGTCTGACCAGCCTCAGCTCTGGCAGTACACTTTCAGAGATCTTGCCAACGAACTTTAAGGTCTACTGACCTCAGTTTTATAGTCTGCCTCTCTACCTGATACTTCCCTTGACTTTCAGCAGAAGGAATGTAGTGCTTGTACTTTAACTCTTTCATGGGAAGTTCAGGGCCTTAGCCGAAAATGCTGGCTTGAGGCAGGCTGACGCTGAGGAGCTGCTGAGCTTTGCAGTGGCACGTGTGCAGGCACATGTTCTGCTTCCTTCCCTCCTGCTGCAGCCCTGCCTGGAAAATGTCATGAAAATGCACTGAGCCTTTTCAACAATTTCAAACTGGAGCCAGGTGTAAGGTTCCTCTGCCTGTCCCCCTGCCAGCACCCAGAGCCAGCCCAGCTGATTGGCATTTCAGGAGAAAATTCTGCACAGCACGAGGCATTAACTGAAATGTTGTCCAGTCAACTCCGGTCCTTCTGTTTTTTTCAGAAGTGTAAAGCATCTCTCCTTCAGTTAACCACTCTGCTGAAAATGGGCATAGACTGTGGGAGGCAGAACCCCAAGGCCAGCACCAAAACTTCCCTGTGCCAGGGCATTCATAGGGGTTATGTTCCTCTCTAACCTGTCAGCCCTTCACTCTTCCTTTCTGCTGCAGCAAAACACTTGGTGGTATGAAAGCAAGCGGTTGCCTACAGTTTTAAGTGATCTTATCCCAGTGGTTCCACGTCAAGTGCACGGCATAGTTCACAGTCATATTATTCCTATTATTTCTCATTAGTTTTATATGCTACTACCTTTTTTCCAGTGAATGACACATTTCTTAATTCTTCAGGCTGGACAGTGTCATCCACCTAAAATAGAGTGGATGATTTCTTGAAATCTAAACTTGAAAATCATTCTCCCTGGCATCCAGTGTCCTGAGGCCCTTCCTTGCTGCTTCCACGCAACTGCAGGATTTGTGTGCCCCAGGCTTTGCGTGAGCTCTATTGCCCGTGTAGGTGGTGATCTGAGCATGGCTTTTTTCCACTCACGCTGCAGAAGTACAAATTGATTTCAGCCTGCTGAATGTTTTGGCATACCACGTATTTTCTCATTTAGAAACCAATAAGTGACTAAGTTTCCTTTGCTAACTGCAGATCCATACTTTAGATGAGGCTGCGAGCTAATTTTTAATTGCCATCGTGTTGAAGATTATTTGGGCTTTCTTGCAGTAAAATGACTATGAGATGAAAGGTTTTGGAGGGGATCAGCCCCAGACTCGGCAGAGCTCTGTCTGAGGGCACTGTCCCTCCCAGAGGGAAGTGGGGTCAGTGCGTGGAAGGAGGTGCGTCTCTCACTCCGTGTAGTGCATCCAGGGGGGAATCTGCCTGCCCACGCTAACCTTCCAGTCAGTGATGGATTTGAGGAACAGCCCAGGTCTCCAGAGCAAGAGAAAATGAAACAACATAGGCTCAACTTCTGGGCTGCTGCTGTCTTACTGTCTCTAGTGTGTCCCATGTGTGTATGTGCACACACACACATCTCTGACACCTAAAATATTTGAAAAAATGTGCCACACCTACACTGAACTTTGGTGGTTCTGTTTCATCACCTTGGACCCGTTGGCCCACACACTGCCTGAACCAGCTCCTGTAGTCCAGAGCAGTGACTGGGCTGTGTGGTTCAGGCTTGGATCCCACCTGCTTGCTCAGTTATAGACCAGGACCCTGCAAAAGATAAACACAGAGTGTTATCCTGTGTCCTGTGCAGGAACAACAAGAAGTAAAGGTCACATAAAGCTATCTCAACCTCATAAAAACTTTTTTAAGGGGTCAGAATACAAATGAAAGTATCTTAAAAACAATAAAAGATTTGTTGTAACTGAATTGCAAAAATACTAAAAGAAGGAAACTTGAAAATGCATTCTTTTTGAACCTTCATTTAAAATTGTCTATATTTTGAGCTGTTACCTTCTTTGATCATTTTGATGCATAATTGCACCATTTTCATGCTTTCAAAGACTTGTAGAAATATGAGGACAGGCTACAAGATAATCCCAGGAAAACTGAGGCTTTACTTATTCCAGCCTTGCTCACTTCCAGGAACTGATCTCAAAGTCGTGGAACATATTTGGTAAACTTTTCTGAAGAAATTCCTCTAGGATCCACCTGGGAATCATGTTGGTGAACAATTCAAGAACAGCTGGTCATATCTGGCAGCAACACCCTAAAAATGTGGAGATCCTCCTATTAGTGGTATAAACATCCTGAAAAAGCAGAGGTCCTCCAGTTAGTTCCATAAATGACCACTATTGAGAAGTGTGGACAAAATTCTTTCTTTTCTTAGGAAAACAGTTTCTTAAAAAAGTATTTCAACAAACCATTCCAAGAATTTTCTTTTTCCAAGGAAATGACTGTGATTTGTCCAGAAGAGAACAAGTCTGCCTGCTTCTGAAGGTTCACTTTTACAAAGAAAACTGGGTATCTTCCCTGCCCAGATCTGGAGCTAATGTAGAGGGTAAGGTATCGAGAAAGGGCCGGATACTCCTTTTAATGCCGGGAAGAAAAATCAGATTAAGAACTGTGATACATATGAGCAACCATTTATTTGGGGCAGCATCACAATCGCATAAGCCAAGTGCTATTAGGAACTTTGCATAACAATAGAGACTGAGGCTGGCATGGCCAAATACTTGAATGGAGTAGCTTCAAAAGTGCTTTTCTAAAGGCTGGCAACAGAAAATTCAAGATCACCACGTTTGATTTAGCTTTTCTTTGTGACGGTCGGTAGCTTTTTAACAGATTTTAAAAGAAACTGCATTCCATCATTTTTGCTATATACATTTTATATCTATTCTAGCTCCTGAAGATAACATAAAACATCTTCTTTAAGGAGCAATTGGTTCTATGAAGAGTCATGTGAAAAGATAGCATTTTTCACAGAAATTGCCTCATGCTATTCACAATGTATTAAACATGTAAATTATAAAGAGCCATAAAAACAGTCTGAAGAGGAAAGCCACATTACTCCTGATTTAGACTGGGATCATATATGAAATTCT
This sequence comes from Mohoua ochrocephala, assembly GCA_013398855.1. NCBI lineage: Eukaryota > Metazoa > Chordata > Aves > Passeriformes > Acanthizidae > Mohoua > Mohoua ochrocephala. Next base: position 232,052 of record VZTA01017444.1, read on the forward strand.
TGGACCTGTTAGAACTATTCTGAGACAAAGCTTGGTTAATCTGGTATGAAAGGTAGACACCAAGTATCAGACTATCTTAATACAGGTAATAGTATTCCAAGATAGATGGCACTTTATATGTGAGAATGTGCTACACAGGCTTTTGGATTCCCTCAAGATCTCTTTATTAGCAGGTCTGCTAAAATTGCATATGTAGTGGTGTTATAAATATTGTGCACAGCTTTGCTTAACCAAAATAAGTTGTCTTATTTGCTAGTGAAATTTGATGTGTTGTCTAATAAATAAGCTGTTGGGAATAACTTGCTGTGTTTTTTTCCTTATATAATTATATCTAATTCCTGGTAGTGCAGTGACACATCTCAAGAAAATCAAGTTATGTTGATAGAGAAATAAAATAATAACAGTAAAAAATTATGACTACACTTGAAGTTTTCCTTGTGATAATAGGCAATTGTACAGGAATAAACATTCCAGCTTCTGTTCAATAATTAACTATGAATAGCAAAAAATGTCATTTTCTGTACTACTAAACCTGGACTGCTCAAGAATTTGCATTATAAACTAATTGCATGGATCAGGCTCTGTAGCTTAAACATATACATCGGTAACACATCATGAAAACTTGTTAGCACTTGGAAACTTTTGTCTCAATCCATTACAAAACCATATCTGCTACTAATCAGAAGCAGGAAGGTTTTTCTGCGTGTCCTGAGTGTTGGCTGGGAGAATAACGTAATTGGCTTATGCACTGTGAGCTGAAAGATATTGTGTTAGACTATCAGCCTTCAGGAAAAAGTTATTAAATATTGGTCTGAGATTAGCACCGTGGGAATGTCTGGAAAACAATTTTAAGAAATCTGGGAAGGCAGTATAAACCAAGACTAACTCTAATCCAAGAAAAAAAGTAATGGAAATCTGTCTCTTTTTTTCTTTAGGATTCCAGTCAGTCAGCTATTTCCTAAAGAAATATTTCTTTACACAGAACTTGCTCTTAGACATCATTAGAGGAGCAGGGGGAAATCTCTCATTTCCTGTGCTCAGGCCTATTAATACACATGGTCTTCATTAAGCACTATCAGTTGTTGCTGAGCACGTGTGCCTCTCTCCTATCAGCTATTCTACATGGGAATCTTGCGTGGGTCTGAGCCCAGCAACAGCGCTGTGGTGGCTTTATTCCTCTGGGCTTGTCCATTGCATTCGCTGGGATTGCTCTCATGAGTAAAATTTTCAATGAGTTCATCCTGACACGACCGAGTGCTTTATCTACGTTAGCATAGCAGGCCTCAAACCCCTGTGCCTCTGTCTTTGTTTCCATCTTTGTTTCACAGCATCGGTAAATACTCAGGCAACAGACCCAGGCTGGCAAGCTCTGTTAATATCTCTACGTGGAGCTGGTCTTTTCCATCTTTCCTCCTTCTCATACCGAGCACACTCTCCCTGCCCACTCCCCAAAAGTCCATAAATACAGTATGAAATAAAGACCTTTTCAGATCTGGAAGCAATTTTAGTCTACAAATCAATCCAAAACCTATGTTTTTGTTACATTCCTCAATTGCTCAGTAAGAGATTCTGATTTGGAGGAGATGCAGAGCGAAATGAAGAACAACTTTGGCTCAAGCTCCAGGCAGGGAGACTATTACTGATCCCTATGGACATGAACTGCTTGCAACAACTGTGAATGATTTCCCAACTCTTTCTCTTGCTACTGTTGTATGAAAAATATACATAAGCAAATGTTCTACCACGGAGTGTTTTGGGATATGGGAGTTTTTTTATTGAAAATTGATCAAGTTTTAAGGGATAGTCACAATATTTATGCACAGAACATCTTGATAAGAACACGGTGAAGAGTTGCTTTTTTTCCTGTTTCAGCTTGTTTAATTTATCCATAACCTTGGCTATCATTTATACTTTTAAGTGTTGTATAGCCAGGAAAGAGATTAAATAGAAATTAAATTGGAAGGATTTTCCTTTTCAGCTATTTTTATCATGGAAACTCCTTGATGGAAATGAAAGGATTACTTTTTTTCTCCATTCTAACTGTGACCTGAGAAGAGCATTCTTTGTTTTGCACCAAAGCTAATAAAAATGATAGCGCAGACAAATCATCATTGGAAAGGTAGTGAGTGGTGTAATAAAGAGTAAAAGCAGGGCAACCTTTCATCACCACTGCGGTTCAGCTGCCAGAGCCTGATAGCGTTTTTCATTCCATTCTACTGACAAATCAATGGTCGCAGAGACTGGAAGATATAACATTAAAATATTTGCTGTTTTCCAGAGAAATTAAATACAGTTGCTGAAAAAATGGGAATCGCACAACCTCTGATTGATTTCAGTCAACTGTATGGACAGCAGTGGCCTCAAGCCATGCTCTGGAGGAAGCCTTTAGGCTCATATATATAAATATATATGTGTACAGTGTGGGACAGAGCAATTTGAACCTCCTGTGGGGTGAAAAGGTTGGGGGTTATAAAAATGAAATTTTAATAGTAAGTATAACAAGACCATCAATTGTTTCAAAATCTTGGACATTTTCTAAAGTTAAGACTTTTTCAAAGAGCAGTCCCTGTTCTTAGCTGTATTGTAAAGATGGCTGGTTAGCAGGGGACAAGGTTTGTAGGCTAGCAAGAACAATCTCCTCTGAGCTCAGTAGGAGCTTCATCGGTTTTGCACTGAAAGCTACAGAATGCACCTCACTGATTTTGTCCAAATTCATCTGGTTTTAGCATTAACTAGTTTAAGTACAGAAGTAGTTTTTTGCATAAGAGAACGCAATATAAAAATACAAGTTTTTAAACTGGAATAATAGAAGTAATTGTCTCAAAACCCATTTGAAAATGATTCTGAGTACAGATGGCACTGGTTTTATAGTGGCCATGTCAGAAGTGTGAGGGAAGGAGTAGGATGCCAGGGAAGAGCCCTGCCCCTGAGAAGGGCTGGGGACACGGGGAGCCTCTGCCTGCCTGCTCCCTGTGCAGCCCAGAGACCACACCGTGCCCAGCCATGGTGTGCAGGGATGGCAGGAGCTGCTGCACTGGGGTGTTCCAGCCCCCTCAAAGACATTCCAAAATGTATGGCAAGGCATGGCCATCCTCTGGAGTGCAGCTGAGGGCTACTCCAGCATGCGAGATCGTGTTGGGTCACTCTCGATTAAGGAGGTTATTTTAACATGTGCTCTAATGGAACTTCAGTTTTAAAAGAATAATTTGAGCAGCAAAATAGTATGGGAACAGCACAATAGTGTTCTTTATTTGAATTAAAGGATAAAGAAATTGATCTGAGGTAACAGGAACGTGTGGGCTGGAAATAGCAAAGTGGAAATATTGGAAATAGCATTTTTCTTGTTTTGTTTAACTTCCATAATTTTAGCTATTCAATCAATTTTGTTGTACTGGCAATGAGGAGGCTACAGTGACTACTCATATGAATTCTATTTGCTTTTTACTTGCATATTTAAAGAGTGGTTACTAGCTCTCTCTCAGATTATCAAATGGATTATCTGGTTGGATTTTTTGACTGGCTCCATTCAACACATAAAATGTGAAACATTTCCTATAAAAGAGGACACTCCATACCTAAAAAAGGAGCTAGTTTGTTTTGTTTAAGGTTTTTTGGCTCTACTGTGATAGGAAAGCAGCATTTCTCAGATGTTCACATTAGTCTCAGTGCTAGCTGCTTTCCAGATAAATGTGAACTCTCCAGAAGATGAGAAAAGCAGTATCATGAATCTGAGGCTGCAGTAATAGATCTCCTATTGGGAATTTTAAAAAAATCTAAAAAGCAGGATTGGTATTTGCCTAAAAAGGCAAGTACTCAGAAAATTGTTTCAGTATCTACTAAACTTTTAATATACTTTGGGATGAAACATTGTCCTTACTCAAGGAATGGCAAAACTGACACCGGCTTCAAGATGAGAGACATTTCACCTTAATTTCACCTTCACCTTACTTCTGTGCTTAACTGCTGTGATGAACATAGGACTGAAGTACCTGGGGTGAGGACTAATGCTTTATCTCAGTTCTCACTTGGGTGCTTTTTAATACTGGATTCCCATTCCCTGGCCAGTTGTCCCCAGCCAGAAGAGCACTTTGTGCAGCATCCTGTGGCACCCTGGAAGGACCTGGCTTGTTGCACATTTTGTTGGAGAGGCGACACTGCTTTCTCAATGGTCACTTCTTTGGGTGAGAAGCTGCTTGTCCAGGCAGTATCAAAAAGAAGGGATTATATTCAAACAAAGAGCCTTATTTCTACAGTGTGTTGACTGATTAATAACATGCTGGTGTAAGAATACAAACTGCTCACAGTGCCTTAGACGTAGGGTAATTGTTCATGCTCTGTTTGAAGGTAATCAATGTATAGACAAAGTAATGCATACCTAAAATGTACCAAGAAACATCACTCCATTGAATTTTTCTACTTTCAATTGTCTTATTTCTCTGCATAAAGATGTTTACTAACTTATTGGAGGTTAGATTGCGCTATCTTTTCTCCTCAAAACACACAGGCTAACAACCATCTGTTATAAAACTTGCTATTCACAAAGGATGCTATAAAAACAATGAGTAGGACTGACTAAAGAACAGTCTTTAGAAAATAGGCTCCATTTTCTGTTTTCTTTAGGAGGAGGGGAGAACTTCTTAATTTTATTTTTCGGGTATTTTTGGAGGACATCAACTCTTTCCATAAGGCAGGTTGGATTTTTATAGTATTAGACTGAATGTGCAGGAAAGGAGTCAGCAGTGAAATAAATCTACCTAAATGAGGCCACAAAGTGGTTTCACATCCAAACTCCAAAGGCATTATGTGTGCTTTTTGCTCAAGTCGTGATATCTTCACTGCACATAAAATATTTTCCTGTCCATACCGAAGTGCATCCAGAAACACCTGGATTTCAGTGCCACTCAGCTGGAGAATGCCCTGCACGGTTTTGGTCTAGATCCTGATGTGGAGTAAATTAGCCTGGCTTTGTCAGCTTCAGTAAAGCTTCAGTAAATCAACAGCTATTTACACCAGCTAAAGATCTGATGTGTATTCCTTTCTCTCCCCTTTTTTTGCGTAGTCTCTTACTTGAAATCGGTAGGAATTACAACATGGATAATACAGACACACTTTTAATAAAAACAATTGCATGTTTGAGATTGTGGATATTGGGAGCAAAGTTGACTGAAACAGTGCATACAAATCGCTGAAGGGTTTCTGGCATCTTCCAAGTCTCAGTCTGAAAACATTTCAGTATTAGCCCTTAGTGCAGGGAATAAATACTTATCACAAGCTAGGCTACAGCTAGACTTTGAAGTCTTGATGTCTGACCTCCATGAGCCTGTGAAAAGGGACAGATAACCACATGAGGACAGCAGAAAAAGAATGCGTACATTTATTTTATTTGGAGCAGAGCTTTGAGTCAAAACCACATGAAACTAGAGGAGAATGTGCTGGAAAATGCAGAGATAGGTTGTTGTGTGGTATGCTGAGGATTTTGGTACATACCTTGCCACATTTTTTCTAATTTTCCCTTCTTAGAAAATAGCATGAGAAGAGTCCATGTTTGTAAGAATGAAGGTGCTCTTTACTGAAGGAACCAACTGCATCCATGTTTCTGGGGCTTTCCACATGTTCTGACTTCTTGGCAGAGACTCTCCATTCTCCTTTTCCTTGAAAGATGAATTCCTCCTTCATATTCCACATGGGATGTTTCTGCATTTCCCTTGCTTTTCACCTTTTATCCCATCAACTTTGTAAGGGACAGAGATCTCATTCCTTCACAAAGCAAGCGAGTGAATAAAACTGCTTCTGCAGACCCAGTCCCATCACTGCTCAACTTTGCACAAGTAGAGAAACATCTCAAGAGAAAACTTGAGTCAAGGACAAGGAAAGAAAACCAAGTTTTCAAAGAGCCAAAAATGCAAGCAAGCAGGATTTTTGCAAGCTAGAGGAAAGGGAAAGGAAAGATGAATAGGGTCAGCCAGTCCTTGGTTGAAGCAGAGAGGAAAGTTTTACATGAGAACTAGCTCAGTGGTCTGGAATAGGAAGGTGAGATGGTGTTTTGCAGATCAGTAGTAAAAAGAGGATGAGAGCAATAACCATTATTCATGGGAGTCCTGTAAAGGCAAAGAAATTATAGGTCAGTATTAAAATGGGGGTTTTAAGTAATACAAAACTGGGAAGACTACGAAGAGGTAGCTCAAGATGAGTTTTGGAAATCCAGAGATAATAAGTAAACTGTGGATAAACTGGCAATACCTTGAAATACACTTATTTTATTCAAGAGTAAAACTCTGTGTGAAAGTTCTCATGTCACCCATCCCCTCAGAGGGAGAGCTGGGAAGCTCACGCCGGCTCAATGAGCCTTTGGGTCAGAAGAGAACAGGAGCAGCCCAGGTTCCTGCGGGGCTCTGTGGGTGTAGTTTGCACATTCCTTGTCTGCTCTGTGCCTTGCCCAGCTCATTATTATTGGTTTATCTCTTTCAGGAGCAGTGCCTTTGTACAGAGCACAGACCATGTAAGAAAAAAAAGTCGAGGCTTATCTGTGATCGAAAGCACACACATTTTTGCTAAGGCCCCTCTCTCCAGGCCCCTCAGATGCTATAATTCTGTCAGCAATCTAAGTCCCTGCCTATTGCAGATTGCACTTTAAATGAGTTTCACCAGTACCTGATGTTCCTTACTTTTAGACTTTTTTTCACCTCCCCCATCTGAAGGGATACATTCAAACAAAGAAGGCAAAAGTGCAAAGATTAAACTGAACTTAAACCAGACACCTTCTGCACTCAGATAGCTATGTCCTTTGTTCAGAAGTCACTGACAGCCCTCCCCTTACACTAAGCTGTATTTTTCATTCTCTGCAAATCACAGGACCAGATGCTCCTTTTGACATGTGGAGACAAGTCACAGATTTGGAGGCTTTCTCAATTTGTGTTAGCTAATGTAACAGTTATTATAGCTACATTCTCAATATTGGAGAAACATTCTTCCCTGACTTGATTTGATTTCTTGTCAAAGTAGCTTACAGAAAACACAAGTAGCTATTACTTGGCTTACTCTCTATTCTGTTAAGTTTATTTTCAAAGTGGCATGAAATTAATTTTTCCACTTTGGGTTATTTCTTTTTTATTAGTTTTCGGTGTGAAATGGTTGAATCTGGCTTCTTTCTCTAAAAATGAGAATCTGACTGTAGCGAAAGTACTGCTGGGATGGAAAGTTGATGCACTGGCAGTTGCAGAGGACAGTGTTTATTATCAGTACTGTAGTGCAGGTACAGTTTCTGCAGTACATTGCAGTCTCAGCCGTGGAGGAGGACCCCACTGTAGCCTGTGTGCTGTACAAACAAGAAGCAAGAACAGACAGTGGAGAGGTAACCTTCGGTAGGGAGAGACTTGTTTGGACTCCGTGTTTGGCCAGTGAGCAGCTCAGCTGTCACAGAGTCAGTGCAGAGCTGATGAAAAGGTGCTGTTTGGGTGTTTTCAGTCAAGATATTCTCTCTGAACATGGCAGTTCATGAGCACCCAAACATGTGGGTCTGGAGGAAATTCAGATAAAACTCCCTGTGAGTATGTTAGCTTCAGCTGAATCTCTATGATGGTCATTGTGGAGCAGAGCTTGTCATAAACTAATTTATTTTGATATTTGTCTTGAGCATTATACTGTTACTCTGAGTAAAGAGAAGAGGAGAATTTCATGTGTGTGCCACAACAGGGGTGAATTGTCAGTGGTCTGAAAATCTGTTCACACAGAGTGATGCTCTGCTCTGGTATTAACAGTGTTCTCCCATTTTTCAGTGCAAAGTGTATGCTCATTCATATTGTAATCTATATTATAGATCTTTTTGTAATATATATATATATCTATATATTTTACTTATCCGTAATATACTTTATCAGCTGGATGTAGGTAAACGCACAAATCTGTGTTGTGCAGGTTGCTACATAGCACTAGGGGGTGTGAAAATGTGAGCAGGTTCCTCAGATTCTTTCAAATCTGTGTAGAACAAATAGGCTTTCATTTTTAAAGGCCAGGACCAGATGTGGTAACTGTGTGGCACTTAATTTTTCTTCCTTGGAACAATGAAGGGCTGAGATGACCTTGTAACTTCAAGGAGTCTGCAGCAGTGGTTTCAAACCTGACACTTAGATCAATCACTAAATCATTCCCCTTAGCTGAATTGACTCATTGCCTATTTGCCCACCATGAAAAAAGCAAAAAGCACTGTCCTTTTAATGCCCCTCTTGTATTTCAAAGCCCCTCCTGTGTAAGGCCTGTCCTAAACAATATGCTGTCCAGGCACATAGCAGCCAACCTTTCCAGTGCAGAAGCTACAGGTAATTTAATAAATGGTTCCAGAAGCAGCAGGTTTAATTAACCTACATCTCTTCCACTCAGTAAGCCAGCCCATGGCAGCACTGCCTACAGTACCTGCAGGTCTCCCCCATAAACCCAGTGCCCCATTTCCTCCCCCTCTCCCAAAGATGCTTACAATCTGCCCCCCCCATTTCCTGAATCCCTGTCCATACCCCTCCTCCATCTCTTGTTCCTGAAATCACCCCCAACTGCAGTGTCGCACGTTTTTTCCTTTGCTCCCTGCAGTTCTGGGCCACTCCCACCCTCTCCTTCCCTCCCTCTATTTACATTCTGGCTTTCTGCTCTGCAAACCTGGAGCACGGGTATTTGTGCTGACTGGTGAGCTGTGCTGTGAGTCCACACAACATGCGACTGCCCAGCTAGCTGCTGCCAGCTGAATAAAGAAAGCCTCCTTTCTTCGTGTCTTTTCCTCAGAGAAAGGAATAATACAGCCATTTTCTCTCCTCTACCAATGCCCGATTTTCATTAAGCTCCTGGGAGAGGAAGATTTTTGAGACCTGTGTCCTGAAGGCATTGTCAGATGTGGCTGAAATTGGCTGGCATGTTCAAGATCATTAGGGTCAGGGCTGACAGACAGGCTGGTAGCGTGATTTCATTATTCTTTTCCTTAGAAACCAGGCTAAAAGAAGTGGGTTTGACAGTATAATTGATACTGGGTGTTGTGAGCAAATAAGTGATACCAACAAAAGTGCCTTTAATTTGATACTTGTTTGTCTGCAGTAAGACTTTTGCCAGTATTTCTTAAATGTCTTAAAGGATCATGTCCTCACTACCAGCAAAAACGCACTCCTGGCCTGATTCTGATTAGCAGATAAAATGCCTCCCTAACAGTAAGAGACCCTGCTGTAAGGAACAAATAAGAGCAATGACTTCATTAGAAATTCTCTGACAGTAAACTTAGTTGTGTTAGTTGTTTCCAGTCCAGTCCAGCACACAAAGCACCCAGTGTTCCTTGAAATTTCCTGTTTCCATAACACTCGTCAGGAAATGCTGAATATATGATACATAGACTTCTGTTCCAAGCGTGCTTGGTGACATTCCTCTGCTCATCAGGGGCAGTGCACCCACCCTGAGCTGGACTTGGGTGAGAAAGGGGCATAGGAAAGAACGGTGAAGAACTGGGATTCATCACAGAGGGGAGGAAAAAAGAGAATTGCATGTGGTTAAAACTTCTACCTGCAGAAGTGCAGTGCTGTGTGAGAAACTGCATAGACTGAGTGACTTCCTGAGCAATTTTAATCCCTGGTCTGGCAACAATTTACAGTTTTCCCTTGGAAGTGCTTTTCAACTCAGCATACCTTGGTTATCGTTTCAGGAAGCATTCATAGCCTTTACCTGCTTCACATGGGTGTTGAGAAGTTTCACTAATTAATACGTGAAGATTCTTAAGTCAGAAAGTGCCACGTAACTGCAATGTATTCCTTTTATTACTTCCACATAAGCTGTTTTGATCAGACTCTTCATCTGCACAGCCATCAGGAGATCTCACAGCAGACAACTGTGGAGGTAATTTTTTCTTTACTGAATTGAGCCCCTAGGAATTAATGATTGACTGCTAATAGGTTTATTCCATTAAACATGGGGAGAAGGAAGGTTTTGCCTGAAGTGCAACAGACAAAGAAGGAAAATATCCAAAGAAAAGTGAGCTCTGTGGAATTTAAGTGACCATCTTATGGTATGTGTTGGAACTAGATCTCAGGAATGGGAGAAGAATATTTTATACGGTCTGAAGGTTTGCAGTGAAGTTTGAGCTGCACATTGCCTACTTTCAGTTCATGATTTAAGAAAGGAACCTCTGTAAGAACAAGCAATGAAATCTATCCTATTGCTAGTAGAGAAGTTTTGCAAAGTAAATGTTTATAAACCTTTCATATGAAGTTAATGATGCTTATTAAAACGTTAAAAGCAGTCATTCACAACGACTCCCATTTTTAAGAGCAGTTTTATTATCACACTCTGCTCTCTGAATTAATGGGCAGCTTGGTTACTTATTTGGTTTACAGTAAATGTTGGCCAGATTATACAATTTCGTTCATGAAATATTTAGAGGTTTTTGAAATTATAATAATTTATAAAGTCTGCAGTGTCTACAATATCTGTGATACTGTGACTTTAGCCCTTGAAATAATTCCTAACGCTGATATCCCTATCTGTACTCCTAGAATTCCAGCTCTCCTTAGAGAATTATGTTTGTATAACTTTTTTTTATTTCTCTGAAATATATCCACTTCTAAGTTTATGAAACTTGCTATTTTATGGCAAATCACAGAGGAGTACAGGACTGAAAACAGGGACATGCCATTCATAACTTCATGGAATATGTGACCAGACACACTTTTATGCTTACACGGACTTGATTTGGGCTAGCACAACAAGCTATTATTACATGACTGGAATTATGATATGAGTAGATGAAGAATTAGACCTTTAAAGTCACTGTATTTATGGCTGTGAAAAAAGCTAACAATTAATGCCAAATGCTAACAGTTTCTGGTTACTTTGAAAAAGCATCCCTGGTTTTATTGTCCATGTAGTATGACTGCAATTCCACACGAAGCATATCTTTATTGATATCACTAGGCCCTACATATGGACCTACATGTCAGCATATCCTGTTTACAGTAGAAGAACAGACTTTGAATTAGGTATGTAAAAAGTACAGAAAAAAAGTACTAAAATAAGCTAGTAAACACTTCTGGCAGTGTTTCTTTGTCTTGGATTTTGCTTTTACTTTAGATTGGTTTTGAGAGGAAGAAGGGGGTAGTTTTCTTTTCAATTTGCACAATGCAGAGTGTCAGACCATCTCCTTATCACCCCTGCCTTTCCTCCCCCTTCCTCTCTACTATCTAGAAATCTTTTTGTGTGAAACAGTCCACTTCTTACCTGTGCACACTTGTACTCTACTCATTGGGCAAAGAAATTCTGGCACTTTGACTGTCTTCTAATAAAGGGACATTGTAACACTTAGAAATACTTTAATATTCAGACCAAACTTTCAGTTATCAAGGGTATATTTCCAGGAGAAAAAGCATGAGGAATTAAAATAATTTTCCTTTAGCTAGAAGTCCAGAAATTTCCATGGGAATTTTTTGCAAGTGGGAATGGAAACAGAACCCCTGTTCTTGGGTCTTCGATGAAGTTTCTAGTTTGCTGTTAAAAAAGAGATTCCTTACAATTGCTGCATGACAAATTTTCCACCTTTTCTACCTTCCATGTTCAGTCTGGGAGTATACTCCCTGTGGTTCAAGGTGGGGACAGGAGGACCTCAGCGGACAAAAGAGAGAAAAAAATATGGTTGGCAGTACAAAAACATGTCAAGGGATTCTAGGGCAGATGCATCAGCTGAAACTATTTTTATTTGTAGTAAATAATTAACTGGACTTGAAACTAATGTTTTAAGTTGTCACTGCAGTGCAAAAGCAACAACAATCTACAGTTTTTCTTTCTACACCATCTACACCTGACTCCTAGTTCACCTTTCTTTTAACCATCTCTCAGCCACAGACAAATCACTAAAATAGGAATTGAAGAGTAAATTGCTTTATGAGTCCCTACACTACGTCACACAAGTCAGTAGTGTAAATATATATCATTACATAGGTATTGAACAATTTGCCATTTCATGTTTTTTCACACTTGTCTACAGGACCAGAGAGAACCAGACAAGAAAATTGAAAGATACTCCTGTAATCACTAGTTTGTGTGGGGCATGGCTTCAGGAGCAGAGGATGTTAAATTTAGAATACTTAAGGAAACTAACCAAAATAATCTCTGAGTAATCTGGCGAGTTTGTGGAAAACTGGTAAAAAATAAACATGGAATCTTCCTTTCAAAAACGAAGAAAGGGAAAAATGAAGATATGAGTGACATAGACCAATCGATCTGCACAAATATTCTAAAGTTATCTATTTAGAAGGAACTGTTTTCTTCATGGAAGACAAGAGTACAATTAAAATACAGGTGGATATGTCCATGGGAAATAAGTCACATCAAAGCAATGCAATTCCCTTCTTTACCGGATTGTGATAAGTGATTCAGAGGAAAATGATAGGATATATCTTTCATAAAGAATCTGGTATTTTCTAACATTGCTTTCTCAAAGAGTATTGGAAAAGGGCAGTTCTGATGTGATGACTGTAATGGGAATGCACAGCTTGTTAAAAGATTCTCTCAAATACTAGGAAATTTCAAGTGGATATCTATGGGTCCAGTTCTACACTCAGCTCTTACATTATTTTCACTGGTATCTTGTACAATGAAATATAGAATACAGTTACATCACTTGGAGGTGACACCAAAACACAAGGGTTTGGCTGCAAGCACTTTGAGAGACAAAACTGTAATTCAAAGACATCTTGACAAATTGAGGAAATGGCTTGGTGTCAACAAGAGTAAAATCAATAGGTGCAGTCAGAAACAGAGCAGTTACAAAGTTCAGAATACATGCTGGGAGTTACAGCCTTAAGTTATAAGCAGGGAATGGGATGGTGTTGCAAAAAAAAAAAGACAGAACTTGTTTTGGAGTGTGCTAACAGAAATGTCACATTAGAAATAAGAGGTATCTGTATGGCTGTGCTGAGCATGGCTGAGGCTTTAGCTGGTAAATAGTTTTGGGCACCACGCTCTACAGAAGATGTATCCATATAGAAAAATGATAAGATGTCTATAAAGCATAGCACATGAGCAAGTTTGAATAAATACTGCTTAATCACCCCAGAAAGTAAAAGACTTACAGGAAACATGGAACTTTCAAATACAACCCAGATATTTTGAAGTTGTGAATAATTATGCTCAATGGCCTACAATGATGTAAAAAATAAATGTGCTTAACTTCTGAATTCTGTGTGCTCAGAAATTGCAGTGGTTTACACAGAAACATTCTGGTGAACTCCTTAACTAGCAATTTTAAGAACAGTTTAAATATGGTAAGGATGATTTAAGTGTTCTTGATGCTTCTTTAACTCTAAAAAAATCTGGGTAATTCTATTAATTTTTTATACATCAAACAAAAATGTTAGAGAGGTGAATAACTCTATGAACTAGGATACAAATATTTTTTAAAAGCTCTCTTGCCATAATCACGTGGTCTAAGAAATACCTTCTCAAGATACATAGTGTAGTTCAACTAAAATTAAAAAAGAGTCAAGGAAAGTATTGAAATACCTACTGTTATTTCTTAAAGTCCAGGTTCTAAGAATTGTATTTCAGTTGGATGCTGGGAAATAAGTTATTTCTTTCTCTTAATCAAAATCCCTGGCAGTTGTCAGTTCTCTCTTTTGGCAAGTAATTTTTGTCTAGTAATGTTTTTTGAGTCTGAGTTGTGTGCTGTAGGTTCACTAGATCATATTTGCTCTAAATAAGAAGGTAGGACAATAGTGACTCCCAACTTCACATCTCTCAGGAAAAGAAAACTCCACTTTCTCGTTATACTTTTTACACTTCAGGGTGAAAGTCTCTTGAGTTCTTACAGGAGGCTTGACCTTGAGGTTTTTGAGGGTTTCCTTTAGTCAGAAACAAGTTTTCTTGTTTCTTCTTGTCATCCACATAAGACTAAGGCCTGCTGCCTTCTTCATAAGTACTGACACTGGAGTTGTGCCTGTTTATACAAAACAGTGTTGTTGAATTTCTTCTTTAGATGGGAAGTCACCTGCATAGGCTGCATTTACCTAGTTCGGGAGAGCTCTTGGAAACTGCACACAAGAATGAACCTGCCCGTTGGCCCATCCATCTTTTCAAAATTATAGACAAAACTGTAGTGTTTGGTACTTGCACCCCAACTTTCTGCTGGTAGAAATCAGCATGAATTTCACATGAGGAAAGGTAATTTATACTTAATTAGGTCCAGGATCCTTAGGAAATTGTTGTTTGCCCTTACAGATGTATAAATCACAGGAAGAAAAACTGAATTTGAATCTTTAAAAGCACTCAGTGAAACAGTTAAATCTGTACGTAGTTCTAGACTTCAGTTCAGGAATTACTACTTGGAATGATTAAAACATACTAAAAAGCAGCCACTATTGGGCTTTCTCAAGTCTGTATGCTTATTAAAACCAGAAAGCATGTGAAACAATGATATATTCCCTTAACTAACAGTTTATCTAGCATGAAGGAAAATACCATTACATCAGTCTTGATGAAACCTAATTGCAATTTGACTGTGAGCACATTAACTGCTTTGTGCTCCTAGAGTTACACATTAAAGGTGAATTCCTGAGTGCATTAATAAGCTTAACATCAGAGTCTTGTTGAGAAGAAATATTTTGTGAGTTGTGTTGATCAAACATAATTTTGATCACTTATACTTGATATTAGACCTGATTAAATTGTACAGAAGTCATCCTCCTGACAACAACCTTTTTGTCTGCTCACACTCACAAAAAAAGAAATCCCTGGATCCCAACTGTGTCTGTAATGAAGGTGAATTGTGTTTAATGACTTAAAGAGTGCCATGTTGTGCTTAACAGTTTACATATTGCAAATTACCCTGTAAATACTCTGTTCCTAGATCAAATTAATTGTGTAACAAGTTGTACTGAGAGGCAGTGAATTTTCTTTGCTGCTTTAGCTCCCATGGTCTGGAAGTTTAAAAGGGTTCTCTTTAAATCCTATGCAAAAGCCTTATCTTACCCCCATACGAGTACTTGAACATAGCCATGGAATTCATGATGGCTGCAGATGTTGTAACTCGATATTGAAAACAATAAGCTGGTATGACCTTTATTGGACTTTGACTTGCTTGTCTCTGTTAATAAACCAGTGCACTCAAAATTGTTCAACTTTGCCTTTTATGCACATAACTCATTAAATTTAAGATACACAAATTAAGATCAACTGTAATTACTATGGGCTTACATGGAGGGTGGAGGACCTTATAGCTCTCTACAACTACCTGAAAGGAGGTTGTAGCCAGGTGGGTGTCAGCCTCTATCTCCCAGGTAAAAAGTGGCAAGACAAGAGGAAATGGCCTTGAGTTGCACCAGGGGGGGTTTGGATTGGATATTAGGAAAAATTTCTGTATAGAAAGGCTCATCAAGCATTAAAACAGGCTGCTTGGGGTAGTTGTTGAGGCACTGTCCCTGGAAGTATTTGAAAACCATGTAGATGTGGTACTTAGAGACAGGAGTTAATGCTGGACTTGGCCATGTTGGGTTAATGGTCGGACTCAATCGCTTTAAAGGTCTTTTTCAATCTAAAAGCTTCTATGATTCGATGATTTCATCCTTGATAGCAGAGGTTATTTCCTCTTTTCCCTGTTACCCGAAAGACATTTTCCTGAAAGCTGTTACTGTCTGTCTGAGATGAACCAAGACTAAAGGCAGAGATGAAAACATAGTCGTGGTGCTTAAACGATCTTTCAGGAAAAGCTCCAGGCCGCTGATTTTGGATCAATATAAAACCACATAAGTCACTGATGACTAAAGCCAGTCTTCATGTTCAGCGATAGGGAGGTGAGCCCGGTTCATAGAGGACATGAAAATATTTCATTTGGAAAATATCCCCAGAAACCTCTGCAATCTCCTACCTTACCAGCAATCTTTGTGTTCTGCTGGTGTTCTGATTTTCACTGTGCTGCTTCTGGCAGAGACCCATTTATCAAGAGCTCTGTCAAACTTAAGTCTTTAAATACTTTGGCTGAACCGAAGTGTACCAGTCTGCAGGTGTATAATGCAATGCTGACCTGAGCTCCTGCTGCCCTGGAGCTTCCAGTGACACTCATTCCAAAGTAAGTTGTAACAGGGAACTTGTGATTGATACATTGACTACAGTCCCGTATCAGAAACTGGCTTTAAGAAAAGAATAAAGAAACTACAAGCTCAGGTAGGTTTGAGTAAGGCAGCACAAAATCAAAACAAAAGTAGAACCGCTTACTTTGAGTAGGTTGTGGGAAGCTAGCAACTGATCTAAGAGGAGACTCCTGAAAGTAAACGATCCTGCAGGATGTATGCAGAGTCACATCAATCTAGCTCAACTATGCATTATTTTTCAAAATGTATTTTGGTTATGGAAATCCTTACAGCAATTTGAACTTTCCTTATAGTGGTCTGAAATAAAAGCTGAAGTGCGAATGCCAAAGAATGTTGCAGGAGTAATAAAAATACTGAAGGGCACTGCACTGTTGTGGTGATATCCCCACGGGAGCTTACACTAGTTTTCCTAAACTGGCATTTAAACTTGCTTCCTGTGTTCGCAAAATAAGAGTGATACAACAGTAACATTTGGCTCATTTGAAACTTCACTTTCAGTATTCAGATGGCTAAGTGGGCTTCTGTCCTTACCACCTTCATTCTGTTTTAACCTGTGTAAATAGGCATTGAGAGAAGGGAATGAAAAAAAAGAAAAAACAGAATATACACATCTTGAACCAGACACCAAAAAGTATAGGGTATTTTCTACTTTACCAATTTTTGTCCCACTTTTGTATTTGCATTCTGGCTCATTCCATTCTCATGCCATGGATATGTTAAAATCATCTTTGCCAGTGGGACAGCTGGATACCAGTGTAACACACAAGATAAAAAAGAATACTTCTATCCTTACAGCAGAAGTATACTGTTATACTGGGTGTAAGGCATGGGCCAGATATTGAGTAAAATAATACAAAATAAAAAACATACAAACAAAACTGCAAAAGATTGAATAGCTTCTTGTTAAATGAACATTGTCTGTTTCATGCAATGAAAGGGTGAGAGTTCAGAAGAATCCATTGCATGGGATCGCTTTTTAAGGATTTTATTATACCATATATACACAAGAGGACTCCCAAAAAAATTGCATAAACAAATTTAATTTTAGTATTTTGTAGCTTTTAAAGTACTTGGCTTTACAACCTTGAGGACGCCCTTCTAAGGTATGCTTTAATATGTAATTTCAGTTTTTCTGCCTCTGTGCTCATTTTACATTTCTCTTACTCTCCAAAACTGATTCAATCCCTTCTTAAAAATAGCTGTACTCATTGACTATAAAATGGGTATTTACATTGTATAAAAAGAGCCACACAAAGAATACAAACAAGAAAGGGTCGTAACAGTGGGGCTGAGCTACAGCAGTAGTGAGGTAAAACAGATTGGCTTAATTGCAGGAGTTTTGCTCTGTATGATGAGGTTCTGGTGGGAGAATATCTTCTTGCTTAGCCAGATGTTGTGAATTTGCCCTGCATGTGAGAAAGATGACACAGCTCATTTGCTCTCCAGGGCCCATAGTGTGAGGCAGGGAGTTGGAATACTTTTGTTACCACAACCTCAGAGGTAGGGGTTAATCCTAAACAGATTTCTGTGTCC
>VZTA01017444.1:249727-325068 GCA_013398855.1 Mohoua ochrocephala
TTTTTATTGTGCTCATTTTTAGCACAAACAACAAAGTTTACTAAAATATATAACTCTAATTGGCAACCACTCTCTGTAGAAGATGATGGAAGGCTGCTAGGGTTGTAAGTAATCCAATTTCTATCTATCTCACCAAACTGTTTGTATTGGTTGTTGTTTTATTTGGTGCCCAGTGTTATATTTTGCTGTGAAACTTATTGTGGAATACTTTATGTTTTCATATATCTTTTTTTTATTTGAAGCATGAGGGAAATCAAGCTGAGTAAACTGGAAGGTGGCAGAGAGCCAAAGTTTCTACAAATCTCATCTTAAACTGTTGCTTAGCCTTGAACAGTTGCTTGTTGAGCTCTTGCTGTTTGCCCCCAGTGAGGTGGATGCATTTCAGTGGGGGTAGATGCAAGCTTTTTCTGCTAGAGGCAAAGGTCTGATGTGTAGATTTTTGTTTCATGCCTTTTTGTTTTGTTTGTTTCTGACATCAGCAGAAGCACAATGTGCTCTAGCAGTGTAGGACATGTAAAACGAGTGATACTGCAAGTGAGTGAAAAAAACCATGTTGACCATAGATTTAGATAACACTGGCTAAAGTCTTAGTGAAAAAATAAACTAACTCTCTCTCTTATTTTATTGGTGATCTCATACTTTTAATAATAATGTTATGAGTTGAAATATAGATATTCATAGAAGTGCTGGTCTATTACTGAGCCATATGGTACTAACCCTGATGGGGAGCTAATCTTGAGTCACCTCTTTGGGATATGTCTGCAAGAGGGGGCACCAGGATGGTACAGCTGTCCAGACCTTGGGCCATAAGGGCTGATGGTGCAAAAGAAAGTCCAGAACATGCAGATCAAGGGGTGCATCACTGCCACTGCATCTCCTGCTGATATTAAGCCTTAAAATTGCTAACATGCAGATGAAAAGCTCTTTCCTGTTGCTGGTAAACTTGCCATTAGCCTCAATGTTTGCAGATACTTGCCTGCAGTGTTCATAGAACAGTTCTGCTGCAACTGTGCACATTGGTGCTTGGGTTAACTTGGCACCTGTGCCCACCAGCTCAAACAGCTCTGCTGTGATGCAGGCTGGATTTCACTTGTGCAAGCTGTGATGTACAGAGACTTTGGTGTTACTTACAAGGCTAACGTTAATGTTGTGTGCCTTTGGATTTCAATTGTATTCGTGTCCATTTGCTTCCTTTCTGAATTCTCCTTTCTAAACTCATGAAGGTAGAGTGTTTAGCAACTTATGTTCTTACAGGTTGGAAATTGTGAAACATCAGACTTGTAACTTAGATCTTTCTATTTAGGGAGCAGAGCTCTCTGTGCTGCCTGGACACTTGTCAGCAGCCTTAGTGCCTACTGCTGTGTGTGTAGGCTTTGTCATATGGCTTAAGGCCCCTGTGCCTTTCTCCAAATGTGTTCTGCTTTCCTCAGAGGATCTGGAGTGTGGCCCATTGTTTAAGGGGGTAAGGACCGTGTCAGTGATGCATCGAGGCCTGGGAGTATATTACTGCTGGCTGATGCAAATGTTCTTTATGAAAGAGTTTGGCTCCTTCTTAAAAGGAAAACAAAGTCATTCATGCTGCATCCTGTGCTCACTGTGTGTGGCTTCCCAGTTTCACAAAATGGGTTTCCCTTTCTGCTCTCTAGCTGAGCCTCAGCCTCTGCTCCCCAACCTACGATAACGAAGCATCGTTTCATTCTTGCCCTTGTCACACAAGCAGGGAAGTGGAGGTGCAGGGCTAGGAGAGGCCACAAGGCTGTTGATCTTCTTCAAAACTTGCAATTCCACATGCTCATGTTGGTGTTAACTTACCTGAGATGTGGCAGACCTGAAAGCTTTTATTTGCTTGTGACCCTTCCACTGCCCAGTAATACCAGGTAATGGAAAATCAGCTGCTTCCTCACTGCCAGTAATAAATTTCTGCTCCTAAACAATCCAGACTATCTCCAGGAGCAAATAAAACATTCACCTCTAAACTCTTCTGTGTCTGAACTGCAAGATCTTTTGACTACATCCAGAGCTCTCTGATACACCAGCAGTTGATTTGTTCTTTTTCTCTCCTTCCCAAAGACTTTAAGTGTCATCTGTGCACTTTATGAAACAGAAAAAACTATAATCAAAAGTAGGGCCTGTATTTCTAAGCGTAAAACTTGACTCTATTTTGTGGGATCATGCTAAAACAGTTTTTTGGGGGAGGTTGGGTGGGCTTTGGAGTTTTTTGTTTTGGTTGTTGAGATTTGCTTGTTTGGGTTTTTTGGTTTGTTTTTGTCTTTGGAGGGCGGGAAGGGTTCTTTGTTTTTTTAAAGCAGCAATTGCTAGTGCTAATCAATTTACACACAAAGCCAGAATGACGATTGGAGAAATTAAACATTCATTTTAACTGATACGAAAAACTAGTTTTACTGCACATTAATGATTTCGTAATCCATGTTCTTCCACTCTTTGTCCCATTTACAGTTTTAATATTTTCCTTCTCCACTGGTTGCGTAGCAATTTATATTATACTTATGTTTTCCTTGTTTTGTATCATTATGTTCTGCAGCTATGGATTGCTGCCTCATCGCACCTTACATTTATGATATTTAAAATGTATCCATCTCCTGCATTGTCTTCTATGATTATCCCTGAGAAAGAGAAAGCAAATGGAAATAATCAGGGAGTTTCCCACTTCTCCATCTTCTCATCTTCCTTCTGTGTAACTGTGGTCTTAGCAAGGCTAGTGTCCCATCTTCCCTGCCGTGCTGTGCCCTCTAAGTTTAACTTTTGGATTAGCTGTGCCTCAGAAGGAAATAGGACTTCTCCTACATGGAACCTACTTTAAAAAATAACAACAACAACAACACCAAAACCAACAGTTCCCATACGTTTAACGCAATAAAAATGGCCTGCTCTTGCAGATGTTAGTTTTAAATTCTGTTCCGTTTTTTCTAGTTATTACAACTTTGTTCAGAAGGGAGATGCATTGTGCTTCTGCCTCTGAAGTGATTCAGTAGCATATAAAAATCTGCAGTTTCTCAGGTTTCATATTTCTGTATCGCCAGGAGGAGGGAACATTACTAAGCTTGCAAGGCAAAAGACCTTGTGAACATATTATTTAACAGCTAGTGGAGTTTTCTCGGATGATTAGAAATTAATACTTTTTTTAAGAATACATGAAATGAATGTTGACTAGAAAAATTGGTCAGATTCTGTACTAATTAGTTCTAACTAGTCACTCAGTTGGCCTTTTCATTGCTCCCCCGTTGGTTCCTTCTGTCTTGCTCTTTTATTTTTTATGGCTTCTCTGTACAGATAGTGACTCTTTGTACAGACAACAGTACTGAACCCTGTCTCAGAAGGCACAAATGAAGATTTTCTTGCACTGCTTATTTGTTTGGTAAGGGCAGAGCGAAGTGATAAAACTTGCTGTGAAAACCAAAAAGCTGCAGAGTTTTCATTGTCAGGTTGTGTGTTGGCACCAGACCATGGAAGAAAGACAGGCTTCTGAAAATGTTCCTGGTTTACAAGGAGGGGGTGGGAGTTAAGTGAAATAGTATGTAGGTTGGAAGCGTCCGTGGGGACAGAACAAATTGTAGGGAACAGTTACAAGAACGAAAACTAAGGATGTCTCCAGGTTAAAAATAAGCGTAACTGACACCTGGGTCTTGAGAAAAGTAAGGCTAGTAGGAGTGGACAACAGCTTCATATGTTTATATGAGGGAAAGGTTGTTGATCTTCATAATCACAGCCACAAAACATTAGTAAAATATAGCACCAAACTGGCATAGGATGCTTGAACTGCCTTCAAGTATGAGAATTGCTAAGAGCTTGTGGTTGTGATAGTGCTGGGGCACTGATAAGAGTTTCTGGCATGCACCTATTTGTGATCGCTGTGATTTGCCCTGAAACGTCTTTGCTGGCCACTGCCATGCTGCAATTCCACTGACTCCACGATGGAGAAAAACTGTCATTATTCCCAGTCACAGATTACTACTCAGTTATTTGTAGGTACTGACTGACAAGTGAAGCAAGGTTCCCGACCACATCAGCTTTCAGCTAAAACTAAGGAATGATAATATCATTATATAAAGAGATGCAGAGGATGGTGTGTCACCTTCACGTCTTGGTCAGAGTGGGACTATCAATAGGCAAAGGTCTAGGTTATCATTTAGAAATCTGATGGCAACAACTAATATTTAAATGAAGAAAGGCTTGTAAGTCTCCTATTCTGGCACAAGAAGAGAATTTTAAAAAGCAACAGCCCTGCATATATAATGTATCTGTGGGAACAGACTTTTGTCTGCTGCAGCCATTCATCCCTAGCTGTGTTTCTTGAAGCCTTTCGCATTTATGTGAGGAACTGCAAAAACACAGCATGTGGGGGAAATCTTTCGTTTCCGAGACTTTAGATTTGCAGTTGATTAAGCACTGATCAAAAGCATGTTGATCATGACTTAATGATCCCAGGCACTGATTGAGGGCATCGTTGGATCTGGAGCTCACAGTGAGATACAAGTGGCAGAGACTTCCCCCAGCAGGAGAGTGTAGATCTTGGAGAAAACTAAATGGAGGTGCTCTATGCACTGGGACAGTGTAGACTGCAGTGCCCAAAGCAGGGAGAGAATCTGAGGATTCATTCTGCCTTCTTGCCACCCCTCTCTGGACTCACTGCCCAAAAGGGGCAGAAATAAGTAAATCACCAGAATTCTCAGGGGAAAGAGAGCACCTATGTGCATTGCCATGAAAAAAGGAGTTTGTTGCTTACTCCTCCAACCCCGACAGCCCATGCCACACTGGCAGGAGGCTGACACATATGCCCACTGGAGTGTATGCTTGTAGCTTTAATGGTGAGAGGATTTGTCTTGAGAACACCAGTCACACTTGCTGAGTAAGCCTGAGTGATTTTGTTTCAGGGCTCAATTGGGTTCAATTAAAGTAAATCCAAGAATTACAACAGAGAAGGAAAAATAAGTGTTCACAAAATGAAACACTGAAGATGCACTATGTCCCTAGCCTCCTTCCACTAATGGATTTGAATCCTAAATGAAAACAGTATCACTCAAGAGAAGATGGATCAGGAGTATGGAGTGCATGCAGCCCAGCACAAAGGGGTCAGCTGGCCCATGCGACACCCTCTTGTTGCCACGGTGGAAAGGGCAGCAGCAATTGTGAGAGAAAAGTAAGGGCAAATACTGGGAGCCACTGTCAAATGCTACCAGAGACTTGTCATCAGGGTGAGGGGCTGCATGTAAAAGGCAATTCAGAGTGAAATCGTTTGGGACTGTGTAGCCAGACACACTGTGAGTTTGTGTGGGGGAACTCGATATCCGGAGGTGAAAAGAGCTGTTGGGGACTGACTTTTTAAAGTGGTCAGAATCCAAAACGAGGGAATCAACAAAACCCTGAACACTATGAAATTTGAAATCCAGACTAAATCCTTTTGATGTGTCATCTCATTTTTCAGCTCCAGTTGTAATAAAGAGCAGCAGATAAAAAGCGGGAAGACCTTTGTTGGTCGCTCACACAGCTACAGAGGATCGGCTGCCAGTTAAATAATGGGTGCTGAGCTGAGGCTGAAACTAGAAGGGATAAGATTATAAAGGCGCTTCTAATAGGAATGGCAACTTTAGAAGGGAGCTTCCCATGCACACAGAGTGAAGAAAGTGCTAAGGATATACTAGAACAAGTCTGATTTTGTGGAGTGTGCAGGTCCTTTAAGGATTCTTCACCTTGTGAGCTGACCCGAATAAGTGCTGCAAACAAAACCGGTTCCTGGGACTCCGTGTCCTTCCTTTGCCTATGACTTTCCATCCAGTTCATTGGAAACAGTTCACTGTTTTTCCCTTATACAGATGATGGTGGCTCAGCTCCCTGGAGAAAGAGCTGATACTAGTTATCATCTTATCATTGAACACAACTGCTCTGAATTTTAATGGTAAATCTTCTGCATCTGCAAGTAACATATGGGTAGCACAGAGCTGCAGCTTCCAGAGTTTCCTCCTGCTCACATGTCTTTCAGGTAGCTGTGGAACGGAAACCTGCCACTTCAGCAAAGGCATTTAAAGCAGACCAGCTGTGGGAAGATGTGCCGTGTAAACATGCTGTAGTTAATGTCAGGTATCCTAATGTGTGCTTAATATAATCTTTCTGACTTTGCATTTGTGAGCAGTAATATCCTCTAACATTCTGCTGTTAATAGATTAAGTGCTTCCAGGGTGGCACAATTGATAACACATATATAGATCTGTAGTTAGCAGGAAAGGTCTTCACTTGAGCAGGAGAGCTCATCTAAACCTGCAGCTTCCTCTGAAGGGAAGCATCATAACTACGGGGTGCATTTTGGCTGCAGCAATCGGAGGTGTAGCAACTTGACAATCTCAGAGCAGCTAAAAATAATGCACCTCAAAATGTTTTTTACATGGTCTTTTTACTCAGATCCCTACCCCCAGGGCTGCTGCCCACCCGCTTGTGCCCCCTGCCCTCCTTGGATGTGGCTGCTCTTTTTAAATTGTATTTGCCATTTCAATCACATCTCTCTGCTATTGCATAAAAACAGGCACTGAATTTTCTTGCTGTCAAGGAACAGGAGATCACAACATCTTATGCAGCTGAAAACAGTACCTCGGATATTTGAAAACAATTACCAATTGCCTTTAGCTGCATTGTGAATGCAGCTCTGCTTCCAAGAACTGGAGTCACAAGAGACGGAGGGAAAAATAATTGTTATTGTTTGGGGCAGGGAGAGAGGGGTTATTTCTCTGAACTTTGAGCAGTTACAGTATATGTTCCTTACCCCGTTTATTAGAAATTGCAAATGGGAGACTTGTCTAGGTGAGCAAAATCTGCATGGATGCACCCCATATAGGTAGAATAAGATAATAGTCAGGTGGACACACTGCATTGCCCTGGCATTGTGGCACGTGGTTATAGCTCGTGTGCATCTCTCTCAGCTGTGTCTGCTCTGAGGCATAAAGAGGATAAGTGACTTGTACAAGGCCATTCAGCAGATCACACATGAAGCAAAAAACGCAGAGGTCTTAAAAACAAATTATCAGTCAGGAGGCGAAATTGTTACTCTGAGAACTCTCTCATTTTTTAAATTGTGGTTTTGTTCTAATTTGGAATGACAAACTGTGTATTTCAAAGAAATGATTATATCCTCTCCTCCCACCTGACCTCCAAAGATAGTTTATACTATGGAATAACATTAGTTTTCATAATGTCAGACTTGAGCAATTACTAAGTTACTGTCAAATAAAACAAATCAAGACAAAACATTCCTAGAATGTGGGCAAAAATGCAAAATTCTTTGGGTTTTTGGGTTTTTTTTATTTCCACCCCCTCACTTCGAGTAAGTATTTACTGTCCCTGACAAAAAAAACCTTTCAGTTAAAGAGCAGTACCACATAGGTAACTCTTTCTGTTACAGAGTATTTCAGCCAGTCCTGCTAACTAGACAAATTTTTAAAATCCAGGTAAATAGAATACTGGTTAGTATTTTAACTACTTGCTGAAGAAACTAACTTTTCAGAGAGATACGTTTACCATGACTGCCTCACAGTGTGTCGTGGCATTTCCCTACAACAGCATGGCAGGGAAATATTGCCTTCTGGTGTAGGTTCACAGACTCCTTGCGCAGCAATACTAAATGCACTGTTGCCCAGGTATGAACATGATCTTTTCTGAATCAGAATTGAGTGATGTGGCTTTTCAGTGGCTTTTTTTCTTTTAAACTGAATTGACACCCTCTAATTCTCTTTTTTTTTTAATGTGCTTTGCTGCCTAACAACTGAGCAGTAGGAGTGGCGTGTAGTAGGAATTGTGAAAGGCAAACTGTAATTTCTAGAATACTGGAAAAGAAATCTACACAGCTGTCAACTGTGAGCCATAGCACATTTAAACCTATGACTGCATCCATACGTAAGAGGAGGATGAAATAAAAGCAAACAGTTAGAAATACAAATATAACTGTACTGAATAAAACAGTGGGAACTAACTGCGGCCTCCTGGAAAAAGTTGCACCAACCAATACAAGATGAAATTCAAATGCAGGAAAGAATGATAGAGTCTATTGTAGTTCTACTGATATTTGCAGTAATGGCATCACTGATCCAAGAAAGAATTCTTAGAGTGCAATGAGCACACAGAGTTAGTATCGGTTGAACAACAAAAGTGAGTGTGCTGTTTCCCCAAGATCTTATGCCATGTGCCACATGGCATCTGTACAAACTGCAGCCTATGCATTTTGGGAAGGGGGGAGATGGAGCTGATAACAAGGTGTAATCTCCAAAGGGAAGGGGTAGCAGACAGCTGATGAGAGGAGGGTGTACCTCCACCTATTCCTGTCCCCCTGCAGGGGAAAAAGCACTGCACCTCTTCAGTAAATATAGAAATCTGCAGTCCCTCCACCCTGCACTGCTCGTTCCACCGGTACCAGGGAGCTCCAGAAGGCATTTTGCTGTCTGAGGAGCTTTGCTTTTGCTGCCGCTCCTGGGCATGTGTTTTTACACTCCCAGCATGAAGTAATCAAATGTCCCCTGGCCTGTGTGACTCTCCTCCTGAAAAATTCATAGGACTAGTGTTCTGGTATAATCAGTGATTTCTTTATAACACATCTTTCAAGCCCAGTGGTGGAGCTTTTTTTCTCTGTACATTTGGAAATCTCTGTGGTACCCCACCTGCCCTTTGACCTGGTTAAGCGCAGCTTCATCCCTCCCCTGTAAGCTGAGTGAGGTTCCTTGCTGGAACAAGCTGTGTCTTTAAGCAGGATGAATCTAGATTCAGCTGACATAAATCACCACTGCTCGCTTTTCTTCAGTGAAGCAACTGATTTGCTGTTGCTGAGTTTCTGCCCTAATGTCTCTTCAGGATGCAAACAGCAGTGAGCTCATCAGTTGGGAGTGGCCAGTTTTCAATACAAAAAGCTACTGTAGTTCACACACAAAAATTGTTGGGTAGAAAAAAAAAATCTTTCAGGTGGAGGATTTTGCCCCACACTGATTTTTTCTTTTCCTTCTTTCTTTTATGGAGAGAAAGAGAAGCTGTGCTTTTTAGTACTGTTGCCATGCAAGAATTTGAAGATTAATACAGTGTTTTGGCATAAGGTGCATTTGCATCCACATTTGCAGGCACTAGTACGTGATACCAGTTAGAAACAGGACAGCACAAGTTGCTAACCTGCCCTACCAACCACATTTTCCGTTTGGAATAATGGCAGCTGGTTAGCACAAGCAGCTTGCATGAAAATAAAATTGAAATGAGAGCCTTAACTTTCCTCAGCTTGCCTGATGGCAAACAGAGGAGGCAGTGGCATCAGTTGCCCAGCACAGCGGTGTGACATCCCCTTGCTGAAAGGTCTGATCCTGCCTGTGGAGTCTGTGCTGGTTACAGCCTGGGGAACAGACAGGCTTATAATAAATAGAAACAGTTTCCCAGACACCAGCAGTGCCATTTCAGGCTCAAGCAATTAGCCCAGAGAGAGTTCCTGACCGAAGCTTGCCTTTCAAATGAGGAAGGGAAGCACTCTGTGTGCACACCGTGTGTGTCTCCTGTGTGGCTCTGTTCATCGACCAAAACTAAAGACAGTGTCTTGTGCCCCAGATGGGCACTCCTGTGCTCTCAGCTTCCATGTTCACTTCCTCAGCCACTTTCATGCTACAGACCCCTCCCTCCCTGCCCTTCCCTGGAGTCACACTTCTGACTGTTACTGTCTTTGCAACAGTCTGAGTTTTTTCTTGTTTCTCTCAAGCATCCTCGGGGCACAAATACAACTGTAAAAATTCGAAATTTGAAAGCTTTTTAAAACGGCCTTGCCATAGCATCTGTTGTCGTGTATGAGTGCCTCCTCTATTTCTAACCCTCTTATTAGAAGATATTGGGTTTCCCTCCTCCTTAGAAAGGGAGTGCAGAGCTTATCTGCCAGATTTAACGTCCTCTATATATTCAAGTCTTGTCCCAAGAGCTTTTTCAAGGCTATGTTTGTCCATCCCCTCATGAAGGCCTACAGCAGGCTATGAAGAATGTCTGTGTCTCATCGGGATGTGATTTGACACCTTAACCAAGATGATCCGGTGCTGGCTGCTATCAAAATGGGACTCAGCTAATGGTTAGTACACTGCATTCCTTGCCCCTTGGCTGGCTGATGCAGCACCAGCACTTGGCTCAAGCGATGGAGGGAGGAAATCTGGCAGAAACATTGTCAAATTTTTGTTTGTTCATTTGGTAGGGTGAGTTTTCTGCCAGTGTAGTGCTCTGAGCAGGTTCACTGTGGGGTTAGAGAAGTGCAAGGTTTGGCTCAGAGGTACACGGCAGGGGCGGGGAGCAGGGCGAGGCTCCTTGTTCGTCTGGTTTAATTGCACGCTGGCACTCTCTGCTGCCGCGCCGCTCCCCCGGGCCCTGGCAGCAGCTCTGCCGATCCCGGAGCCGGGGCTGTGCAGCGTCAGCCTGTCCGGGCACAGACGGGGCAGGAATGGTGGGCAGGAGCTCCGCAGCTCCCTCAGCCTGTCCGGGCACAGACGGGGCAGGAATGGTGGGCAGGAGCTCCGCAGCTCCCTCAGCCTGTCCGGGCACAGACGGGGCAGGAATGGTGGGCAGGAGCTCCGCAGCTCCCTCAGCCTGTCCGGGCACAGACGGGGCAGGAATGGTGGGCAGGAGCTCCGCAGCTCCCTCAGCCTGTCCGGGCACAGACGGGGCAGGAATGGTGGGCAGGAGCTCCGCAGCTCCCTCAGCCTGTCCGGGCACAGACGGGGCAGGAATGGTGGGCAGGAGCTCCGCAGCTCCCTCAGCCTGTCCGGGCACAGACGGGGCAGGAATGGTGGGCAGGAGCTCCGCAGCTCCCTCAGCCTGTCCGGGCACAGACGGGGCAGGAATGGTGGGCAGGAGCTCCGCAGCTCCCTCAGCCTGTCCGGGCACAGACGGGGCAGGAATGGTGGGCAGGAGCTCCGCAGCTCCCTCAGCCTGTCCGGGCACAGACGGGGCAGGAATGGTGGGCAGGAGCTCCGCAGCTCCCTCAGCCTGTCCGGGCACAGACGGGGCAGGAATGGTGGGCAGGAGCTCCGCAGCTCCCTCAGCCTGTCCGGGCACAGACGGGGCAGGAATGGTGGGCAGGAGCTCCGCAGCTCCCTCAGCCTGTCCGGGCACAGACGGGGCAGGAATGGTGGGCAGGAGCTCCG
The DNA here is from genome assembly GCA_013398855.1 of Mohoua ochrocephala. Taxonomy (NCBI): domain Eukaryota; kingdom Metazoa; phylum Chordata; class Aves; order Passeriformes; family Acanthizidae; genus Mohoua; species Mohoua ochrocephala. Next base: position 260,878 of record VZTA01017444.1, read on the forward strand.
CAGCTCCCTCAGCCTGTCCGGGCACAGACGGGGCAGGAATGGTGGGCAGGAGCTCCGCAGCTCCCTCAGCCTGTCCGGGCACAGACGGGGCAGGAATGGTGGGCAGGAGCTCCGCAGCTCCCTCAGCCTGTCCGGGCACAGACGGGGCAGGAATGGTGGGCAGGAGCTCCGCAGCTCCCTCAGCCTGTCCGGGCACAGACGGGGCAGGAATGGCGGGCAGGAGCTCCGTGCCCCCCAGCCCCAGCCGTGCTGCCCCGCCGCCTGAGCCGGCTCGGAGTACGCACTACAGCCCAGAGTCTGGCCCGGGTCTCGTGTTTTAACAACAAAACACACCAATGAGGAATCTGTTAGGCCAATATGAAACTGTTTTCTTCCGAATATGCAGGGTTTAAGGGAGTCCCACCCAGCAAGGAATTCCTGTTTCATCAGGTGCTGGAAGGCTGCTAGTGGAAGCGCAGGCATGTCTGTCTCTGGTGTGGGGCCACAGCGCTCATTACAACCAGCATGCAAATACATCCAACACAAACACGCTGGAAATCCAGTCTCTGACTCACAATGTGTGCTGCCTTTGAACTCAATTGCTTTGTAATTTCTGGCAAATGGAGGAAAGATGACCGGACAAAAGGAGTCAAGGGTAGAATACGTCTTTGCTTTCCACTAACCCATTTCTCCCTCATCATCTGCCAAAAGTAAACTTTAATTTTCAATAGAAAAATAAATTTACCCAGACTATATACAGAGGATTGTTTTTAAAATGCGTTTTAGTTTAAGGAAAACACCACCTTATTACACTCATGTTTTTAAGCTATATTAGCAGGAGAAATTAGATCTTTAAGAGCTGAGGCAGGGGATGAAATACAGGCAAAGAGCAGAAAGGGCTTATTCCTGTTGAAGTCCCCCTGCACGCTGTCTGCCAAATATCAGGATGAATACATAGCCAACTGTAGCAGATTGCTTTCACTAGTGCTCTGCTGGTGGGTTAGCAATGCTAGCCTCGGAATTAGGCATTTTGTCATGTTTCACTGCTTAGCTGGCTCTTCTTAGGCTTGAGAAATCTCATGCAGATAGAACCTTTCCCTTCCCTTATACAGACTCGGATCCAGAACAGGTACAAATCGAGATGTCCCATCACATTCCGTGTGGCATGGCACCCAGCTCCCCTGAGGTTCTGGTCTTCCCTTCCACAGTGTGGGCACTGTCACTGCTCCACTTGTAACCAGTGTGATAACTATTACCCCTTTAGATGGGCCCGCTCTGGGGAAATTTTTGTGTGTCTTTTGAAGGCAGTAGTGCTTCAGGAGTTAGTTCTGCAGGCTGGCTATTACTTTGAATTTGGAACATTTCCTGTGGGATAATACTAGAAAAGCTTTCCTTTCCCTTCGCAGTCATGAAGAATTTAGGTATTCAGAAGCATTTTCCTTCTTTGCATATTCAGAGCGAACAAGATCAGGAAACTGGTTCATGAAAAACCCACATTTTCTCCTGCTAACTACAAGCCAGATTGCACAGTAAAGTGAACTGAGAAAATCAGCTGCAGAAATGATTGCTGGCATGAGAGAGGGGTAACACAGGGGCAGAAATGAACAGCTAAGGGCAGCAATTATATAAACCAGCACAACTATCAAAACATTACCGAGTGAATAAAATCCCATAGTACAAACGGAGCAGGACGTAAAACTGACCAAAAAACATACCCTAAAAGTAAGGCTCACTCTGTTCAGCTTTATGCTCTTGGCACAGCTAATGTGGATTGAGGCATCAGAAATGAACCCCCATCATCTTCTCTCTGGTTTGCTGCATCAGCCCCTCAACTCCCCGACTTCCCTTAAAACAAACAAATCTCTAATTCAGAGAGTTGGTGCGACCACCCCAAGGGAGAGTTCCTGGCAGCAGTTGTGGGTTACCATTCGCTTGCAGGCTCTGACAACACCACTGTCCTCATCGGAGCATGAGATGTGACTTTGTCTCCGTGAGCAGATGTGTTCCTTTGAAAACCATCTGAAACGTTTGGCTGGTAGAGAGGCTGATCAAAGCAATGCAGACTTGTGGTACAGATATGGACTACATGCACTGTAAAGGAGACTGTGCTGGGGGTTATCTGGTGAGCAAAAGTTATACTGAGGATAAAAGAGTTCTTTTTAATTCATATGTAGTCTAATAGATTGTATGTTTATTTCTTTATGTTAAAGATTTAACTACGCATCATGATGACACTGTGTCTCTGCTTCTTTTTGCAAAGCTGACTTTCTCTGCTCATATCCTGCACTGCTACTCAAGGAGATCATCATACTTTTTTTTAGGATAATATTTTCTTCACTTCAGCCACATGAGCAGCCTTTATTGTTTTACATCTAATTACCTGCTAAAGAGTCACATAGTTCTGAATCAAATGCATATGAATGATGGACAGTTTTTATTTTGTTTTTATAATCTGAAAGACAGAAGCTTATGAGAAAACAAATGTAGTCTTTCAAGTTTTTTAATCAGCGGAAATTTCAGAGTAAAAACCAAAGTAGTACCATGATGATGTTGGCTTCACTGTGATAGGTAAATATACATGTAACTAAATTTAGTCCCAAATTACTTGAAGACAATGACTGTGCTGCTCTGCAAGTAGATTGTCTTATCTTTTCTGTTTATGTGATGGGAAATTAACCACCTGTGTAAAGTAATGCAACTTTTTCAGACTGTTTTCTCTTGAAGGCTTTGTTCATGTTTTTCTTGCTAAATTGTTCAAGCTTGCATTGAGGACTCAACTTAGTTTTGAGGGACAGGCTCAAATGCTCTTGTTCAGGAACATCTTGTAGAACATAACTGCAGTGTGCATAACAATACTATGCTGTAATTCTCTGCAGCTTTTAGCAATTGAACAGTATTTTCTAATATTTTATAGACATTTCCACCCCAGCAATTCTACAAAGAAATAAAAGTGTTACAACTTCTGTTGTAACAATGGAGGCCTCTATTGCAAGAGTTCCGGGCTCAGTTTTTTGAAACATATAAAAAGACAGATAAGGGACTTAATTTGGTGGTGAGGGGTTTTCTGTTTGTTTGTTTTAAGGCTGCTTCAAGATTACTCAGTTTTGGAAGTCTTTTGAAATACGGTGCATCATAATTGTCTCTGCCTTTTCTGGTTCTTCTATATTAGTCTTACTTTGTGTATCAGCTGCAAGACATCAGACACGGTTTTGTCACTTTCTTGTCTTCTGAAATCTGCTTTTGATTGCAACACTTTGCACCAGAAGTAACAATTCTATATATCCATCCTATAAATGCTGGGATCTTGCCAACACTGGGAATTTCTACATTCCCCACACCCTTTCCTATTCTATTTAAACCAGCTAGTCTCATTTGCAGAGCTGTTCAGAGTAAGTGTAAAAGAAGATTGCCACTTCTATTGCCATAAACTACAGCAAAGAGCTGTGAGAAAGAAGCAGAGTTGGGCTTCAAGATTCCCCTTGTAGATTCAAAGGCTTGACCCTGAATCTTCTAAGAGTTTCATTAAGATGTCCATATTAGGAATGGTCTTTCTGAATCAAGGTCTGATAGAGATGATTAGAAAAAGTCTGAATAAGTCTATTCAGACTAAAGGCTTTCCTTATGCACTGAAACAGGTTTGCTCTTTTGAAATATGTAGTAATGTTTACAAATTATGTAATGTTACAGTGGCAAGGTTTCTTCAGGTATGTCCTACAGATGTTTAAAAGCATGCAGAATATGAGAGACTGATTCTTCTGCTTCAACAAATGACTTTAGCTACATTCTCTATAGTACCTGTATCATTGAGGCCTGAAAAGCACTGCAGCTAGTTTTATATTGGTTTATAGATGAAAATTTTCTTTGGAAATTCATATCTGTAAAGGAAATGTGAGATCTGTGCTACAAACCTTTTTTTTTTAACCATACTAATTGAATGGAATCATGTGTTGTATCTTATTACTTTACCTGGAACACACACACGCACATAATAAAAATACCCTTGCTCCAGCTTTCCCACAGAAGAAGAAATACACTGGATTTTGCAGGTCAGATGACCGCATAAGCAACCAAGCATAATGTTCTTTTGAAATAACATTACATTATTAAATGATTTTCTGTTCAAAATCTTCTCTAACCCGCACACACCTTTCCAAAGAACTCCCTTTAACTAACTATTCTGCAGCATATTTGGGTGAGAGAAAGCAGACAAAGGAGAACTAAGAAGTCTTTTGGCAGGCTGTCTAGAAGTTGTCAGCTGAAGGGTTTTACTAGCCTAAAGGAAATCTCCGTTCTTTGACAAATCTTTTCCTAGATAAGCAAAATTTCAGCGATCCTTTCTCATCAGATTTTTTCATATCTTGAAATTCTTGAATCCACTCTCCTTGGTCTAGGTGGCTGCATGTTTTTTATTAGGCACTATCAATACTTCAAGAGACAAGTTATCCCTAGCCCTCTGTTTGTTAGCAGTGCTTTGCCTCTCTTTTGCAAAGAACTTGTGAATTCAATTAAAACGTGTCATACTTGTGTCACGTGCTTACCCAGCTAGCTGCTAATTCTAAGGCTGCTAAACTTTATTTTGTGAAGCCGTTTCTGAACTTTTCTCTCTTAGGAGGAAATATTAGTTGATAATTTTTAATTTTATGTAACGAAATTATCTACTAGGGCAAGGTTAATGAGCAGCTTGTCTTGACTTGGCCACGAAGGGAAAAACAAAACTGTTACAGTTGTAACAGTGATAAACAAGTACAGCAGCGCATCACAGAATGGGTCAGGCTGGAAGGGACCACAGGGGGTGAGCCTGGTCCCACCTCCCTGCTCAGGCAGGGCCATCCCAGAGCACACGGCACAGGATTGTGTCCAGACAGTTCTCGAATATCTCCAGTGAGGGAGACTCCACACCGTCTCTGGACAACCTGTTCCCACGAGTGGTCCCTGCACAGTAAAGAAATTCTTCCTCATGCTCAGGTGGAATTTCCTGTGCATCAGTTTCTGCCCATTTCCTCTTCTCCTGTTGCTTGTCACCACCGAGCAGAGTTTGGCTCCATCCTCTGACGCCTCCCTTCAGATGCTTAGAGACATCTGGAATAATGGGAAACTACTAATACTAACCTAGCACACGGTAATAACGCTTTCCAATCTCTAAATCTGTGAACGCCTAGAACTATATTCCTCTTACAGACCAGTAGCTCGAACCAGTATGAGATCAGGAGGCCAGTAGTAATGGGTTAAAATTGGTTTCACCTTAGCAAAGCTGAATTCAGTCACTTGACCTTGCTTTAAGTTATTTGTGCTTCAGTACGTCCACTTCCCCCTTAGTAACATGAAGGAAATAATTCCTTTTCCTGTAGTTTTGCCTGACTGCCCTACTTAGACTGTAAAGTCTTTGGAACAACTGCTGTCTGATCTAATGTGCATGTACGGAGCAGAGCACAATGAAGTCCTGATCTCAGCAGGAGCCCCATCTGCTACTGCTGAGATAAATGATCTTTTCAGTACTGGTTGTTTTTTAATCTCTTTAAATTACCATAAATACATTTTTAAAGCCATATGCTTTCATTCTATATCCCACTCCACTGAAGAAATCTGGGTTTCTGTGGAAATATAATTATGTAACCATATAATTAAAGACTGCATCATACCCTGTACATGCAAGAGGGCTGAGTTGAGGTCAAGTGCCAGACTGATCTGCCACTTTATGCAATTCAAGTACCTAAACTTACTTTAGAAGGGTTATTTTAAATATACTTTTGTGTATGCAGTTCTGTACTTTTCCAAAGAGAGAGTATTCTATTGAGTTGCAATTAGTTCAATTAAACTGAAATTGGTTTGCAGTAGAAGAGACCGTGATTCTGAAGAGACCCATTAGTTTCTGGTATTGGGCTCTAGTGTTGCATGCTCACTGAGGAAATCCAAGGCAAATTTCTCATTTTGTTGGAGGGGTGGGAGAGAGAGAACTACATCATAGCAGGAGTACAGCCCACAGGATCGGCTGTGTCAGAGTGGACAGAGGTGAGCAGAAGCTCTGGGAGTGAGGAAACATTCTGCATTTCTCACTCTCTCTGCTGCATCGGTGTCCATGTGTTCCCAGTTTAGCATGTGGCACTGCTGATATCTTGGCAGAGGCATGAGCCGAACATTACAATGTTTGTTAGGGTTTTGGCTGAACACACAAAATTTCCAGAATACTGCAGATGCTTTAAAAGAAGCGGCAAAGTTCAGAAGTTAATAACTTATCCAAACTGAAAGAGGAATATATAGGCTGAGCAAAGAGCATGTCTCTAATCACAGGTATTTTCTCACTGTCGACTTTTAGCGTTTTACCTTAAGTGGTGGAAGCATTGCAGTCTTTCAAAAAATACCACAAGTTTCTTCAACAACAGAAATTATTATTCAGCCTGGATGTTGGGACTGGTGCCATTTCTGTTTAGCAGCGTCTGGGGAATAAGGGTCTCTGTCTCTTGACAGACCTTCCTCTTTCATTCTCTGAAGAACAAGGGTAATTCCTGTGTTACCTGAGCGCTCAAATTTGACCTGTTATAAACTGCTGCGGGGGGCACGCATGCAGAAGAGTGGGCGGAAAAGGATTTCTTGAACCAGGTCCCTGCAGTACATGTTTGCATTACCCAGAGACTCTGACCACTGATAATTATTTCGGTATTCCTTTTTTTGTCTCTTTCTGAACAGAGAAGCTGTTTATACCTAGAGCTCCTTTACTGTTGCGCAATTTAAAACACCGTCATGACGCGGTGATGTTTTAAGAGACGTTTGTGATTTTTTATAGTTCTTCTGCTCGGTTGTTGTGGGGTTTTTGGTGGTGGTGGTTTGGTTTTGGGGTTATTTAACGTCAGGAGACATTAGAGATTTACATAGAAATTTTTCCTTCTTCAAGAAATCCAACTAACAAAGAATGCTTGTAAGCGCCAGGTGCAAAAAAAAGGTAATTGTCTGTAATTGTGAGATTCTTGCTAACACAATGTGTTGCTCAGTTGGATATGTACACAGCATCCATTGCTGCCCATGAAAGTTACATAAACAAATTGGAGCTACAATAGGGACATTTATGTTTAACTTCATTTACATAAAATATATTGATTTTTTTCTTTGGTAGGGGACTGTTTTTTAAACAAAATCAAACATTTACATGTATAAAATATAACATCCATAATTTTTCACAAGTTGTTAAAGTCCAATTAGGTTTCTGCAGTCTGTACTTACTTGATAGGAAGATAATTTGCCGTTACCAAAGAAAATACATTTGGGGTATTTCATATGTAAATCAATTTACTTCACAGAAGAATTTAAAAAGGCTTTGGAAGTTGATGCTTTTGCTAACATCAACATTTGCTTATCTTTGAATGGCTTTTCATAATAACAGAATCTTTGGCACTCCCTTTTGGCCTTCCACCCAGTCTCAAGGTACCTCGCAAACACGAAGTTGCACAGTTCGATCTCATCCCCACATTACAGATGGAGCACAGATAAATCTCTGCCTGTGGTCTGATTTAAATTGCATGTTGGCTTCAGCTTCCAGTGATGGTGGCCAGCTGGCTCTTTTTGAAAAAACCAGTGTAAACTTCCCGAGAAGCTTTGCCTTACACTTGCTGAGCTGTTCTCACTTTCCAGCAAAGGCAGGTTCTGCTGGCACATAAAGGGTGCTCCCCTGCTTGTGCTGAGGCTTCACACCTGCTGGGTGCCTTGGCTGCTGACTGTTCAACCCTCACATGAAACTTAACCACCCATGCAAAGAAGATACCCAGTGTTGTGAAGAGTGGAAGCTCCGGCATCCTTTAGCTGAGCAGGATGTCTCATGCCTTGAGCAGTCAGATAGGCCAAATCACACTGTCTCCTCCTCTGTGAAAACTGCTTATTCTTTCCTGCTCACTGTTGTTCCTCTTTGGATGACAAAAATCCAGGGTTTTTTTTTTATTTCCAAGCACCCATTAAGGACACAAAAAATGAGATTTTCACGATGGGTGAATGAACCCGTTAGCTTTGATCTCATTACTTTGAATAGTGTCTCAGATGTATTTAAAATTAGCCTACTAAAGCAGGTATGACCTTTAAGGGAGAAAGAATTTAGAACTGCTTTTTATTCTGAATCAGGTTCCTCTCCAAATACTTCTTCCAAATTTTAACTATTGAACTGTTTTGGTGATGTGTTTTATCTTGCAAGAGGGCAAATCACTTTATTTAATGTGATTAAAATCTCTCTCACACTATTTTGTAGTTACACCTATGGAAATGAATGCCCACTTATTTTTTATTCTCATCTCTAGATAATATGCAGAGCAGGAACATGGGCTGGAGTTACTGAGCTGACAAACTATACCAAAACACTAGAACTTAAAAGAAACAAAATATTCTTTTTCTGTTGTTGTTTCAGAGACAAGTCAACAAAGCATTTGTCAGAATTAGCACACAATTATAACATCATCTAATTAAAATTCTGCTACGTGCTTTCAGGTGGCTTTAATAACATTCCTGTTCACACCTCCTGGTTATGGAGAGTTAACACATCAAGAACAGGATAATAACTTGTATCTCCAAATTATCTAGAACTTTTCAGAAATCATTTTACTGACAATATAGTATTAGTACCATAATTAGTACCATTCTTTTAAATCTTTGAAGACTAACTATAACTGGGCCTGTTTGTTTTCACCAGGGACCATCTTGCAGTATCCTTCACTAGCAACTGCTGTCTCTCTAGTTTCTCTGCTAGTTATTTAATTTTTCAATTTGCTATTGTCAGCTCCTTTCAACATATTCTGGGACAAAGAGAGAAAAGCCTATTCTGACATATGGGATAGTTGCTGGAAATCATCCAGGGAAGTCTTCCAGATTTGAAGGGGATAGGAGGGGGAGCATTGAGCTATACCCCATAAGGGATTTCTTGTCCTCCCTGGGAAGAAGTCAGAGCAGAAACTGCAACAGGTGATTTCTGGGGTCTGCCAGTCTTTGTCACTGTCTCAAATGAAAGCATTCTCAGCATGAAGGGAAGGTGGAGGTGAGGAACAGAGCAATCACAGGAAACATGCCTGTGGCCGTATTACCTCGGGCTGTGATCTCGTGCAGCCCCGAGTGCTGTGTCAGGTCGGGACATCAGCAGCTGCACTGGGGCCGCTGGGAGCTGGTGGCCAGGCTGGAGCACTGAGCAGTTGTCCTCCCCTGCATCTGTGTTGAATCAATGTCTTCATTTGTCACTCTCTGGGGGGAGGGAACTTTCCTGCGGGGTGAACACTTGTGGGTTTGTGTGCACTTGGATAGCCTGGTGTCCTCTGAATGCCACCAAGGGTACACAAGAGAGACACTGAGGAAAAGGAGGGGAAATCACAGGGAGTTGGTGCATTATCTCTTCATAACCTCATAAGGTACCACCAGTAAGTGCAATGGGAAATACTAGTCCAGGCTCTGGCTTCTTTTCTGATTGCTAACGACTGGTTTGCATTGTAAAATGCTAGAGGTGATGGGTACACACTACCAGGGATTGAATGCAGGGCTTCATTGAAATTGGGCAGTCAATTTTAGTTATGTTATTGTTTTAAGAATGGGCTAAAACATCTGGAAATTGACAGAATGCTAATTTTTATTCTTCTCTCAAAAAAAAGAAATTACCAAATTATTTAAATCATCATGGTAAAAATCCAATTCTAGGTTGTGAACTGGCTGAGGAAGTTGAAGTCTGAAGCATTGGTTATATTTGCCTTTCATGTACAGCTGCAGAAAATCTGTCACTTCCACAGATAGCCCAGATAACCATCCTCACCACGTTGCACCAGCAAATACCCGTCCCACAGCCCCTGTTCACTGCTTCCATGCATTTCAGTATATTCAGGTTGGCATCTTTGCAGATGTCCACACTAGACTTTCCTGATAAACTGGACAGGATGCTGGAAAGGAGTAGAGAGAAATGAAGGAAAAAATGCAGTTCCCCTCAGGCAGATTGTAACTGCACAGGTTTCTTCATTAGGTTGATTGCTGCGTCCATGCAGACTTCCATGAATCCAGAATTCACAGTGTCAATTGACAGATCATTCATCTGGCTTAGGTTGCGTGTTCCCAGAGGCAGGACAGAGGCAATGGGGACAAACTGACACATGTGAAACTCCATCTGAGCACATAAGAGCACTTAACTGTGGAGGTGGTAGAACACTGCAGTAAGTTGGACAGAGGGGTTGTGAAGTCTCCAGCTGTGGAGATACTCAAAACCTGGCACCAGTGTACTGGGCAACCAGTTCTAGCTGGTCCTCCTGGAGCAGGAGCGTTGAACTAGATGGTCTCCTGAGGTCCCTGCCAACCCCAGCCCTTCTGTGTTCCTGTGTCATCTCAAAGATTTATTTCTGAAAGCTGAGGCTTCTTTCACACCTCTGTACAACATCAAAACCACAACCCCACCTCCCACCACTGGCCATTTCCTGGGTGTTGCTTGTTCCAGCAGCAGCAGTCTCTCATTGTGCCATTTTTCACTGGCCTCACCTGCCATGCCAAGGCAGGCTGAGGGTGCAGAAGGGCCTTGTCACACAAGGGTCTGTCAAGAGCGCCATAAAGAATTCTGAGCTAAGCTGTTGGTAAGAATTGTCCCCGAGGCCCTGGTGGGGCTGCGCTGCAGAGCTGCCTGGCCCAGTGAATAATGAGGCCCTGCAGCTGGGAGTTCAGCACAGGAGGGGACAATGTGGGGGCTTGGGGGGACACCTGGCTTGGGAGCTCCTGCTGCCGGTGGCTAACTCCAGTGTTCTGTAGGCAGTGAGGGTAGAGAGGTTTGCAGTCTTCTTAAATGGTGATCATTTCAGTGCTCTGGCTTGTTTTATTTATCGTGCTGGTGTAAATAATGTAGCCAATTGTAGCACATGGCAGACTCGACTGTCCAGAGCTGGGAAGGTGGCCCTGCAGGATAAAACAAAACTTATCCCTGAACAAAGTCTGCCATGTCACAGTCACCATTTGTTCGTTGAGGGCAGAAAGCTCAATGCTGTGCCCTTGTTTGTTAAAGCCTCTTCCCAAACAGACAAAGCCTGGCATGCTTTCCCTTTTCCCTCTGGCACAGTGCTCCACCCCACCAGCATTGTCAACGCACAGCTGCTGAAGGGTTATTTTCTCTGGGAGGTGGTTGTGTGGGGGGATGTTCGTGTACACACATACATGCACAGAAGGATGTGTTCTCCTGAAGAAGAAACAACTTTGTCAGCAAATTATCTCATCTTATTTCAGCTATTATAATCCTCTTCAAGCCTCAACAAAGCACCCACACGTGTTTGATCAAGTCACTATTAAAGAGAAATATTGTGCTATTCTTGCCAACTGGACCACCTACACCTTGGTGTCACTATAATTATTGTCAAATATTATTGTTACAAGAGGGCACAAACTGTGTAGATCTTTCTTTAATATGACAGTGGCCAATTTAATGGAACATTACTGATTAGCACAGCCAGTGCAGAATATGCTAGCATACCTTTTACAAAACTTTATGTTACAGTTGAATGGATTACAGAACACCTCTTGAATGCCTAGTGGCTGGCGTTGTGCCAGAGCCTTTAAAAAAATTGAAAATGCAGCTTGCTTTCTCCTTTTTCATAAAGAAATCTGAAAGCAGAAGCACTGACCTTGGCAAGCTTCTTGCACTAAGTTTTCCAGTAGGCAAAAGCACTATAAATCAAACCAGAATAATCCTGTGTATGTTTTTGTTTTCATGCAGGCTGCTAGGATTGCACTTAAGGACTTGATTTTTATTGCTAAAGGAATGTTTTTAAATCATCAGAACCTGGAGCGTGTTGTGAGCTTAGTCCAAATTTCATCATCATCTTTTGCAATTTGCCTAACGCCCCGGCTCCCATGGAAATACAATTTATTTCTCTTGCAAAAGTCATTACAATCTATGAGCACAAAGAAAGAAACCTGCAGAACAGAAAATGAGCAATAAAATCATGACAAAATCTGCTACCTAGATTCTTTCCCCTAAAGCAGAAAAATAAGATAAACAGTGCTTCTCTTTCTCTCTGAGTTATTATTAGTTCAGTATTATTTATCATACAGCTTGGAAATCTTAAAAGGTTACAGTTTATTTTTCATGCATGGCTTTGGGGAGCCTTTTGACTCTGCTGAGAATTGTAACATGACATTGTTTTCAAAATGAAAGCTCTGAACAGATTATTTTCCACATTATCTAGATAATAGAGGTGATAGATGAGACCAAGTCTAGCTGGTGTAAGCAGTTGTAACTCATTTAAATTATGGAAATTTGCACCAGCAAAGAACCTGCCTCTAAGGAGAGAAGTCTGGGGGAAATGTTCTAATTCAAATTCGTGTTACTGGGTTTTTTGGGGGGTTTTTTGTTGGGGTTTTTTTTTTGTTGTCATTAATATGGACATAACTTGCATTTAGGTTTATGGTAAAGAATACTAAACTGAACAAAAAATTTAATTCCACCTCTATGTGTTCTTTTGTGCTAAACCACTGAAAGATATGTTCCCTAAGCCTGTTTGCAAGCTTCAACTTTCTGTGCATCCAGGTCAGCTAAACACACGCTTAGATCAGAAGCAACTTACAAAGTCTATGTTAACACCAGTGGGACTCCCCGTGTGTTGCAGTAAGCTTTGCTAAATATTGATCATTAGAACACATATTTGAACTTAAAAGCTGTAGTGCTTTCCTGACCGTGGGCTTCCGAGCCCTCCTAAAATGTTGTATCTTCAGCTTAGACTAAATATGTCTCTCTCCATAAACACATGTACGTATTTATATGTACTTTTCCCAGCTGACAGCATTTAATATAATTACCATGCTGTATGTGCTGTATTCATGAGCCAGAAGTATAGGGTATTGGTAGGATTTTCCTTGCTCTCTCTCCTTTTTCTCAGTTTTTCAATCCATATTTTTGACATGTTATTTCTGAGTTCCAGCACCAGCTGGCAAGGGCGAGTCCTCAAACCCACCCACAACTGTTTCTGTCAAAGTCTCGGATCCGTGGGGCTCAGAAGCTCACAGCTCAGCCACAAGACACAGCTCTGTAGGGAATGATCTTTCTCTGCGCATTTTCTCAGTGTGCTGCTGGCACTTATAAAGTTAGTAATCACAAGTGTAATGGGTGGGCCTACTTTGCAATGGGCATAGTTTACAATTAATGTTTTTATTTCTTTTCATGCTATAAGTGAAACTTCCTTTTTCCCAAATTCCCACACGACAGACAGATGTTTAAACATACTGGGGGCAACCACACAATCTTTAGCCCAAGTTTTTCCCTGAAATTCTTTTCTTTCCTCCTGAATCTTCTTTAGCTGGCTTCTTTCCTGAGGTTTCCCATCACCAGAATAAAAGCTTCTACATCCTTATGTACCTTGGGACAAGCGTTATACTGTGAGAAACCACCTGAACCAACATTGGGAGTCATGAAAATAACTGCACTAAGGACTCATCTATTGCTTCATCATCTGCATTTTATGTTTTTCTGTGGAATTGTTTCAACAGATGTAAATCCCCTAGATCGTGCTGTAAGGGTAGCATATTTTACCTTAGCCAAAAACAATTCCTGAAGTATTTGGCTTAAAATAAAAGTATCCGTATGGGGTTTTGCTGATTTAACTCTTCTGGTTTCAAAAAGTAGTTTTACTCACATCTCTAGAGGAACAAATTGTACTAATTTAAGACCTGGCATCTAGTTTAAGAGTCTGTCTAATGAAGGGGGGAAAAAAGGAAGGAGAACTATTTCTCCCATGAAGTTGTCGTATATTAAAATGAAATAACATTTAAAACCAAGACCATTGCCTTAACTAGCTATACTTTATAGTTTATATTGTTATAATGTTGTAACAATATGAGGGGGACCTGTTTAGGGCAGATGAGTGTGGAGAGAGGAGAGAATCTTCTGATGATAGCAATATCAGATGAAGTTTAGGTAACTTAGGCCAGTTTATAGCTGGAAGGCACCCTGTAACTTCCAAAGATGGATGGCTGTACAGCTGGGGGCAGGGATGCTCCTCTCTCGTTATATGGCTTCCCACATCTCTTGGGGTGCAGCGTGGGGGAGGGAGCTCTGCCAGTTCATCTCACTGGGTATAAATGTGCATTTTCTTCTGAGTGTTCTTGCATGATCAGGAAAATTATCTCCTATACAGAGTATCCGTGAAGTGTCTTGCCCAAATGCATGCATTCATCAAAAGCGCTCCTGTAGCTTCTGTAAATAACACTGGTCCACAAATGTCTCGCTGGCTCACAGATGGCTAAGCACTGCTTGCACACCCAGTTGGTAGATGCCTTGCAAATACTTAAGTTGGAGAGAAATGTTAGTCTTTACTGGTAAGCTACAGCTGAAGAGTTTTATTTAGTAGCACTTTTTGGAGATTGGCACAGCAGCATCAAATCTCTGCCTATGAATACCTGCACAAGGTTGTCACCTGTCAGGGTTTCTGTATACAACACCAGCTCAGCTGACAGCACTCTGATATCTTAATTAAAGGATCCCAGTTGGGCTCCCACTCCCAGCACACCTGTAGGAACACCATTGATGGTGTTGCAGTGGTGGCCAGGTAACATTGAGTAGGTGTGCTACACTCTGTTCAATTGTTTTTACTGTGTTCATATGCATCCAGGGCCATTAATGAAATGAAAGGTACTGATCATGAAGGTGTGGGTGGCTTGGGGTTCTGGCTGCTTGGGTTGGGTTTTTGTAATAAATACACAAACTCTGCACCAGAGCTCTTACCAGAGGCCATGTTTAATAAACTACACTTGATACATAATATGCTAGCATGTCATGTCTCAGCAGCATACCCATAATATCTTCTGCCTTACTCTGTAGATACTTTGGGATGTGGAGCATGAAAGGTGTTGAAACTAAAGCCAAATGCTTTCTACAGCGAATTGCGTGCTCACTGTCAGTCTTGCTCAAACGTACATTTTAGTCATCTTTTGTAAGTCAGGGCCCCCAGATTTGCTACATCCCTGTGGTGTAATTTCCTTATTCAAAAGACTGCACTGGTAGTCATTTAAAGACACTATCAATAGTATCAATAATTTGACAGGCTGCCAGCCTAAGAAAATTTTGCAATTGATAATTTTACTGAGAGACAGGTACAAGTGAAGTTTGGGGGGGATCACCTCAATCCAGCTGAGACATAAATTTTAACACTACCGTGGTGCTATTGGATATAAAACACTAAATGAGCAATATTTGATGTGCACATTTCAAACCTGTGCTTGCAAAATTTTCTTGCAGAGTTTATATTAATTGAAATTGTTTAGCTTTTGTTTCAGGCCTTCAGTGGCTATGGTCTGGTACAAAAAGGTAGTGACTGCACTTCTAAACACTCATTTAGATCAGAATCGTCTGATTTCTGCAATCTGCCCAGGTTGTAATTTTAGGATAACATCCTTGAAGCTCTTTGATTTTATCTTACTTCATCCGAAATTCACTTCCTTTTAATATTTCTAGCCCTTAGTTAAATTAAGAGGTAAATGTGTTCTTCTAA
This sequence comes from Mohoua ochrocephala, assembly GCA_013398855.1. Classification (NCBI taxonomy): domain Eukaryota; kingdom Metazoa; phylum Chordata; class Aves; order Passeriformes; family Acanthizidae; genus Mohoua; species Mohoua ochrocephala. The sequence goes on from VZTA01017444.1 coordinate 276,321, forward strand.
GCCTTGTTTAACCCCACTGGAAGTGTCCTTCTGGAAACAGTTCTTTGGAAAGGAAGAAAAGAACTACTTAGGTCGAGTAAAGATTATCAAAATGGATCAATAAGACAAGGCAAAAATACGCCATCAGCATCCAGGTCAGTCTGGGGCAGAGACTGGAGCTATATCTGCATGGCATTGACTTGCTTAGTATAATGAAATGGTGGTGGGAAACAGTCTTGCAAAATTATTATCAGATGAACTTCTATTTCCAAGAGAGGGTTTCTGCATGGCTCTTTTTAAATCTTCAGAGACACCATCTTTAAATCCATGGAGATAACGAAAAGGTATTTAAAATTATTTGACTAATTGTCAATTTAATTTTTTTTAATAAGCATTGTAAAAAAAGCAAAATAGGAAAAAGACCATCCTCTATAATTACATGCAGCCAAATATGAAAATAAGTGAGCTCGGATCCATGCAGAGAACCCTGTACATTTCAGTTGGTTCTCTAAAACATATGTGAAGTTCTTAACGTTGGTAATGTTTTAAAATCAAGCTGAGATTCTCATGAAAAAATTCAAGAAAGATTTGGCTACAGACTGCTTCTAAAATTGGCTAAGGCTTCACAGTAATACTCATTTCTTTCTACATCGTAGTCTAAAACAGTCATTACTTCATGAGCCAATCATGCATGCCAGAGTGCACAAAACTAGAAATTAATAGTATCTAGTGAGCATCCTGTACCCTGATGTTGCACGACATGGAAGAGGGGGGTGACTTTGAAACTTTCAAAGTGAATTAAGAGCTAGTCTCTTGCTTAATCCTGATTCTCGCAGAATTGTGAACAATTCTTTGCTGGCTATCTCACCTTTCACTTCAAGCCACAACAAATTTCATGAAAAGTTCTTACTTACACATCTGCTTAAAGCCGAATGAAAGCAGAATTCAATTAACTTTATGGTGAATCTGTTAAAAACCCACAAAACAAGGGAACCAAAAATTCAATCTGAGGACTGCATCTGATTCTCCATCTTTAACATGCTGCGATGTGTCTAGAGATTACAGCACATATGGTCTGTAAAACCACCCACCATTTCAATATGTCTGAAATACAGAGTAGTACATGTAGCAGCACAAGTTAGAAATTAGGTAGAAGAATGGATGTTAGCCTTAAACCTACAGAAACACAGAATTATACCGTTCAGCCTAAATACGTGTTCCTTTGTTCTGGCATTGCACCCTTTGTTTCTCTGTTAGGCTGGTCTGGAAAAGTTCTCCAGGCGGTTCTTCATGCGCCAGACGTGCTGCACCACCAGGGCAGAGTCAAGGACAATGTGTGTGTTGGAGGAAAACTTCGGCAAGGAGGTTCTGAAATGAGTCACACCAGCGGCACCAACCCTTGCGATTTCTTGCTGTTCTTAAAAGCCTCTGCAGCCTTTACCGTGAGTATCACTTTAGGTAGTTTTGTGCATGAGCAGTTTTGCAATACTTCCATGAAATATGATACGCTATTATACCAGCTTAAAAGAGTCATCAATATTTCAAGTGAAGAAATGTAAAGAGCGTCTCAAAACAGGTGCTGTTTACTGTGCCTCCAACAGATGCCCTTCAATGGGAATTACAGAAGCACAGCAATATAAAAACACTATCCTGGTAATAATACAGATCACAATCACTCTGATGTAAATCTGAGGACACCTCCACAACCTTGTTTCCTGCACTGCGTATCTGACAAAATAGAAGATATTTAATTCCTGGTCAGAGGAAGGTAAAAGAGCCGAGCTTTGTGTCTCAGGAGTTCAGTGATACTGCTGAAATTGTCTTTACCAACCTGTCTTTAACTCCTCTTCAATCATTCTTTAATATAAGTGGGAAAGGGATCCTGCTATTGATTGAACTCTTTGCTTTTATCCAGCCTGCCTCAAGCTTGAAATAGATCTCTCTTGTCATAGAAATAATAATAAAGGTTTCTCATAGTGGAGAAGGGGGTCCTAGGTACTGTGTGAGTTTTTTGTTGCTCACAAAATAAGTCAAATCTCTTTGGATAAACAATGGCACCAGTGCCAGCTTCCACACAAAGACAACTAGTGCTGCACAAATTGATGTGCCACCTTAATGCTCCAGGATTGATTGAACATTTCCCTGCTGTTACTTTTTCTTTTTTTTGGTGCTGTTGTCTTTCCTCAAGAGAACAGTGTTCCTAGCATGACCCCTTTTTCTTTGCACATCAAGTGAAGAAAAATCACCCTTTGCTGTACTTGTGGGGACAGATATTGATCTCGGACACAGTAATGCAAACCAAAAGTAACTCCTTGGGAGCTGAAGGCATTGCCCCAAACATTGGCCTGTGAAGCTGGGGTCAGACTCCAGCCACTGGCCTCCAAGTTTTATTTTTTACCTAATGAGAATCAGTGTTTCTAACATACCCGTGCTGCAGAGAGCCCTGACTCATTTGGCAGAAGTGAAAATTTATTATTGTTTATTATTGATGCTTATAACGCAAAACATTGATGTATGTCACACTCTCAATACATTTTCTTAACGGCCACATCTATGCCAAATGTATTTATATTTCTGCAAGAGTTTATGAGCAGTAATACCAACATTTAATTTTCATAAAAGCTTTTTTTTTTCCAAGAAAATCCCATAAAGCCTCATCACATACCCCAGCTATCACTTACTGTGCAACAGATATTTTATGCTCAGTTTATGTCACTTCAACTCTCTTTAGAAAGTGCCGGAAATGGACATAGCTAAACTCAGGACAAATCTCTTCTGCTGTGCTGGTAAGTATTTGTTTGGCTTGTATAATATACACGAGGTGAAAAGGTGGACAAAGCTTGAGCTGAGATACACATCAAAAAGTTTGTGCATTTTAAAAAAGAAAATACTCAGGAGATAGAGGAGAGACTTGAGAAAATCTTATCAATTAATATAATGATCTACAGACAGATGATGCTGTACAAAACGGTAGTAGCTATTCTCTCTGGAATTCAATTCAAAAAATTCAAGTTATCATACAAGTCACCAGTGGCTGCCTTACTTACAAAAAATTAGGAAGTGCAGCTCTTGGTGAAATGCCACCACAGCTAAGTGCCACAGCGTGAATTAGGCTATGAGTACCCCTTCTGAAAAATGCTCAAAAATAATGGTAACATTTGTAACCAGACTTATGTAGAACCTTTAAATGTCTGAAGCATTTTGCTAATGTCTTCTGTCCAGTTAGGCTTTTTTTTTTTCCCTGAATGGTTCATACTTACACAAACATTTTTCTCTACAGAAAAACTACAGAAATGTGGTCATTGCTACCGCCAGTTGTCATTAATCCTTTGTAGGCAGTCAAGATAGTTATAATAAAACCACACAATCCAAACAAAAATGAATACTTACTATTACTTAAATCTGCTTTCTACAGATTCTTGCAGTCACTGGAGGTTTAATATTCATAGAAAGATTTCGGGGGGAGTGCTATTGTGGCAAAGAAGTGAATTCCATTCCATTTGCAATGAGGACAAAATAGTGCTTGTTGATGTGAGCTTTTTTCTCTTATTTTCTTTCAAATCTAGCTCCTTTTGATTTTAAATTATCTTTCTGATAAGCAGTTTTTACAGCTTATCAGTTGTGGTACCCACCAACTAATTTGTGTGGTAGTTTTCCCTCTTCCTAACTAGGAGACAGTTATTGTACTTTTTCTAACAGAAAAATAATGACTAGGGATGGGCAAAAACGAGGACTAAATGGTGATCAGCCAGCGTTCATAGTCATAAAAAACGAATATATGGTTTTGTGTCCAAGTGAGAGCATTCAAAGAGCTAACAGGAATTCCAGACAGGAGTTGTACAAACACAATGCTCTTTGTGAATATAAATTCAGAGAAGGACAGAAGGCTGTATGAAGTGAACAACCATTCACAGTTCAAGCTTTTTTTTTTTTTTTTTTTCCTCTAACACCATCAGTACAACATTTAACCAGCTTTGCACTTACAAGGTAATTCAGTGCTGATGCTTTGCCTCTCAGAGGATGGAAGATATTTTTGCTGTCATTTGCCTGAGATGGTACTATTTCCTGGTGCTTTAAAGTAAATAATTTATTGTAGCCTGGGGCTTTCGCTCTAAGACTTTTCATATATGATACACTACTTACCTTAGCATTCCTGTTTATGTATTTACATTGCTCTCATCTCAGTGGTTCTCGGGCTCCTGTGTACCAACATGTCTTCCACTCCCTGCAGAGGAGGAGTATAAGTCATTAATGCTTCTGTATCCCTGATGATTTTATTAAATGAAGTTTAATTACTTCCATTGCTTTTGTATAACATAATCTAGTGCTCATTTACTCTATTATTAACATTCAGAGGAATTAAAATAGGGTGCATTTGCATCAGTACACATTGAGCATGATGTAAGGCCAGGCGTAATTAATTTCTCTCGCTTACAGCTATGGAGATTGTTAATTTAAAAAAAAAAGGCAATATGTAGGATTTGATTTTTATTTGCATTAGGTGTCTTATCACTCTGGAGCTGTATATCAGCATTCTGGTTAAGAGTGTTCCTATTTTTACTTTTGAGCACTGTTTACCAGAATGCTGTCAAATGGTAAAATGTCATAGTGGAGCTGATTCTTTTTGCTACAGGGGGAAGGAAATGATACTACACATTCAAAGTTAAGTAACTGAACTACAGATCTAGCTCCTCTTTTGAATGGTAATATTTCAGCAGCTTCAAGGAGAGAAGTTGTGAGCCCCTCAGTCAGGGATTCGTAATTCTCCGGAGAAGACAAGTTGTTCTTTGTAGGTCCCAGTCAGGTTGGGTCCTCCTCCTCCCCTGCACCATAGCTTTGACCCAGTCTGTAGCTGCCGTCCCTGTCAGCCCCGAGTCTGTCATGTCATGGCTCTGGATGTGAGGTCTGGGAGCTCCACACCTCTCTTGCCTTATACTCAGAGATCTGCAGTGTGATCACACCTTGCTTGTTGGGAACCACTGCTTCGAATGACACCATTTGCAGAACTGCCTGGTGTAGGGAGTTCCAAGCTCTGTTTTGGTGCTCCCAGACTGACAGAGAGACAGTGACCTATTTTTTTTACAGAAAGTGCTGAAAAAATGGTTCTTCTAAAAAATTTTAGTTTCTTTAAAAGCTCACTAAAATGGGAGCCCTGGAACTGAGGAATACCTAAATCCTCAAGCACTTTTTAAAAATACATTGCTTATGTAAGAGGATTTGCTAACAGAAATTAGACTAAACCTTTTAAATAAACCATCCACTTTGGAAATATATCGTTCCAGTAGCCTTCTCTGACCTTTTGCAAGGGATCACGTGCATGTGTTTGCTCAAGAATTTTTGGTAGAGAAATGTGGTTGCCTTTCTTGTTGAATTCTTTACTGTTTCCGTGTGGTAGAATGTTAAGAGATTGCTTTTTCTGTCCCCTGTCAATAAGTGACCTGCCTTAACCAGGCACTCAAAATGAATCATAACACTTGTCAGCACGTGCACCAGCAATTGCTAAGGAGCTAACCACTCCAAGGCCATCTGTAGCAGCACTTGCTGTTCATTTCCCAGTACAAGGCTTAGTGTGGTTGTGTCTTTGGCAGTGAATATTATTCATGAAAAGTCCTCATGAGATGGGGGAAGCGAAAGAGAAATGCTCCGTCAGCTGTATCCGTTTTTTTATTGCCTGCTGGTCTTGAAATCAGAGCGGGTAGAGCGGTGCAGAACAGGGACACAGCAACTGAGATGGAGGTGGTCCCCTGGGGACAGGATGAAGGAGTTGGGCAATTGTTTGAAAAGAGGCTTTAGCAAGTGCTTTGGGAGTCTTCTGTTAGGCCCTGAGAAAATCAAAAGTAAAGACTGAGCCAAGGTAGTCAAGGGAATCCAGGCACTTCACCACTGATGTAAACCGTTGCTGCAGACTTAAATCCTAAGGAATTCAGATCCCAGAGCTGAAGATATCATACACTGCCTCAAAGAGAAATTCCTCTCTAGTTAACCCAGTTTTCAGACCCAAAGTCACGAGCATTGGGGGAGCAAGAGGCCTCTTCTCTTTCATGCTGAGGAATTCCAAGGAGAAGAGAGGAAAAGAGAAAGGATACAGAGATAACCCACCCTGGGCCAGTAAAATACTTCTCAAATTCCTGGTGAGGGTCTAGTAAGGAAGGCGAAAAGCAGCCACTAAGATCTCTGCTGAATAGGTACAAGTGTACTGCGTGTGTGTACTGTGTTTAAATTCTTAATGCTCAGTGTCAGTTAACTCTAGAATTACAATGGAATTCCCAGTTTATGCAATTCCCGGTTTATGCATTGAATTCAGATACTGGAAGAAGAAATAGTCATCATCCTTTCAACACTCTGCTTGCTGTGCTAGATAAACAATGTTCAAGTCTACCTTCTCATTGATTTTAGAACATTCTGATACAATCCTAGGCCATTTGACACAAAGGAAGAAAGAAAAAAGCATTCAGCAAACCTTCCTGAAATGTGGTCAAATTAGATTTCTTTAGTTAACAGAAAAAAACATCCTTCAGACTGGTTTAGACCAGTGAAATAATACTGTACTGGGAGAGACTTAATGTGAGGGCATTTGTAATGGACTGCATTTGAAGCTATGGGTAACTGCACAGAATGGGAAGGTCCACTTAGACAATCAGTAGTCTTGTTGTTTCGGTCAAAGAAACATATTTTAAATTTCACAGACACAGAGTTACCCTCAAAAATAACTTGGGAGCCAAAATAAATGGTCCAATAAATTGTTTCTGAGAAAAGTTGGTAGTAAATTCTGTTAATAATACACCTTTTCTTCATGTTCCCCAACCTTGCTAAATGCCTTCCTTGGGCCAATCAGGAGTAAGCATAGACTTAAAATTACATTCATGTTGGATTAATGAAGCACTAATAGGACAATGGATTTAAGTTATTGATGGTAAATTTTAATTTGAGGAAATTCAAAAGACTGAAACAGAAATTAATTAGACCTCACTGTTTGTTCAACAGACTTAGTGCCCTCATACCATAAAACATAGAGAATGCTCAAAGGAAACTTATTGAAAATGAGTTTTTCTTTCTTTAAATTATTTTTTTTATATCTCCATAGCCTTATTTAACAAGAAAGATGTTAAAAAGTCACAAACACATCTAGAAAAGTTATTCATATAAATTTTAATGCTTGGATGGGTCCAGTTTTTTAAAAAAAACCCCACAATATTTTATTCATTAATAATCATTTTCTAATAACAAAATTCTCATGCTCAAATTTCAGGATATCGTGTAAATTGGGGGAAAAAGTATTTCTGTAACTTCAGCTATGTAAAAAGCATCCCTGATAGACTGTGAGCTACCCTGTCTGCATTTTTTTTTTCCTTACTGAAAATCATCATCAGCTTTCATCATATCAGAAGGTATTTTTGTGGGCAATACGATCATGTCTTTCCGTCCAACTTCGATAGGCCACAGAATTTTCAATTTCTTGGTTCAAATAAGCATCACTACTGCAATCTTAGCTCTTTTTTCATAATTAATTTAATATTCCTAAAAAGAAGAAAGCCATAGCTCTAGTTTTTATTTATTAAATCATAAGACCATGCAGACAGAGTAGCAGAATAATCTAGATAATCATCTTTTATGCTAAAAATTCCATGCATGCTTAAGAAATTAATCTGGTTTTTATATGGAACATTCCACAACAAAACAAGTAAGTTTTGAGCTGCACCTAAATGAGATGGATGGGCAGTTACAGTCCTTAAACTCCACAGCATTTCCAACAATCAGTGATTGATTAGAGCAGAGTTTCTAGGTACTCTATGCAAAGCAATTACACCGTCCTCTGAATATCCTTGGCCTGAAGAGGTGGCTGGGAATGGACCATATTTCTCATAGTGTGGTAGGTCTTGTCTGTATTAACAGAACAAAACAGAAGGAGCAAACTGCAGCAGATGCTGCTCCAGTATCTAACTCAGGAGTTCCGAGGGAGCAGCACCACTCGGGATTTGATCCCATATTCTTCTGTGTCTTACATGTTAATCACCTGTGTCTTCCCTGCCTCTGTTTAAAAATTTGAGCTAGTAAAAAGAATGTGTTTTCTTGGAATGCAGGAGCCTGAGAAATATTACTCCCTATTTTAATTATGTAAAATTGTTGCTATTCACACTGATACAGAAATTATGGGGCAAATGTATTGTTTACAGCGTGGGAGTAATACTAGGGATTTTCACTGTGAGACACATGCAAAAAACCCCATCTTGTTTCTGAAATAACATGAGGTCGTGCTCTTTCATTTTTCTCTTCAAGGCACATTATAATTATTGATGATATAGCTGGGCAACAGACGAGTGAAGTTCAATGCTTTGAAATGTAGCAAGAGGAAGTTGTTGTGGAGACTACTTTTAGTCATTTCTAACTCTGCGTAATTATTAGTTGATTCCTTCTTTCTTGTATGTCAGGAAGGGGATGCATTAGCTCATCTCTTTAGAGTGCTGCAACAGGATCTGTCCCTACAGGGGTAGGAATTATCCCCATTAGTGACAAGCAGTGGTCCCAGAAGTGTCACAGAAAGGAGGAACTACATGCACGTCTGTCTGGGCAGTTATAGTGGAATATGAAATGTTGTACAGATAATGTGCACATGAGAGCTTTTACTCAGGCCTATCTAAAGGGAAAGAGTCCCTACTGTACAAATGTTTAGGTCCTTTAGCTGAACATCTTCGCCTTCTGCCTTCCTGCTTTGTAATGCCTTCAAAATTCCGGGTGTGATTCTCTCAGACACATAAGCAGAATAATAAGTCCATGTGCTGCCCTTGCATGGCAAATGCACCTCCTGCACGAGGCGTAATATGGGCCCTCAGGCTTCTCTGTCACAACTCGATACTGTCCTGGTCTTTCCTGAAAGGTCTGAGTCTTTTCTTTCAAGAGTCAGGAAGGACAATACAGGAGCTGCTGCTTCTCTCTGCTTGTTGGCCTCCTGCTACCCACTGCTGTCCAGGCTAGGGCTCTATGTATACCATACATATTTCTATATTACTGTGGTGTTTTTCTAAAAGATATCTGACTTCTTGCTGGGACACTTGGTCAAGTTCCTGGATTAATTGTACCAGAACCTTGGTATGGGTGAAAACGACTAGATTTTCGGTAGATTGGGCTTTAGGTTTTTTGGTAATGATTTTTTCTTTGACTCTACACTGATAAAAAAATACAGTACAGGTATCAGCCTCAACGGCACCTCTGTCTACCATCAATATCTCACAACTGGAATAGAAGATGATTAGTGCCATTCATAGGCTAGAAGAGATCAGAAACAGTTTTCTGGTTTTGTGCTCATAACCCAAGTTTGCCTGGTGTTAGATCTCTCCTGTTCCCTTCCTGTGGTGATTCTTTTTCATACATATGAGCTTTCAAGGTGAATTGGCATGTCAGACTAATGAAGTTGTGAGTGGTTATCCACTGGGGACATCAGTGTTTAAGCATGAGATCATGGCAGGTAAATCTCTTGATTTGAGCCTGCCAGAATGCATGCGGGAGGCCTGCTTTTGGCATTTATATTTTGGAGTTTCCCTCCTTCTAGAACCTCTATTTCTCATATTTTCTAGCCTTCTTAATTAATTGTGTATTTGCAAAAATGCAGTTGACTTTTTAAGCCCTTCAACTTTCTCTTTATGATGAGACATCTGGCACTCTCTCCTAAAGTTGTGAGCCAAAGCAAATCTTGAATTCTAGCTTTACTCTGGTAGTGACCCACTGCCATATACCTGACCGGATAAGTAAAACCAGCAGTAGGTCCCCATTTTTCCTGACTCTTGTTCCTCAGCTAGGAACTTGGTAGAGTTCAGGAACTGCTACAGAGCACCCTTGACTGACCCCTTCCTCTTAGGATGGGGGTGTGACATCAGCTGCTTCCATTCTTCCTGCATTTGGCTTTTGGGCACCATGCCACACCAATCCATCTGAGTGATCTCATCCTGGCAATTTACTCTTACCGGGCTTTTAAAAACTTTGATACAGCTGGTATGGTCTCGGCTTTGCCCAGGCTTGTCCTATTTCTTCTCCAGCAATTCAGAGGAACACACTGGATGTCGGGACATTTGGATTTATCCAGAAATACCTCTGTGACACCTTTCCCTGTAACCTCTAATCTGTGTTACCACCATGTTAAATAAAGCTACTCTGTGTTGTTAGGAGCTACCCTACATAAACTAGAACAGTCAAGAGCTGAAATTCTTCAGCTGCTAAATGGATCCTGTTAATTCTGCCCTTCAGGTCCAAATAAACACTCAGCTCTCTGGCCTCCATGAAGAGGCAATTTGACTTTTTGCTATGGTCCAGGGGCAGGGGAGAGAGACGTGGCAGGTACAGAGTTTATGCCATTTCATGCACACATTGGAGTGGCTGCTTGGATGCGTGTAGCTGTCTTTTTGAAAGACTGCAGTCTTACCTTGCAGCTTCAGCACCTTGTCAGAGTACAGAGTATTTCCCGAGGTGCTGGGGGCCTCAGGTGGCTGCTACCTCTGCTTTTAGCAAAAGCCCCTTCAGTGATCATGACCAACAGCAAATGCTTTTTCCAAGCATTTCACAGAGCTATTAGAAGGACACACAGTCATCTTGCAACAGTGAACAAAACAAAGGCTCAAACAGAAGCTATGCTAGCTGTGAAATCAGAAACAGTTTAGCTATTGATTTTGATAGCAAGGTAATATTTTGGGGGTTTTGCAGTGCTTTATTGTGCTGAGATGTTGTGTTAGCCTACACGTCTTTATTATCTTGCAAGCTGAACAGAGACTGCACACACCCCACCTTAGTTCAGAATCACTACAACTTCTAATTTCTCTGCCAATTGGTGAGGTAAAGGGAACGTGCAGTAGGTCCTCAGGAAGGCTGAAAGGAGAGGTGACCACCTACCTATCACCTTTATCAGAGAGCCAAGCCCAGCAGAGAAAATACCATCAGTCAGTACAGGCTCCGCCAGCTCTCCTGACCTCAGGTCACAGAAAACCCAAGCAAAAGTTGTTTCTCTTTCAGTGTAGCCTGCTTAGAGTCTCTGTGCCTGAGGTTTGGATTTGAGAGAGGACTTTATCTTTACATTAGAATGCAAAAATGAGAGGCTTCCAGAGGCGTGAGAGAGCACACATCACCTCTAACAAACTCTTCTCTATTGCAGTGTAAGACCTTGTCCTTTCCCTTCTTCTATGGGTTTTGGGAGAGAGAAAATCAAATCTGATTCTCTGAAAGAAAGAAGCAGAAGATAAATTAAATCATTGTAATGTTAACGAAATTAAAAATAAAAATCTCTGAGTTCAAACACTGCCTTTGTTCAGAATCTCCTGAAAGATGAGAACAGCCTGTAACACCTGATGGAGCAAAAAGGAGAAAACAGCTTACTAAAACAATAATCTAGCTATGCACGGTAAACAGTTAGTCTAAGAGCAGGAATCCCTGGGAGAATTCCTACCAGTTGTAAAACAGCTGAGAGATATTTCATACTAGTGATTTATGAATATATTTTGGGTTTCAGGCAAGCATTATTTTTAGCCAGACCTTCTATTATAAAATTAAGTCATTTATTTTACTAGTAATAAATATTTAAGACACAACTGCTATGCTTTATAAAATCTAAAAAATTATTAGAACACATGATCAGAGCAGTCAAGACAAAAGCCTTTGACTCAGTATAATCCTTTCTTTCATAGGCTGAGAAGGGATTTTCTCTCTCTAGTTACTTTGAAGAAAGATGTTATTACTTATACCTAGCAGCCATATACTTAAAGATTTCTAAAGAAGTGGTGAAAGAAAGGGTTTGGCAGTCTTGGATTCAGTTTGAAAGTGCTACCAAGTCTACATTACTGATGTGACAAATGAACCTGGATCTAGTCTCTAGTTTGCAGTTAGAGGGAAATGGTGATGGTATCTTGGTTCTACAAAGAATACATAGGACTTCTCAGAAAAGCCTCTGTGTATTTTAATTCTACCTTTGTTATTTACTTGGACTATCTGTTTCAGTCTCTACAACTCAACAAGTTTTGTGCTTATTCATCTTTTAAAATGCGTGAGTATTTTTCAGTGAAGGGAGTATATAAAACATTGAGTCTGCTATGTTTGCCCTCCTGGTACTACATGGCGAGATTATTCTGGGACACATATTGTTTTCTTTGTAACATTAAAATTGTCATTAGCTCATAGCTCATAGCTCACGGCGTCATTCTTTGACTGAATCATTAGTATTTATTCCAAAGAGAGGGGAGCCATTCTTAGTTCCTCTTTGCATTTCCATCAAGAAAGATGCTGCTAAATACAGCTCCCTACCTAGCAGGTGGCTTTTTACCTTTCCTGGTGTCTCAGTGCCGAAGCCAGCAATCTCTGATCTGAAACTGAATATCAAATGCTTCTTGAAAATCAAAAGGTACAGTGTATTGGGTCCATGTTTACTGTAGCAGTTATCACTGGAAAGAAAACCTTCCTCTATGTTAGTTAAGCATGTCCTTCCACAGACAATAAATCAGTCTTGTCTGGAAGGTCGGTGATGGCTTTCAAGGCACTCTGGTATTCAGTCTTGTAAAATTGCTCCCAGTAATTTTCCTGCTCTGCTCTGCTTGCTTGCCTGTAATGGAGTTGATGCGCTCTTTATTTTTCTTTCTCTTTTGAGTAGGTGTTGTATGTTTGCCACTTGAGAGTTCTTTAGGGTCTATTCCAAAATTATCAAAGTTTATAGCACACATTTTCAAATTAACATCCTTAAATATGCCCACAAAATCTGCTGCTTCTCCCCAAATGCATCTTTCTACATTAAACTGCACATTAACACATGAGTACCATTTGCGTTCACAGAGAATGTACAAATAGATGCTCAACAAATTCTGAAAAGATGTTCTGTGAAAATTTTGACAATTATTTAAGGCAAATGTTTTCTAACCTAATAGCTTGTGTGTGTGGCCAAACCCAGCAGGATCTTAGTGTGCTCTCTGGCTTGTTATGATACAGGTGACTCTCACAGTTACCTGCTCAGAGAGGACCCTCTAAATTTAAGTCCCGCTCTAACTTTAAATCTGGGTGTGTATTTCAGCACTCCTGTGGCCTTTTATTTTTAAATTCCTTTCCCTCCAACTATTTTTAGATTCCCAAGACCTATATATATATACAGGGACTAAAACCCCAGTAAGAGCAAGCAGGACGATTTTTTAAACAACCCTTAAATTAAAAAATTAGATTAACAACCCTTAAATTTTTAATGCTTGCTTATATTCAAATGGCTTTTCAGTTCCCACAAACTATACCAAAATCCAATTATTATAGTTTTTTCCATAGATTCTGGCTGTGCAGGCTCCCCTAAGTTTCTGAATACCAACCCATTTTCTTTCCGTGTTGGAAATTTTTACCAAAAATATTTGTCACTTCCGATCTCCACTGATAACTCCTTTGATGTGAAAAGCAGAACCAATTCCGGTTTGCAAGTCTATACTTATGATTTTTCCATGGGACTACCTGCTATCATCCTAAGACTTCACTCTCAGGCTGTTTGACTGAAAAACATGTGGAAAGAGGCTTTAGATGTAACAAGTGTATCACTTTTGCATCATAACTTTTCAATTATCATTTAATTTCATCTTGGTCGACATTAAATATATTTTCCTTAACTAAAAATACTCTGTAAGACAACAGTGCATAACATCTCACAGTATATTTAAAGTAGTTTTTAAAGTCTAATTTGGGATATTATGGAAAGGAAAGAAGTTATGGGTCAATACGCTCTTCAGAGATTCTCAACATTTTCATCTTCTGACCACTTCAGAGTCATTGCTGGCAGCTTTGATTTCTCCCTGAAGTAAAAATACTGTATTTCAAAGCTTAGGCTGTTGATCACTTGGATAGCAACCTTTTCAAACATTCAAAGAAAAAAAAGTCCTGTCCAAGAAAATGTCCTGTTCCTGTGTCATTGTTTTATACTATAAAAAAATAATGATGTACACAGAGTCAGAAGGATTATTACACAACAGATCTGGGCTTCTTTCTGAATGCCTCCCTTTTTCCCATATTGCACCTCTATTATAATAAGTTTATTTGCAAAATCCCAAAGGTTGCCAGGAATCTCTGTCAAAGAAACATTCAGACTTACATAGAATTTAGTAACTGTCATAAACTTTTTTTTCTCTCCTCTTTCTTTAGTTCTGTCAGCTTCCTTATCTTTTAGCTTCTGGCTCCCTTAGGACAAAAGAGTCAGATGAACACAGTCTATCTTTGTCAGATAGACAAGATCAACACCTTTTTGAATGTCTGGAAGGTGCCACATATTTCAAAGTGTGCCCACGAAGGAGCAATAAAAAGTGCATAGCTGAATTTCTGACTGCAATTTCGAACCAGGAATAGGCCTGAATTCCACAATCAAATGCGCTTCTGCAGTGCTGAGTTTAACCGTTTCATTGCAGCCCATCACAGGCAGATCGAGCTGTGGAGTTCACATCCCAAACTCCGATCTGGCTCCCAGCATGTGCAAAGTTCAAAGAGTTTGGAGCAGACACTTCTGCTGCAGTCACACACTGCATGAGCCCGAGCCTTGAAGCAGGACTCAATCACACAGACCAGATTGACTGAACACACCTTGCGATGGCACGGAAGTTATTGCTTCCCCCATAGCTTTTTTTTCCCCCCCTTTTTTCTTGCTTTTTCTTTTTCCCCCCTCCCGTCTGTCTCCAGGTTCTCGAAACTTGGTGTGACCCTTCACAAAGGCAGAGTCCGAGTTCCTGGTTTGTCACAAAGCATTGGAGCCAGGCGAATTTCCCAGGGTCTGCGCTTTCATTCCAAACACTTCACGGAGCTTTAAATCACATCCAGGAGCTCTCCTCTGTGTTTTACAGAGAAGAAAAATTGCATATCTGGCTACTCCTTGAAATTATAACTATTTCATTCACCTATTGAGTACAGTATAGTCATCATTTACAGGCAGATGGGAATTTATATTGTTTCCATGGTTACAATAATAAATACAATGCTGATCTGCCCAGAGTAGCTCTTGTTTTTCAAAAGGGTCTTTAAATTACTTGCATTTTCCAATGGATTTTAAACTTCTTTTTTTTTTATGATGATAATCTAGAAGCTATTTTTTATTATTACAGCATTTATGCTAGACAGCGCTGTTGTTACAAGAAAATGCAATTTCTAATTTCTTTAAAGAATATAGTTAGTGGGATGAGTAAAAATAATGCTGCACTGTGTGTTTATTCTAACCATCACTGTTCTGAAACATAGAAAGATGTTAAAAGCAGCAGTGGAGACACGGCAACAATCTTGAATGTCACCTTTTTTCTTCTTATTTATGGGAATTGCCAAAGAATTCAACCAAGAACTGGTTAAATACCGAGAACAGAACTGGTGAAAAAACTGTAGGCTCATTTTAGAAGAAAGAAAAAAGGGAAAAATGTTATTTGTAGGCTCTTTGAGATTGTGCATGCATTTGAGCAGTACCTCAAATTATAGGCCATATAGTAGGTACTTTAATCCACAAAGAAATATTGTCTGAAGCAGTAAAGTCCTGTTTATGCACAAACCCATTATTTCAAAGTTAATAGGATAAGATTGCTGAATAAATTGTACAGCAACATTATCCATTCTTCAGTCCATTTTCCGTGTTATCACTTAAAACTTTGCAATGTATTTTGCCACTTAGTTGACCTAAGGTAAAATTCTCTTGAATCTGCCTGTGTTGTGATCAAACTCTTTGCAATGGGCATTTTAATGGAAATTATTTATTTCAGCATTTGTCTTTCTAAAGAATTTAAAGGCTGTCTCCTTCTGGAACTAACAGAATTTCTTTGTATGTATTCCTTCCCCTTGGAATCAAATGGAAATGCTGTTGACATGCAATGCAACAGTCAATTTGAGCAGGAACTTTCCTTCCTGAAGTAAATAAACACTGTATCCCGCTGGAATGAGAACAGACAGATTTGGAAGGGAGAATTTCACGAGCTGCACTGAAATATGGCAGAGTAGGAAAAGCACCAATACTCATGGGAATAGGTGTTTGTCATGACCAGGAGCAGTCGGGGAGGACACTGAGCAAAGCTCGTGCATCCTGCTCAGTACCTGTTGTATCAAACCAGGTCTGGTTTGTAAATCCTGGTTTCTAATCCTCGGGTGTCTGTGAAATGCTATGTGGGCCTCTTTTTATTGGAAAACTAGCTTGATTTGGAGGTTGGGGAAAGGAGGGGCAGAGACTGGGAGCTGATGCTAAACATTGATTTTACTGTAACAGCCTGGCCCGACACATCGCTTAGGAAAGACTCGGTAATTACTCTATTGGGTTGCTTCCCCAGGCTCAGGATTCAAATAATGTAGGCTGACTATGTGGCAAAACAGGATTAAAAATGTATTTAAGGCAAGATGCTGTCTGGGCTGAATACAGAGCCGCTACAACTTGCCAGAAAAACAGCGAGCCAGTGCAGAGAATTCAAGAGGGAGTCTGTCTGGATTTAAGTGTTGACCAGGCTTTGGGCTCATATATCAGCTGAAGGGCTGCAAAGAAAAGCAGCACGTCTCAGGGATCCTTTTTGTTTTGTAAAGATTAGTAACTCCCTGGTGTTCTCTTCTGTGTAAAGATAACCGTGCTTAAGAAATTACTTGGCTACACTTGTTTTCCTAGCCTGTCTTCCTCATTGATTTTGAGCAATCTTTTCAAACAAGACATGAAATTCAGAGAGAATACATCTTAAGCAGCCGGGTGCTTGAAGGAATGAAATTTGAGGCTGGTGATTTGAGGCAGTAACAAGGCAGAGCCGTGCTCCAGGACAGAGCAGCTACCCCTTGGCATGCGCCGCTCCAGGACCGGTCCCAGCCCTGCCCAGGTTTGGCTGTGTGCTGGAGCACTGGGATCCAGAGTGGTTGGCATCTCCCTGGAATAGGTTTGCACCGAGTTTTGTCACTCACTGTGTATGAAGGATGCCCAAAAATGCAAGGGAAAACACTTAAGTAGCAGGCTGTGAGCATGTGAATCAACCACAAGTTGCAATGACAAATTAAAGACTCAAAAATTGCAGTAAAGGATTTGTGTGTGAAGGAAGGTAAAATTATTGTTTCTTTACACATATGAATGCTGTCTATCAATGATATTAACACCAGTAACTGGTGGTGTCTTCAAGCAGATATCAAGGAAGAATATGAATTCTTAGATGCACGGGGCTCAAATGATGTAATGGAAAAGATAAATGTAGTTGCACTCCCAGCAATGTTTTACCAAGCCTTTGTGACTTAATAAAGGCCGGAGCAAATATTCTTATTCATCCTTCCAGTCTGTGGTTTCACAGTGCTATGATGCTCAGTTCCTCAGAACTGGGTGCATTTCCAAATCTTATTCCTTGAAGTGCACCACTCATCCTTGAGAGGCCATAAACTTCAGGATGGGTGACAGAGTTCAACCTGCCTCAGAGTCTGCGCTTGTAGTGCAGGAAGAAGCAGCCAAATCTGAGGGACTGCTTCTGTGTACTTGCTTTGTTTGGGTTGGTTTGAACTCAAGGATGTAATCAAAAAGAAGCCCCACGGACTTTAGGAATTACTGAAGAAACCAGAATAGGCTCTTATTAGCTGAAAAATTAACCATGTGTAACATGTTTCTTTTAGGAAGTCTATAACAAGATAGTACTTTTGAACAAATGTGTTCTTGATTAGCAAAATACCCCATAATCACAGGAAACTTAGTGGGACACATGGGCTTAACCTTTCTCCTAAAGTCTCTTTTTAAGCACCTGATACTGTTCTCTGAAAGTGTGCAAGGTAAGATATAATCCAAAAAATTACATGGTAACCATTAAAAATCTTTCACAGGAACACTGTTAACTTTTTATATTGATTTCAGAAAGGTGATATTATAATTTGGGGGTGGGGGAAGGGAGGAACAGGGAGCAGGTAGAAAGTTTTACTGGAAAGCCAGCTGTGTTGTGCTGTTTAGCATGTCCAAAACATGTTGATATCTTGATCATGAGGCAAATTTTGAAGGTAATCAGTACTAGGTAGCCCTGATCATCTTGGTAATGGTATTCTGAAATGTAAGTGAAAACAGACATTATGAAGATTTGGTAAATTTGAAAGTCTTTTTAGTTGGTACGTGATTTTACGTCCCTGACGACTAGAACTAATAAGGTCAGGGTTTCACACTCGGTCTCTAACACACTGAGTAGCATATATTTTGGAAGACACAATTGTAAGACTTCCACTTTTGCACATTTCTATCTTATTTTCATGCTATTAAAAAGGGAAATTTTTTTTTTCCATTCTTTTATTATCAGTTTTACTACGTATGTCCTATTTAAACTGTTTTTGAATGGTGAATTTGCAGTTTAGAAGAAAAGGAGTCAGGAGAACTAGAAAATTTTGCTAAAACAGGATTTGATGTAGTTCAATAAAAAACAGTTTTCAGTAAGTCTCAAGGTTTGGAGGAGACTCAGAGCCCAGACATCATAAGGGCTCCACAGTCAACATTTTGTACTGCTAGTCTGTTTAGAGGCTTTGAGGGACAAAAATCAAGTCTTATGTGACTAGTCTTTACACTGCCTACATATGGAGGGAAAACCACTGGAAATGCATAAACATTAACCTAGCTTTTCCATGTGATGGGCTCATGTCCTTCTTTCCACTGAACATGGTCCAAGCATAAGTAATGTGGCTCTTGATTTCATTTTCTCTCTAATTTTGCTAATGTTTCTTTGGCTGACTAAAATACTCCGAAGTACTAAATCTTCTCGACCTCGGTTATATACAGTGGTGAAGGGAGATGAAGCAGACAGTGAACTTCTGTGCTAAGGAACATGAAGGATACTGTTCCCTCACTCAGTGATCTTTCCTGAACTGCTGCTGTCTTCCAACATATAGTGTCAACATCTGTAAGATATTGCAAGCTGATAATTGATGGGTGGGACAAGTGCTGATGAGCCAGTCTCAAGATGCAAATCAAGAGCCTGTTTCCTACAGCAAGAATCAAATATGGTAAAACAGTGCTTCATTCAGCTTTGACATTAATACTTTCGTTTTCAGCACCATCCAAAGAGCATCCTTATTTGGTAAACTGTGGCTAACAGAAAGTAGTTGTGATTTTTTCATTAAAGAATAATGTATGCTTTGATGATCTTGAAGAAAAGATAAATATACTTTTTCTTAAGCTACTTATTTCTAAAATTAGAATCCTTCTCTAATGGATATTCTCACCCAGTGGTAGACTTTACTCATCTGGCACTGCTTGTTTCTTTTTTATACAGAGTTTAGATCAGGGATGGATAGGGGTAGTGTAAATGTGTTCACAAGATGGGACATATTTAGACTCAGATACTTCAGTCTGCATTAAAAAAAAACCAAAAAGACCCGACAACAAACCAAGAAGCAAAACCCGCTGGAACTCAGAAGTCATGCTTCACTGACAGCTTCTTCTCCTTTCCCTTGTCCTGTGGATGCAGGTGTGTTGTTCTTAGCAGGACTCGGGGTGGTGTGATTTAACCAGTTATTTGCATTTAACGCTGCTGCAGTTTCAAACCAGAAGATGTTTGATGCATCAGGCCAGTACCCAAGACAAGAGTGACAACTGCCCGTGCTGCTGCTCCAGCACAGCTCAGCGCAGTCGGGAGAGAAACCCTGAGAGACAGAGGCTGCTGGGCCTCTGGGTAGCTCTGCTTTTATCTTTCTTCCATTCTGCAGATTTGCTTTGCAGAAATATTTTGTTTACTGAGTATTTTCTCCTCAGTATATGCAAAAGACTTCTCTCAAATGAAACAATTCAGTAGGGATGGAGAGGAGTTATGCACTGTGCACAGAGATGAGATGCTGCCCACCACAGAGGTGGAGGCAACACTTCCTAGACAGTCTTGTGCATTTCGTGCTTCCAAAGGGAGACTAATTTATTCCCTTGAAAGTGGAGGAAACTTTTTGTTTGAATAAAAGCAGTCTTTTGAGTATAGTCCTCTCTATTTTTCTGCAAGCACAGTGGGAAGGCCCATGTAAAGAGCCACATCTACTTACTGCTCCTTAACAGTGAAACAATGAAATTTCTTCTTATTACCTAAATCAGCATCTATTTGATCTCATTGATGAAATGAAGTGACAAAAATCCCATGTCACGGCTCTTAAAATGGAATTTTTTTTCTTGGTGAGAAAGGCAGTATCTAACAGCACTCTGCTGAAAGGCTTTATCATTTCTGCTGTCACCACTGGGTAGTTACTCCCTTGACTAATTCACCGAGGCAGCAAACTTTGATAAGTCATCACACAATTCTTTCTTTAAGGTACCAAAATATATCTACTATTAGGAAGAGATAAGTCTATAATTTTTCAGTGTACCAGTGTTTTAATTTTGATAATCAAATAAATGTGATGGCTTCTGGAGCCAGCACACAGAAGTAATTCTCATTTAACTTAGATGGGGCAGGGTGGGTTGTACTCTCCTAAGCAATCTGAGGTTTGTATTTCCATGTGGGAAATACACCTTTTTTGCTCAAACCTCTGATGTTTAACCATACACCTGTCAACTTTCCTTTAAAACACTCCATTTGTACCGTTTTGGTTGCAGTGCTGGAAGTGGGTGGTTGTGACTCTCCTTGTTCTGAGCAGAACCCGGAGCAGTCATATCATCATTAGGTAATGACACCCTAGAGTTGACAGGCTTCCAAAATCTTTTTGGTCTCACAACTGATACAAATCTTCATAATTGATTTGGATTGTGGGGCTGGTAATACAGCACTGAGTAGCAATTAATGCTAACATTTTAGTTTCATTTCATTCTGTCAAATACGCTTGACACTCTTTTTATGTGTGAGATTGCCAGGTATAAAGCCATGTGTCTCATTATATGCCTATTTGTCACCTCCCTTCAGATCGCTGACACAAGTGATGCAGGTAAAACCTCCCTACTCTAAATTCTTTTAACTCACTGGTTTTGCAAGAAGAATTTATGAGAGATGTGCCTATAGTTTCAGGAAATCAGACCAGTTGCCACTACTGCCTCATAGGAGGCACATGGTAAAAAAAATTATGCTTCCATTTAAAATAAAAATAATTTTTTAAAAATGCCTAAATAAAGATATTTCTATTGTTGTAGTGCCACTTGGAAACAGAACCATATTTCATTGTGAATTATATGTGCTTCTGCTGTTTCAAAATTCAACAGACTTATATCTGTGCAAATCAGGCTGGCATTGGTGCCTGGAATCCCAGAGAGCCAAGCCTCCCATACCAGCAGTGCCCACAGATGTGCCACAGGGCAGTTTGCATTTTCCTCTACTGTTTTTAAGCTAGGGTGAGATTCTTTTGGCAACTCATTAAACACATTCCCAGAGCATCAATTTAATGCAAAATTATTATAGAAATTTCTCATCTTTCAACTGTTCCATTATTTAGTGAACATATATTGTGTTTGATTAAGATTTGGTCTTGGTGGCCCATGCTGTACTAAAAGGCTTTTTTTAGGACTGCTGGGTAGATACAATAATCATTTGATCACTGTGAGACCACAGGTTGTTAACTTACTGTGAAACTTCTGATGCTCTAGCAAAAGTTACCAGTTTGAGGGAAAAAAATTGACGGCCTATTTGGGGTGTTAATAGGTGTGTTGTCTTTGCTCTGTTTGCCAGTGCTGGGAATTTTTATGCATATGGTAACAAACACTGCTCTTGCTATCTGCTCATCTTATGCACATTGACTTGGGGATGTATCAGTGCCAAATAGGACATGACAGTTCCAAAGAGCTCTTAAAAGGTAAACCTGTGACATGACAAGGAGCGTAAGAATGCCTGATCCAGGAGGGATCATGAAAAGCCTCTAACAAGTGTAGGAATCCCTGCCATCCAGATTTCTGTCTCTGCACTATAGGGGGTTGCACACAAGCTGGAGGGCAACTAAGAGGACAAATCCCACCCATTTAAAGGTTCATAGGTGTCAGCCCAACAGACCCTGCTGTGGTTTTACTGAGGAACTCCTCCAGCCTCAGAGGAGACTCAGGTGCTGCACGCAGAGCCTCTCCTCCTCCTCTGAATACACTGGGCACCCTTTCCTGCGGGTTCAAAGGGAAGGGGGCAGGAGAGCTGGCTGAGGCTGGTCCTTCCCTCACCCTGCACTTCTTCCCTTGCCTCGGCACGTGGGCTGGGCCAGCAGGAGTCCCACTGCTGAGCCTGGGGTTCAGGGGACTGGTTGCACCAATAATCTGAACAGGGTCACCTGAACAATGGAGAAAATAGCTATGAAGATTGCCCAGGAAATCCTGGGAAATTTCTACCTCAATTTCCATTTTTATGTCAATTTTTGGAAGCTGAGCAAGTTTCAATAGGTTTCGTCATTGATTCAACGGTGAAGTGCAGCCAGGATTGAGCAAGCTTTGGGATTCCTTAGTCGCCTCTTCATCTGCCCATTCATCCACTCCTTTGTTAAAAAAGAAGTGGTAAACTGAAACCCCACCACAGACTACTGGAGCATTTGAACATCCAGAACCTGAAATTAAAGAATTAAAAGCCTTTTTCTTTTTTTTTCTTGTTGTTGGTGTTGTTGTTGTTGTTGTTTAAAGCACATAAGATGTTCTTTGAAATATTAGTTAGCACTATTGCCTTGTGCACTTTGAGAGCCTTCAAAATGCAAAAAACATTAACGTGCTTTAAATAGTTAGTAAAAAGTTAGTCTTGACCCATAGGCTAGGCAGTTTCAGTCTTCCAGTAATTCATAATTCTGTTTCCTCAGGATATGTCACTTCCCCAAACTTTTCAGCCTAGCCTGCTTTGTGCCATGTTGCTTTTCAGTGCCTTAAAGAAAGAAAACGTTTCTTTCAGTGTTACCAAATAAATGGCTGTCAGTGGTGGGATCACTGAAGAGAGACCATGAATATGAAGGTCACTGCTGTAGAGCTTTTTGTACTCTGTGTTTGCCAGGGTCGTCTGTGCAGTATCTTTGGCAAGGTGGTTGGTGTCACAGCTTCATTGCAACCTCTTAAAGTGCATTGTGCAACATGAATGAGTCTTTTGCAAATGTACACAGGCTGTGGTGGAAGCGGGGGGGGGGGTGAATAAATACATTATTACATAATTTTTAAGTCTCTCTAATCTCTTTCCTTTTTACGCAAGTTTAGCAATTTTGCAAAATCCCATTTGAGCTAAATCATGTTAGAAAGAGCCTAATAACAGCTTTATTTCTTGTTATTAAATCATATTTCATTTAAAAAAAAAAACCAGCACCACAGAAACATTGTTAAATAACATCGTGATGCAACTGTTTGGGTCTCCCTGGGCTCTTTCTGTGCAGCATGCAATTGGTACCTGCCAGCAGAACTAATCGAATACAGAAGAGATAATAGAGGTCACAGCACCAGTGTGTGTGCCTGGCTGTGGGTGTGCATATCTACAGATGTGTGCACACTGATGTTATAGGCATATATACACACCATGCTGTATCACTGTCACAGCATAATCCTCTTGAAAGCAAGATTCTTTTCCCAAATGATCTCTCCTGCTAGCATTTATCACTTTTATTCTTTTAGTGATTGATATTTTTTCTATGATGTGCTATTTGGTACATAGGACTTTATGGATTTAACAGTTTTATTAATTTGAGAGGTTTCCTCTGCACAATAAAATACTTCAGAACGACAAAGGAAGTATCATAAATGAATTGATTTGTCACCTATCAGAATGTAATCCAGCAGTGATTTCATTACTGTGCTTATTTCCCTTCAATTATCTGCAAACTTAAAATGTGACATAACAGCCCTGTATCAATTAACAGAGGAATAAACGCAAATGTGACTGGGTTTTACAAACAACCTCCAGATTACTGGTGCTTCATATTAATTTTTATTCCTTAAGGACCAATATTCCTTGAGATAAACATTTGTTGGAGTATTGTAAGTGAGCTTTGTCTCCCTGGAAAGCAACAGATAAATTGTGATAAAATTTCAGTATTTGAACACGTAACACTGATGTTATGGAGGGCTGCATGCATCCAACATGATGGGGTTTCTCTTTAAGACACTTCCTCATACCTATCACTAAGTGGGATCATAAAAGAGTTGTCTAAAATACAAACTGTGAGTATCTAAAAGGATATGGGATGAGTTTTCCAGCACACACAACTGAAGTTGTCAAGGCCTGTAGAAATGGCATAAAATCAAGATGCTGAATTCTCCCAGGTGTCTTTGAAAGTCCCAAAGTCTATGGCTTTATTCACATATTTACCCTGAAACAGCTGTAGCTGCTATAAAAGTGATTCTATTTTGACCCATTGTGAAGAGGTAATTTATGCAATCCTGTGCTGAGATGGACCTGGGACATGTGATTTGTTACCACAGACCAGGGTAGTGACTTCTTGAATGGTGACTTTTCAAATGTTGAAATCAAGTGAGCATCGTGAGATGCACTGAATTCTCTGGGATTTTTATTGCCTGGAAGTCTGGTAAAAAAATTATAGGATCATAAGATCGTATCTCAGGAGACGCCATGATTAAACAAACACAATTTTATGTTTTAAAATTGAATAGACAGTAACTGAGCTAACTTCCTACTGCCATGGACCCAAGCACTCAGTGAAGGGAGGTTATTCCTAATGATATAAAGAGTTTGAAACTGCAAGGGACCGGGGAAATGGAGATTTGCATTTCTTCCTTCTCCAGGAATGTAGCTTTTCTGCCTTTCACCAGCTGTCTTAAACCTGACAGCAAAGAAGTGTCACAGAAGATAGTAACAAACCAAACTGTCCTAAATTATGGTACCAGTTTATTGATATCCCCCAATTTAATCTTTAAAGGCATTGAAAATAACTGAAAGTAAATAAAATATCTCAAGTAAAATATGAAATAGAAAGCATCAGGTCTATTCTTTGAGGCTGAGAAACTGGATGGAATTATATAGGAGCACGTGCTACTGGAACACTGCACTGCAAATATACAAATGTAATATTTTATCAGGCCAGAAAAACTGTCAGAAAAACAGGTGTATTCATGTCAAGTAATTCTTTCTTCCTGAGCTTTGCTTTCATATACTGTATGTGGTTACACCAAATTATTCATGTGCACTAATTCTAGGTTTCATTCATGAGTTCGCAAGATGAATGAGAGACAGGCTCAAACAGGGGAAAAATGAATAAACCTGAAATAAATTCAAGGTGAACAAGTATTCCTTCTTTCTACCTTGACTGTTTCGTTCCCACTCTGAGCCATGATCACTAATAAAGGTCTACAATATGTTTGGCATTAAAATAGGCCAATATATGCAAAGCATGTCTTTCAAAGTCATTCTGTGGCAAGAATGTTTTCTTTAGGCTGTGTTTGCACAGGGGGAGGTTTCAAGTGTACCTGCAGCAGGCCAATATAGCTGAAAGCTTACAATTAGTGAAAAAATCGGGAAAATATGAAAGTGCCTGGAATTTTCCTAGTATCCTCAAAATGTGTTCATAATCACACATTCACAAACTTTCAACAGGTTGGTGATTGTCTTCTGGTCCAATATTTCACTGTTTGCTCTAAAGAAGACATCTCTGGTCGCTCATTTTGTTTCTATTTCTGTAATGCTGTAGTACGGACACCCAATGGCACAATAGATTAAGATATCCACTGTATCTAAGTGATCATAACAGGTCAGGTCAGAATCACCTAGGAACATACACCTCCTTTTTATCCTTCTTTCCTTTGTGTGTGGTTTGCATGTTTTATGTCATATAGCAAATAGCTAAATCGTTTATGGAAACAAGGAAAAAGGATCATTTATTTCTGTGATCTCTGTTATCACTGAGTTTCCTTAATTTTCAAAATAATATCAAGCAATACGAATTTCATGAAGGCAAAACTGAGAGGAAAAAAAATTGCATGAGTTAGCTTTGTCAGCGTCTCAGCTAGAACAGTATCTTATTGCTCCCCTTCAACATAACATTAGTATACATATCTTTACAGAGAAACTATCTGAAAATATCAAAAGGAAGTTCTGAAATGTAGAGTCCAAGCCAAGATAAGTTTTCATTATGAAGGATAATAGTAGCACACTAGTGTCTCATTGTTACAGGCCATCAAAAAACCACAAACGTGGAAAGAACAAACTTAATATTGATTCATCCTTTATTCACTCACAGCAGCATCAAGATACAGCTCTGACCTCAGTTATGTCTCAATAAAGCCAAATTAACTCAGCAAAATTACGCCAATTTTAAGCCACAGTGGGATCAAAATCCCACCTTCGGTGTTTGTAACACTGAGTTCCAAGCAAAATCATTTCAGAGTACTTCATCCTTATCAATGTACTCATCTTTTCATTTGCTTGAACAGTCATCTAACATGATGAATAACATCCAGCACCTTTTATTTATTTGCTTATTATTTTATGTATAATCATTTATAATGATTTGTTATTTGTTACTTTTAACACTAAAATCCTCTTTTAGTGTTAAAAAGCAGTAAGAATTGACTTATTTTTTCTACTTATGGGACACATTACAGATCATACAAAGAAGTAAAAGCAACAGAGAAGAAAATAATGAAAAATATCATTCCCTTTGAGATTACATAATCAGTTGTGATGTTCTTTGGTACTCAAAATATCCAGTTTCTGACTTTTGAATACAAAATCTGCCCCAAAGAAACTAAAGAAAACACTGACCAGCCCTTTGATGTGAGCTGCAAATATCAAGAGGGCTGTTTGCTTACAATCATGTCATTTGTCATTAGCACTCTTCCAGCTCTGAAGGAAATCCTGGTTCATGTAAAGGGAGGTGTCCAAGGTAAACTATCAGCTACCTACAGAAAAGTAGGACCTGCAAAAAAAAAAGTCTTATTCAGCTGACTAAAAAAAACCTTTGAGGGGTGATAGTTAACCTCCCATGGGAAAATTCTCCCCACGTACTCAAATCTAGTTGTTCTAAATTTATATATTTGTTTTGTATAAAAGTAGACAGATTTAGATATCTCAAGTAATAGAATACACTGCCATCTACCTTCCCTTCAATAAGACATAGCAGTGGGTAATTCTTTTTCTTCTTAACTAGATTGTATTTGCTGTCCCAATTCCAGCTAGTGTTAAATAACCGGAATATTATACAGGGGGTGTGTTCACATCTTTGCTTGGTAGCTTGGTAGAACGTGATTCAGATGTTTGCTCTGTTTTTCATGCACATCTCTCAAATCCCAAAGTGACTTTACAGTGTTGGACACTGTAGTGTCCCCCATCTCCCTGTAGTGCTGGACAGCTTAAAGAGAAAATGCTAACAGCACTTAGAATATTCTATAATCCATTAGTTACTGTAGCCTATTTAAAATGGACTTGTTAACTCAAGTCCTATTTAGAACTTCAGCTGATCTGGGTTTCCAGAGTCTTTTGCCTCATGCTTTACTTTTACACACACTTCTGTCTTGTGATTGCAGCATGAAATTAACCTTTCCTTTTCATTTGAATCAATTACATTAGGAATGTCTTTAAGAAAATAAAGCAAATCATTTTCTGCCCCACAAAATTCTTCTGTGTCAAATGAAAGCAAAGGAGGTTTGCTTTTTTAATGCAAAGAAAAAAGTTCCTTCCTGTTCAAACACAACCTTGGCTGTTGTTTTTACTGGTCCCTGAGATCAGACTGCAAACTGGGGTGCTGGCACAGTGGCAGCCGGAGACCAGGCTTACCTGCAGCCAGTCCCCAGCACAGGGGCCAAGCGGCCGTGGGGGGTCTGCAGATGGGAGCAGGGATGTGGAGGGAAGGCCAGAGGTCAGCTGGAGTCCTCATCACCGGGTGATAAATGTGTTCCTGAGCTGCCTGTGTTTGTCTGCCATCCTTGTCACAATCTCATGGTAAATTTACCACTGGTAGATTATAGTTTTTGGTGTCCTCCACTGTACAGTGAGCAAGTGTCACTGTGGCTCTCCTGTGAGGCAGAGGAGATAAGTGTCCATGATTAATGATGTGGACACTATCTAGCAGCAGGAGCCCATCAACCTGTGACAACTTTCTATTCCATGGGCATTAAACTCCTAAATGCTGTCACAGTCCTGCAATAGATTGTAACAGACAGACGGGAACAAGGAACGGGAAGGAGTTCCATAGCCCTTAAGTAAATGAATTTTACTAGTAATTATTTTTGCCTCTATTATTATTTTAGACCCAAAAAAAGAGTTTAGAAAATGTTAATTTCAGCTGCTTCCCAATCTATTCGGGAAATACCAATTCCCTTCTGGCTGTTCCTAGAGAAGTGTGATCATAACTGTGCTGTTTGCTACTTTATTTGTTCACAAACATGATCAACAAAGGCCAGTGCTTCTCTGGGATCAGGACATTTATTTACATAATTGCTGCAGGAACATGCAGCTTTGGTCCTGGCTAGGTTTGAGAGAAACAGTGGCTAGTTCTTTCTCTTCTAAAGTCTCAGAATTGGCAGATATTTTAAAAGACAGATTTTTTTTTTTTCTTTCTACAGATGATCTTTTTTAAAATCAGATAGTGCTGGCAAAAAAAAAAAAGAATGAAAAGAGTGGAAACCATTTTTTACAATCTTGACATGTTCATGTACTTTGAGCAAAATACTTAGAATTTGCTCTGTAGCTCTCCCCCCCTCACAAATACACAGCATGAGGAAGCTGAAGCAGAATGAACCGGTAATATTAAGGGGAGACTGTAGGAGCATTGCTGAAAATCCAGAGCTGGGCGGGGACCGGGGTCTGGGGCCACTGTGCCCTCTGTGCCCACCTGCTCACAGCAGAGCTGCTGCCACCCCAGGGCTGCTGGGGCACCTGGCTGTGCCTGCTACAGACAGGGCCAGGATGAGCGCTGTCAGGAGAGCAAAGGTTCCTAAGTCTGAACATTGCCTGATGAGGAAGAAATGCTGAGGAAGAGGAGAGATGGCAAGAAAAGGAGAATTTTGGCATTGGTCAGAGGTGGCTGTTGGTTTGTTTTGCTCTGGGAAGAGAGGCTATGTGGCAGGGTGTGGGTCTAGGCTTTCTGAGTTCATCTAGAGAGCTGCAGCTGGGTCTTGAAGACACAAATGTTTTAGTAAAGACCTAAATATGCAGCAAAATCTACGCCCCCTTCCTCCCGGTCTAAAATGCTCCGCGGTGGTGGGACGCAGTGCGGCTCCTAGGGATGCTCCCTGCCCAGGGCACGGCTGTTTCTCCTCCTGGTGCTTTACACGTTTCATTTCCAGTCACAGCTCACAGTCAGCAGTGCAGTGTTCCCTGAGAAAGAGTTAATCTTAAAAGAACAACTTCTCACAACTGGGCTTAATAGATTCCTAGCTTGCTAAGAGTGCAGCAATGTGCAGCTAGGCAGCCGAGTTTTCTTTTAAGTCATTGTTCCTTTTTTCCGCACAATCTCCGTTTTTTATTTATGTGGTACAGCTGTGGAGGAGCACTGCTATGGAGCATTATATTCCTTCTCAGGTGTGAAAAAACAGCTGGATGAGTTATGAATGTGTCATCTTCACTTGAGCGTATTGATACATCCCATATGTTATTGACTTGCGAAATGAATACTGATTGTAAAGAAGAAACATAATGAATAAAATAATTCAGGAAGATCCTAGTGGTAAAGTCTGCAAATAAAATTGTACAATTTTTTTTCCAAAGCTCAGGGAAAACAGTCCTACCTGCAATTTCGATATTTTAAGTGCAGAGGCTTATATTCAGGGGTTTTCTACTGATCTGCCCCAGAATGTTCATTGTAATACATCATAGCAGAGAGAAAGGAGAGAAGGGAAGAGATCACATTCCTGTAGCTTGTCACGATTATTCGTACCTTCGGTAAAGAACTTTAAAGCAGACTCAGAGATCCCAGCAGTCCAAAGCTCTCTGTGGGCAGGAGCACCGTAAGACAGGCTGGGATTCAGTGCAGCAGTTCCGTGTGCTATCTGACACATCGCCTACCGCCAACATTAGTGGCACAGGGCCCCTTCGGGAGCTGCACCTGCCAGAAGCTGCCCCAGCCTCTAATCATTTTCTTGATGCACGAAAAGAAGTGTAAAAAAGAAAACTTTCTTCTGTTTTTGCAGCCTCTCTGACTGGAAGAAACTATCAGAGATACATTCTCTGAGGCACTGAATTGTTTTGTACCCTTAGGCACTAAAAACCCAAAAACCCTGAAACTGTTCACATACAATAAGAATAGAAAAGCACCTGCTTTTTGCCACCAGGACAATCCTGTGTTTGTGCAAGTTAAAACCGAAACAGCAGCCTTAGATGCTGAGAATTCAAGGAGCTTTGTTTATATATTCCCCGTTATTCAAGCAGTCTTTGACAAAAGCAGTTTCTCTTGGAGGTCTGAACAGGGGGTTGAACTGGAGTCATTCTCAGTGCCTCTGGAAGCAGACATTGTTGATTATTGCTGTTGGGACATGTTAGCACAATGACAATATCATGCAGAATTTAGAGACTCTGAATTTTGAGTGTGCAGCACAGTGGCTCCCTAACCCTGTCTGGACTTCCTGGGGATAGAGCCAGCAATAATATTGCAATAGTTTAGTAAGGAGGCATCCAGACTGGACTATTGGTAATAAGAGCCCAGAGCGCTGAAAACTGTGGCTTGCCCTTTATCAGCAAGTGCTTTTAGGAACTTATTACGGCTGTAATGTGTTAGTTGCAGCAGCCCCAGACCCTGGGCGATAGGTTTGTTTTGTTGCAGGGAGCACAGAGAGCTGGGATGTGGAGGCTGACTCTCACAGCAAAGGCAGCCAGTGTAAGAGAAGTGCTAGAAATTTAGAGGAAGAGACTGTGTGAGGGTGTTAAGCCAGGAATTCCTTTGATTCTGTCAATCAATTTCCAAAACGATGTATTCACATTTCTAAAAATGCAGAAGTGACTTGGGTGATATTGGGGGAGGGGAATAAGTCAAGGTGAATTATATTCCTTCTGCCGCAGTGTAATTCCAGCGTCCTTTCACAGTTGTAAATCTCCCTCAGAAAGCTTTGAAAGTCTTTTTGAGTGTTAAAAGCTTGGGTGGTCAAGGTCAGGTGAGTTCCTTCCTCCCTCTTTCCCCAGACAATGAATACTTTTAAGAGGCCTACCCTTCTAGTTAGGTTTCGTTATCTGCACTTTTTATATCCCTCTCCCTACAGGAAACAAAGCAGCACATACAGCCAGCTAGGGGCTCCACTGGAGGACTGCATAATTCCTAACACGGATTTAAAAGGGAAAAATCCTCCTTTTCTTTCCTTGCGTATTCCCAGAAGACGTGATCAATATCCAGTGCAGCCAGGCAGGCGTGGATCCGCTCGCTCCTGTGTGTGAGGACGGTATCTTCTGAGCCATGCCTGCCACTATCACGTTGCACAAAAAACAAGCGCCCGCAAACACCTTCCGAAAGAGTAGAATGCTCTGATCTTAAAATACTAAAAAATCTTTCCTGGGCCGTATTCAGGCCCTGCTCCATTCTAGCTTTTACTCACATGTGTCCAGTTTTGAACACCAGCTTTGATTTGGGAAAGAATAGCACACACACTGTTGTAGATAATAGGACACACTGGGCATTTTGACAGAGAGCAGCTTGAAAACACCGGCTTGCTCCAACCGTGATTTTAAATGTACAGGATTATGTTCTGAAAGGAAGTTATACCTTTACCATTGGTTACCTTAAAAATTTCCTATAGGCCTCTGTAAAAATGCTGCAGATGGCTGTGTTTCTCAAAGGTTAAACTACAGCCTGCAGTACATATATCATGTTAATTCCTTCAATTTTTAAAATTCTTGTCTTCCTTTCATTATCTTATATCGACGAAATTTCTGTACCTTTGAAAATGGAGGTCTGATTATTAGAACCCTTCCCAGTCAGGTCTTGAGATGCTTGTTCATATTATGAAATAGGGCCAAGGTTTAATCACAATTGCCTGCCATGCTGAATATGATTTGTTCTGATCTACACTGACAGGTCAGTTATGGTCATCATTATGTCAAGTTCCAAATACAATAACATTTCATAATGAGAGCAAGTGCACAGACAGTGAGTCTTGAGCAACAGAGTGCACCATTTGTTGTACGTGTGAGAAGAGGTACATCGTGGAACTGTGTGTGCTGGGCATGTAGAAGGAGACAGTAAAAGCTGTGAATGTTCGAACCCTTCCTGGACTTTATAGCAAAATGCCCATTTAAGGTGAGGTTTTATTATCACCAGACTGTTTTTAAGAGGTGCTGTTCTTTCAGTGGGGTTTGAGAAGCAGGAGCATTTGTGGCCACCTTAGGTACCTTCAAAAAGACAAAGTTAGAAACTGCCCAGGTTTCTGGACCTCTTAGAAAGACATCAGAGCTTTTGTAAGAGGTGGAACAGTGCCAGAACTACCTGTCTGCAGGATTTATTCTCAGCTCTACAGAGAGTCCTACCTTGTAAATCTAAACTGAATTAAGGATTGGATCCTAAATTCCTTTGGTTTCAGCAAGACTTTGGATCTTAATAACCCTATATATCAGGATTTTAGTGGTGGATAATCTAACTTATTGAAGAATCTTGTCAGTTATGGCATCTTGCCAGTAACTGATCAAATCAAAACCTTCAACTTCTTACATATATCTACAGAAGATATTTTTTTCCTCTCTTTTTTTCTCTTCCAGGAAAGAATCCAGAATATTTACAATACAGATACTGTTGTTTTTTTCAGTTCTTCCTTTCATTTTTCAGGTGTTAAGATAGCTTTAACTGAGCCTTGATTTTTTCTTTCTTTGTACCTATGAAGTCTTCCCTCTCTTACCAAGATCTCAGTTTCTATATGGGCTGCTAGAGTCAAGGCAAACATCTGTTTCTCAAAGAACACTATAAGCCAGGTTTATAGTTTTGGAAAACGTGCATTTCTGGATGCGTGGTGCTGGCATGCACGTGCACGTCCCGATCGCAGAACTCCTCACTCACACTCCGTGTTTGAACTGCTCTGTGCAGTGAAGTTACAAGAACAGAGTCACCATTTCCACAGCTTTGTCCCCTATTGTATGGATGCCCAGCACAAGATAAGTTTGAATAGATCTCCTTCAGTAGCTCCTGAAAATTAAGTGTTTCCTGTGGAGAAAAAAAAGCCAGCAGTACCCAAACTGATATTTTGGGATCTGAACTAAACAATTCTATGATTTTATGGGGTCAGGATGCTCAGACAAAAGCATGGCATATATAAATGAGCAGGCCATAAACACTTAGGACACATTGTTTATGTTTGTGGTTGCTCGTGTCTAAATTTAGATCTCATAACCCGGCTGCACAAACACATCTGGCCAGGCACAACTCCCGCTGTTCTGAGGGGTCTCATTACCTGCGTTTATTAAAAACTCTGAATATTTTTGCTCTAAGCTTACTCTGGCTTTAAGTAGGACTGTTCATGGTAACGATTCTGTGCCCTAAACAGTGTTTTAGTGGGACTTAGTCCCAGGCTTAAAGTCAAGGACATATTTCAGTGTTTGAGTGACTCAGACAAAACCCACTATCTTCCTAAATCAAGGTCAGTAGCACAATATGATCTGTTGGCATGATAACCATTCTGACTTGCCCAAAGCTTTGCCAGCCTCCTGGATTAGCTTGGTTTGAGGCTGATGGTACATGAAAAAGAAGTTCTATGGCCCACATCCACCTCATATCCAGCATGGTGACACGAGCTGAGCGCAGTGTCTGTCACAGCAGTACACAGGACCCAAGCTGCCACCTCTGACCTGGCTGAGAGCCACCTTTCCCTCTTGTTTTCTCTGCCTCACCCTGCAACTGATGCTCTGTGGGTGCTGTCAGCCCAGTGTGGACACAGCCCTCCCAACCCAAATTCTCCCAGCAACTCCCATCTTTGATTTCCCTGGGAAACTGCCAACATCCTACTGTGTTGTCAGGTCATTTCTAATTACTATGGAGTATTTGCAAGGGAATAGAAGAAGATATTTCTCCTCTGGGTGTGCAGAAATTATAGAGGCTTAAATTGTACCATGCAAAGGGAAATCCAGGTGTTCTCCTGATGGCAGGAGGAAATTCCAGATGCCAGTAATGCTATTTGGGTGGGAGAAAATAATCATGGGGGTTGCTTCAGTTTTCCCTTTGTTTCATGTAATCATTTTCTACTTGTTCCTTTGAACTACTGAGATGTTGAAGGCAAAATCTGAGTAATTTCCTTTTCTGCCATACCCAGCAAGACAGTAGAAAATATATCACGTTTTTAGGATAAATAATAACCGCAGCAGCTCTTAAAGGCTGGTGTCAGGCTAGTAAGTGAAGCACACGTTAAAAGCTTTGCTGCACTGCCAAAGATAAAACGCATCCCCTTCCTGGTATGTCTCTTATACACAAGTCAGAGTGCAAATTCCCCACTCGTATGTATTGACAGTTGAAAAACAGGCTGGCATTTGCATAGAAGGAAGCGAGTATGGAAATTCTCAGTATGACACTCAGAACCTGCTAAAACAAAATGCCCAGTTGCAGTAAAAATGTAGATGGCCCAGGTGACCCTAGCCCTAGTTTTGTTAAAACCGTGTTTAAACAGGTCATGGAATACTTCTGCCATTGCTTTTGCACCCCACATTTCTGTCCTTAGCTTCAAGTGGGAAATGTCACCAGCACCTCCAACTATATAAAAAAACCTTGCCTGTTTCTACTGCTGGCAGCTTCTTTAGTCTGCACAGATGGGGCACTTCTCTCTGAAAAATCATGCCATAAATTGCACAGACAGTCAGCTGTTGTGATTCTGTCCTTGCTGCCCATTTCCCACTCCCTCTCTGCCGGAAAAGATTCCCCTTTTCTGAAGCAGTGTGAAGAAATTCCTCTATTTCTACTGAAAATGAGAAACAGTGAATTCTTTAACTTGTTTTTCTTCAACAGCTATTTAACTAACTCCTTTAGCCAAAGATGCCACTAAATGGCAATGCTGTCTTTGCCACACGCAATCATTCAAACGTTTGGAAAGAGGCCATTTCAGGAAGTCTGTCCTGCTAAAGGGGACCCAGGTATTTAGCATCCCTTGGAGGAAACACCCAAAAGATGCTGCTTCATCCCCAAACACAGCTGTCAGTCAAGCATTTCCTCATGATTGACTTGTGCCCGTGGAGACCTGTGTTCTGAGACCCTTCATGGGCTTTGGTTCTTTCATTGTAGCTGAAAACCTCCTCCTCCCCAAGGTTTTCCTTTGTTTTTCTGTGTGTTAGGTAGTGTCTAATTAGACACTGGTAACCAGGGGCAAACGAGTAGGTCTTTGCACAGCTGCTCGTAACTCACTAAGGTTTGCTGCAAGGGGAGGAATGGATCTGTGGCTCCTGGGAGAGCCCACGCTGGTAGAGGCAGGAGTTCCCTTCCCTGTGCCCAATCATGCCTGCTCTGTGTGTGCCCCAAAGGAGCTCAGAGGCACCAGGACACGTGTCTGGCCCTTCTGAAGGCAGGCTTAGGAATGATGAAATTTTCTGTTTCACTCCAGCCTGGGTCTGGAGGCTTTGCTTTTTACTTTGTTCTCTCATTTGATTCTGTAGATTTAGTACAGCTGAGAATTTCTGGATTATCTTTCTCCTAACCATGAATATTATGTCACTGTGCCTGCACTTCTGTGACCTTTCTATGGCTTGTTACAGTTATGTACATATTTTAATATCTCTTTCTTTGCTAGGTTCCCAGGTTGACAAATTATTTGCCTTTTTTAGAGTTATGTTTAAATGATATATGCATCACTTGCTTGAAATGTCTTCTGCAGTTTTGAAGGAAGGGCCAGAAATAAGTGAACACTACAGTTTCCTTATCCTTCAAAAGGCCACTAGAAAATGGTATGAAACTCCTTTACTGGTCACATTTGGAAGTTCCCAAGAAGGTGGTTTCTTTTTCATGTTGAGGAACTTTAGGAAAATATCCTGACCAAATGTTAAGTAACAGAGACACTCTGGGTTAAAGTTAGTCAGTTGCCAAAATACTTTTTCCTTTCCATTCCGCATGACGGAAGCTTCTACTGCACTCACAGTTTCAGATCGTTTTGAGCATGACTTTTAGTCATGCTCAAAAAAAAAAAAAAAAAGGAAAACAGAAGAAAGAACTTTCTTCAGAATCTCCACTGGGCTTTAAACAACTAGGTCCTGTTTTATCATTTTGTTTGTTTTATGATAGGTGATTTCAAAGAAGGCATAGGAGTTCCAGGTAGAAAATTCAGGCAAAATAGTTGCATCTAATAAAGTTACTACGACTTTGCAATTTTTTCAAGTTGGTTATAATCCAAGATTCGCATCTCATACATTTCTAAATTATTTCTCTGTGTGATATTTGTGTTTTCTGCTGGATTGATGTTTTGATAAAAAGGATTTGTGAAACTGGTTATGTTTCTTCATCCCAAAATAGAGACATTCTCTTCAGTTCTTTTTAAAACTGTGACAAACGTGTTAATCTATAAAGGTCCCTTAGTCCTGCAGATTCCTATATTAAATTTTAAAGAGTAAAATTTTTAAGGATATTTCATCTATGTTTCATATCTGTACTGAAACCAAAAGTCAGATGTGCTTAATGTGCTTACAGATCTCATCATAATTGGCTCTTTTCTCAGACTTGGAGGGTTTAGAGTACAGGTTTTTCAACTTGAGATAGATTTTTTTAAATCTGGTGCTAAGGTGAAGTATCATGCAATAGCATTTATGTTATGATTTACTGGAGCCCATTAAATCCAATTCATCATCTTATATATTTCCATTGCAAATTGGGTGCCTAGCTTCCTTTATATCTCAGTTTTCAAGCATCCTGAAGTACTGAGAAAGCTAAACTACTCACATGCTTTAAATACAGGAACTTAGCAAACTTTAAGTATATTTTTTAATTTATATTCATGATTATTTGCCTTGATTGAGGAATGAACTTTAAAAATGAGACTGGAGAATACCTGCCCTTAAGCCCACCAATAAAGTCTTTATGTCCATTCCTTACAAGGCATGAAGAAATTTTCACTGGCTGTTTGGTAGTCCATGATTTTCAGTTGTACTCCTTCAGGTTTGTCAGTGAGAAAATCACAGCAAAGTAAACGAAATAATCTTTCTGAAACTACAAAGCTGGTGAGAAGTGTTTTATCCAGTTTCGCTTGCCATGATTAAATTTGAGTTCAAAGAAGATGCAAGATGTGAAATCTGTATGTGATACTAGAGATTTTTTTAACACACTTTTTGGTGCATTTATTTATCATAAAAGCATTTATGTGCATTGCAAACCTCCCAATACCAAGTCTGCAAAGGGGATGATTTATGTCTGATCAGCACTTGTCCTTATCTTATCTCAAAATATGTAGTCAGAGGCAGTTCAGGATCCCCAGAAGTTTTCACTGCACATTCATAAATGAAAGAACGATACCTCTTGGCAGTCTGGGCATTGACATCCATGGTTTAGAACAGGTCAGAGAATCTTGTCACTGGGACAAAATCTGCAGCTGAACATTTCCATATGTTAATAACAGGAGTAATGGGAAGGTTCATATTGTTATATGTGAAAAGTAAACTAAAAATAAATGGAAAATAACACTGAATTTGTGCTTTTTCTTCACGTAGGATGATAATATTTCTTTGCGTGGTTCTAAGGTAAAAATATTTTTTTATAGAAGGGTTGTTTTCTCTTGTGAATCACAAAGAGAAAGTATGGGGGCTGTTAAGGAAAAACCGCAGGTCTATTAAATTTACATTCATACCAACGTTAGCATTAAGACTTTGGGACTCATTTCTCATTTGCTACGATGCAAATGTATTCCATATTTCACAAACACTTCAAGGCTGTTTTTTTCTGCCAGAACTGTGAAAAGTGCCCAGAGGGTAAACAAGAATCAACAATTAGCCTGTAGCCAAAGCCTCCAGCCTCCAGTCTGGATTAGGACTGTTGAGAAAATGTCTGTAACAAGTCCTCAAGATCACAGTCTTTCCAATGTATTATTCAAAACTTGTATTGCTATCAAATCGATGGGGAGAGAATGGCTGTTTGAGGGTTAGACATGAAAGTGCCAGAGCTCGCACCTCCCTTTCCGTATTTGTAGGTAACTTTCTAACTTTTTGAAAGAATTCTGGCAGACTTTCTCATAATCTATTTTATTATTCCACTGTACTTCGGTTGATAACTTGTGCAAGTGACCGATAAACCACTCAAGTCAGCTACAGGCTGTTCCTGACAGCAGGATCTGACATTACCTGTGAGTGCTGGGACTGAAGGCAGCGTGCTTTGCTAATAAAAACCTGGGGAATGCTACGGTTAATAATGGAGTCTAGGCCCACCAGAAATGTATTTTCCATACAAAATATATCCTCCACTCTTCTTGGATAATGCTTTTACCACTTAAGCTCTCCTGGAGCAGTAGCATTCTCGAGTCCTGTTTTTCTATGTGTCACTTGGCTGTGTCCATCCATGGTTCTGTGAAGTCAGGATGAGCACGAATAGCTAACAGCATGTGCTATGCTTCCCTCCTTGGGAGAATCATAAAGAAAAGAGGCAGACACTGCCTTGCCCAGCAATTTGCTCCTGGTTCTCTACCCAACCCAAACAGCCTGTCCCTGGGATTGTCCCATACTTCAGGAACCCCAGAGATTAAAAATCTCTTGTTCCAGAGAAGAGTTGGGTTGGAGAAGAGATCTCCACTATCTCCACATGTGACCACTGAAGATGTCATTTCAGCACTTGAGGTTGGTAATGTTTGGTCAGAGCAAGGATTAAAAGATTTAGAAATCCTTCCCAATACGAGAAGAAACAAAAGAGTTGAGGGATTGATTATTTACTAATTTATGGGGTTTTGCTTCTTTGTTTTGTGTGGGATTTTGGGGGGGGGCTTTTTTAGATTTTTATTGAGAAAGGAAAAGAATTAAAACAAAAAATGGGTTCAAACATGCAGGTCTTACTTCAGCAAGTGCCTTAAGAAAAGAAAAGTATACCCCAGCACAAAAAGCACACGTGCATTTTGCGGTCAAACCTCCTGAACAATAAAAGCTGTAGACCTTGACCAAATAATTGCGGTGACATGATGTGTAAATTCTCTAGTTCCTGGAAACTCATCAATAATTTGGAAGAAAGTAGCAGAAAATAGAGGACAACTCTGAGCCCTTCATATTTCTGAACAAACTCAGTTTCCTCCCAGTCATTTCATATTTCCCACATGAGGGACGGAAGCCCTATCAAGTAAGCATCAAACCACAATTTAGAGATTGAGGCAGCAAATAAGTAAAAGGGACTACATTCCTGTCATTTTCTGTTGCTATGATCCTTCTCCTCAAGACTGCATGAGATGTGATGCAGAATATACCAGATAGGGCCCTTGTGAGAATAAAGGAATTGAATATTGCAAAGTGGTGCAATGGGAGCCATATATAAATGCTAAGATAAATACAGATTTGATAAATTACTAGCAAAGGCACTGGAGGGAACAATACAAGATGATGCAGTCAGGCTTTTTCATCTCACTCTCACGACCCTTAGAGAAGACATGGCTTTCCAGAACTCTGCACCTGAGGCAAGATGTTTTAGTCATTTTATACATAATTACCCCTTGAGACCTCTCAGATTCTAGGATAATAAAATGTAGCTCTAGGTCTTCAAGTGTGGTGATATACAGATATCCATTTCAGGATAAGAAAAGATGCACTAGGTCCACATTTCTTAGCTCTGATTGCCACAGCTAATGTGTGTAAATGTACTGGGAAAGCGTGGTTTCTGTAAAGAACTCAGCTGAGCTGCACCTCGCGCTCAGCACGGCGAGGGTTCGCTCCCAAGGCTGCCCACACGATGCTAGGGCAGGCAGGCAAGTCATTGGGATTTGCACTGAAGACAGCTCCTATGGAGCCGAGGATTTCTCCCAGCTATCTGTGCTGAGCAGACATTTACCTCAGCTTTCTGTATACTAGCACCTGAAAGCTGATTTAAAATCAAAGATTTCAGGCAGCTAGTGAAAGGAGAATAGTCATCTTTGCTCCTGACATCCGTGTTTCTCAGAGCCGTTAAGCAAAGTGATAATTTGCTACAGAGGACGTATACTAGATAGAATACATTTTTACAGGAATATCTTTATTAAGGAATACCTCTATAAAAGCTATTTTGTCTTGCATCACTTCGCCTGACAGAAATATTACTTACACTAAAATCCTTAATGTGAGATGCCCTATAAAAAGTTGTTTAATTTAATAACATTCATTGTATTAGTTCCCCCTAAAGTAATCACTTTGTTGAGAACACACTCTGTGTTCCTTTATTTGATCTGGGAATAAAATTATCCTGTCTTTACTTTAGTATCTCCTTCTTATTCTTTCTAGAATAAATAAACATGAAGCTGTCACTGCAGAGCAGGCACTGCCTCTCCCTGTTATAAACCTTTTGATTTCTGTGTTGAGAGAATTTTTCTGCACAATGATCCGTTTAGAATATGCTTGAAGCGCTACATTTTCTTGCTTTTCTGTTTCCCATGTAGATACATGACTAATCACAGAGAGCTCCTGCTGTCCCAGTAGATTATATGTCCTATCAAGTTTTCTGTCTTTCTCATAGAACTGATCAAGCTATTTATCATGGAAAAAATGATTTAATGTATCAGGCATTAATTTTAGTATAATTGTTATTATAGCAATCAAAGCCACCAGTTGGGAGATTTGAGCCCTTTTCTATCAGAAAAATATACTGCAGCCCTCTGTTCCATAAAGTCTTGGTTAAAGGGCTTGATGTGTGCAGTGCTCACCTCCGTGGCCAGCTGCTAAAGCCGTGCTGTGTCTCCTGTTCTGTGGTACAGACTGTCATATTCACCAAGGGCTGCAGCACCTCCTGGGTAGGTACTGGAGATCCCGGCCTAGAATGTGGTGGCTTCTTGGCACTGCCAGCCAAAAGATTTCAAGTCAAAAAGCAAAAAAAAACCACGATTAAATCCAAAAACTGTGGAATAACTGCATTCTTTCCCAGCCAGGTGGGAGCATGGTGAATCCCAGCTCAGTGTTATAGCCACTCATTGCTATGTCTCTTTCATTTTCAACAAAGCTGTAAACATGGATTTAGTACACTGTTTGTGTTTTGTGTACTATACATATGTGCTAAACATCAACAAGATTCTTGTTAAAGACAAAATAGAAAATCCTGGCTTTATTTACTAGAAAAGTGTGTATGAAATCATGAGATGTAAATGTCGTGTGCTTTTCATTCTTAAGAAACACTGAATTGCATGGTTTCTGAAAGCCCAAACTGGCAATCTGTTTGAGACACCACCAGCTTTCAGAGGGTGTATTTAATCGAAATGTTATTCGTTGCAGGTTTCCTCCTAGCTCAGAAGACACGAAGCTCCCTGTTGGAATGTTTTCTATTGGTGACTGGATACTTCCAGGGGCTAATGAGGAGATGTAAAACCACAGTGAGCCCAGTGACCATTTCAAATCTAGGCCGAGTAAGTATTGTTCATTTGATGTTTAATCTCGTATCTGATCAAAGTAGGTATTGTTCATTTAGTCTTTAGTCTGGTATCTGTCTGATAAAAGCATATGAGAAATGAGTTGACAGCGTCACTGCAATTTGCCAGGCAGTTGTAAGAAATCATCTTCCAAACTGATGTATTTATTTGGTAGCACCCGTGAAGAAGCTAGCAACTCTACAGGAACAGAAATCCTGTCAGCATTAGTCAAAGGACTGACACACTCAAAGGAAAAGAATAAATACCCTGGGCTTATTCCTGGTTTTCTTCGTAAAGAACAGCACTTCTTTGTTCAAATAACATCTGAGAGCTTAGTTAAGCAGTGGAAAGGAGGTGGCTTTATGATGCAAAGAGAAATGCACATCTAGACATCTTCAGAGCAGATGGAAATTCATGTATCACCCATGTACAGAGCACATGAGGCCAATTTCAAGCCCTGGGAAAAACAAAGTACCAGAGCCTCCAGCACCTCTGCGCCCCATCCCCAGCCATTGAGGAGTACGGTGCAACTGCAAGGTTAAATATAAGTGGGCCCTAAGATCAGGTTTCTCATTTGTCATAAAGAAAACATTTAATTTTATTTACCTCTAGCTGATTTTCATCACTGTTGAGAGGATCACCACCAGGAAACAGTCAGGCCCTTTTCTCACCCTTTGCAAGACCCGTGTTTATCTCAGTTTGAATCTTTCTTTGCCATAATTCAGAGACCTGTATGTCCATTCCTTTCTTAAAACCAAAAAAGGAGGGCTTACAACTCAATGTTTCTTTGGTACCTTGAGAATCTTCCTGTTCTCTGCACTGCCAGGAGGGGTAGACCCTCTGCTCTGAGATTTGGTGCTTGAGCCCCATGCACTGTCACCAGAGCCCAGCTGAAAGCAGCCCCCCAATGCCCCACAGGGCAGCTTTGCCCCAGCTGCAGACTTCCCAGGGAGTGAAAATACAGCTCAGTGTTGACAGCTGTCTCAGGCCTGTCAGTCCCAAACCATCCCCGTTTGGTGTGGGGAGGAGGACTTTAAATTTTTTCTTTTTTTTTTTTCCCTAATTCTC
This sequence comes from Mohoua ochrocephala, assembly GCA_013398855.1. Lineage (NCBI taxonomy): Eukaryota > Metazoa > Chordata > Aves > Passeriformes > Acanthizidae > Mohoua > Mohoua ochrocephala. The sequence goes on from VZTA01017444.1 coordinate 318,598, forward strand.
TTTAAGTTAGACAAACTGTAAGTGAATGAATATAAACAAAGAGCAAGTATTCTGTGCAGTATGAGAGCACACATTATAGAATATGACCAGAGGGACAGGGCTCAAAATGCAGCAATTCAGCAGCCAGTCAGAATCACCAACTAAATTTTTCTTTACTTACTTTAGGGTTTTTAGTGCCCTCTGGAAGGACATCAACAAGATTTAGACACAAGCATATCACTACTGTAATGAACACTGACGAAAAATTGAGAAACTGGAACTGGAAATGCATTTGCAATACTTCTTTGGGAATTACTACTATAATTACACCAGTTTAGAAAGCAATACCTTGGTAAGTGCTTTTACCCCATCATGTATCACACGAGGGATTATAGCATTTTAATGACCTTGGTGGCTAAATTGTACAATATCTATAATAGTATGAAATCTGGGAGCATTTTTGGCCCCATTGAGGCCATAGAAAATCTCCTACTGACTTTGTTGGAGCCAGCAAAATCCATCCTAATTTTTCAGGTGACCAGCTCCAGCCACAAAAGGGGCTTGTATTTTCCCCACACTCTTAAAATAAGAGCAAACTGTTACTTTTCATACACTTATGCTACAAATGCCCTGAATTTTATTTCATGAAAGATGTTATGACATGGAATACACTGTTTCTTCATGAAACATGCACCTTTTAATAGCAGTTACTGAGAGGGTGATGCATACATCGCAATTTCTACTGTCACCAAACAAAATTAAATTCATAGATCTGCTCTTAGCTAACGGGATACACATTTTATGGCTAAATAAGGCCTTGAAAGTGAAAATCTTCTGCCCTTCTCATGAGGTATATAGATCCAAATTACATGAGCAAGTTACATTAAGGCACCTGTAAACCTTGAGAAGGGTGTATTGGCTTGTTCATTGCTCCTATGGATAATAAACTCACCCATCAAACATCTAGAGAGCAAGCCAAGGAAACCAAATGTCACCCTGCCTTAGCTTGCCTTATATGTTTTCAGTTTTCTGAAATTGAACATCTCTTCTGCAGATAGGACTTTAAGAGATTGATAGATGCCTTAAGATCAGTTTGCACATGAAAAGGTAATAATTGATCCCTGGCCACTTCATGAACCAGCATTTAGTGCGTCGTGCAATTTCAGAAATAAATCAGAATAACTACTTGAAGAATAAAAGGAGGTAAAAAAGCTCGCTCTCCTTCAGCTTTAGAAAATATATGTTGTGTTAGGGAAGGTGTTAACTGACAACATGTTTTAACTGACATGGCAATAAATATGACCAAGCACCAGCATTTTCTCCAGTGCGCAAAGTGCCTTTGCAAGAGCCTAGAGAGATTCCCGCTGGTCTCTGCAGGATTTGGCCGGAGCTCCTCTGCAGGAATTAGTTCATGCCAGTGGAAGTAAATAGGCCCTTGGGGATGCTGCTGCTGCCACTGAGGTATTTATTTTTATAATAACTTGTTGGCTGGTACAGAGATAGGAAGTCACAACCACAGCTCCTGCATGCACAACTCCACGCCTTTCATCCTTATCAGTTAGAGCCCTTTGTGGAGGTAGAAATGCTAAGGGCCATAAACTTGGGGGCCTGGCTACTGACCCCTCCTGCACCCTGATGGCCGCTGGCCACACTTCTGGGAGCAGATTCTTTTCCAGTGCTCTGCTGTGCCTGCTGGTGCCTCTCAGCCACCAGCAGCCAAAGCCGACCCCTTGGACCACAGGATAATGTGCAATGAGGGCAACAGATCACAGGATTTTTCTGACTCATACACAGCCAATAAAATGCATTTCTTAGGAAGGAGCCTCCCTTACTATTTACTGTTTCCAGTGTCTGCTCACACCGTGCTTTATGCAACAATATTTTCTCTAGCTTGGCCCCTTCCTGGCTAACAGAGCCCAGCTATGTCTAAGAAGCTCTTCTTCTAACCTCCAAAATTGTCACAAACAAATTACTCTGTTCTTGCCTTCAAATCAGGTAGGGTACACGAGGAAAGCACAACTCACTATCCACTGCCTCGAGGGCAAAGAGGGCAGATTGGTCAGTGACCACAATTCATTAGTCAAAGAAGAAATGGGGTTATTCTCCTTCCCTTGCCAGACTTCATCACTTGGAGAAAGCTGAAACGATAATAAGACTGAAAGGGCCGGTGATAATGACGCAGCGCTTCCACATCACGTGTGCTCTTTTATCAGTACTTACAGACTTTTGAACACAGAGTGGAGCCCTGTAGAATTGGCTGGTTTTCACATTTTTAAGAGTTGTTTTCCCGCTTATTTCCTGTTTTCTTACCAGCAGGCCCAACCACATCCAGAACCTAGATAATAGTTGTGTCAGTATCTCTGCCAGCTTTGTTTAAACTCCCTTTTCTACTCTTTAAACAAGGTTGGAGCTCCACTTATTCCCTTTCTGATACATAACTTAAGCAAAACTTGACTTGAGGCCAACAATATCTAAGAAAGGAGACAGAAAGCTTGGGCAGAATAGGAAATAGGTAATTTTGCTGCTGTTGCAAGTGCTGGAATAGAGACGGAGCATTTTCTAATAACTTTCTCCAGCTGCCAGTTACTTGTTCAAAATGAAACACATATACTGCAGGGGGAAGAAGGCCGATGTGTTTCTAGCTTAAAAGAAACGTTGTCCAACATCTGTTTGCCACATGGTAGCCTTAGCCAAAAATTTCCCTCCTCCCAGCTGTTGCTTGCCTTGCTATGTACCCATTGGTTGCCTTCTCCACTCCAGCAGTGGCTTTGAACCTACTGCATGATCCCAGAGTCCATAGGCTTCACTTCACTTCACCGTTTTCACACAGTCCAAACTCCCATTGGAGTTCACCTGGTGAAGGAGTCAGAAAAGGGCACTGAGAGCCTCAAAACACAGCTTAGAGCAGCAGAGTCCCCTGAGTTCTGGCAGGAACCAAACCCCTCTGCAGTAGGTGGCCTCCACGGAAAATCATGAGCCCCTGAACATGCACCCAGCCACACAGCAAAGCCTACATTCGTGTTGGACAGCTGTAACACCTTCATGGTTTGTGAACAGAAAACATCAAAGGCCCCTGAATGCCAGAGTCCTAGCTCCCTCTCCTGGCAGAGCACCGCACTGGGAACAGGAACGGGGTGCTCCCCGGCACAGCAAACCCCAACCCCAGCTGCAGCTCCGCCGAGGGACAGGCGGAGGAACCGTGCCCTCGGTGACCAGGAGCTCCTCTCTGCGTGGAGCCCAGTGGTAATCACGCAGCTATAGCTCTACCAGCAGATTAATACAGGATTAGCAAAGGCAAAATCTATTCTAGTGAAGAACATCTGCGACATAGCTTTAGATGCATAAAAAATATGTACTTGAGCACAGATAAAACTTCATTGCTGCGCATTATCTGCAGTCCTTAAGGTGGGGGTAGTGCAATTTATTCTCTAATGCTCTGATACCAGACTGACTCATGCAACTGTGCCATGTTCCTCTCCAACACCACAGCCTTCTTCTGCTTGCTGCCTCCTGTACGCACTGGGCCCACAGTGTGCCTCCCCAGACTGTACCTTTTTCCTTGAGAAACACACATCTACTGGCTAGATAAGAACCTGTCACTGTGACGGGTCGTGTACAACACCAGGGACCTCATTAGCAGTCTCCAACCCCTCAGAAATATGTGGCATTTCTGTATGGGAAGGCACAGCTCATTGCCCGTCCATCCTGAGCAGCGTCAGCGACATCCCTGCTTAGTGAAACGTGTCCTGGCACCACATCCTTGAGCATGATGGCAATGGCAGCAGTAGAGGTGGCAGTGTGACACCTGTCTTCATGGCCCAAGGCTGAGGCAAGGTCCTTCTCGGCCAGCAGCACGTGCCTCCACAGCTTCAGGGAACGAGCTGGCTCCTAGCATGGCAAAAGACAGCAGGGGCTCGCCCCAAGCACACAGGCCACTGAGAGTGGGCCAGCCTGCAAGCCGTGTACAGGTACATGAAGTTCAGTCATCTCAGCCATTGACCATCAGCACCTGGGCTGGGCACACCAGCAGTTTATTTCTGTAGTGTTTTGGTTCAGTTATTCAGCCACCATGTGTGGCTGAAGTCCACTGAAAGCCTCCCTAGCAAGTGGGTGGGCTGGGATGCCAGGGACAGGGCTCGTTAGCATCAGAACTTCTCCACTCCTGCTAGTTCTGTGGAGAAAGTGGGAATGAGGTTTCCTACACAAGTAAAACAACAGGTCTCTCTTAGGGCTCTTTCAGTCCTTGGCAATGAGGTTACAGCTCTTGTTTATGAGGAGCTGGAGGCAGCTCACAGATGTGCAGGCTGGTTTCTGCTGTGGTTATGTTTTCTTCTAGGTTTCTCACCAGTGCAGTTTTCCCAAGACAATGGATCTTTCACAGGTCAGTGTCTTACTTCAGGAAGCCCCTTCAATCTCCAGCACTGACTACAGGTGCTGCTTAAATGGTGAGGCCTTATGTTCTTAGAGAGCCGTAAAGCAAAGCTAAAGCTGTACAGAATCCATTCAGTGAAGCCAAAGCTGTGGCTCATAAAGTATTTCATTGTAAGTTAACCATCTCAGTTGTAGGACACTTTCTGTATATTAATCAGAATTAATTTGTTGTTTCTTCCTCAGGGAGGGAAAATGAGATAATGAAGAAGAGGGAGGAAGACAAAGGGAAAAGGATACTTCTGGATATTGCAAAGATGTCTAAACTTCACTACCAGATTTCACTAGCATGCTCATCTATTTCATGTTCGGTATCGTAGGCAACTAATCCCTGTATTACTATAGTGCCAAATTTTCTTCAAGAAACAAAGGTCCCTCCCCTGCAAATGCTCATCCATTTCCTTAGTCAGTCCTCAATCCTGCATCCATCATCAGGCTCCGGTTCCATGCTGTTCTGCAGAGTGTTAATTTACTATAAGAAAACTTAAGATTCTTTTATGAGCTGAAAAGCCATGGTTTCATTTTTGTGCTTTGCCCCTCTTTGGTATTTTGTCCCTAGCAGTTATGATGTTCTTGTGATAAAACCAAAGCTCACTACTGATGTACTATATTCTGGAATATGTCTCACAACCAGTCATTAAACGATGGTGATTACTCCCAGCTTACACAGCATTACTAATGTTAACAGATTATATTTAGGTTTTTTTGTTCAATCTGGTGTTTGGACTGAGGATATATTTTGAGATATCTGAATATACTCATGAATTTTCTCATAACATTCTTTTAATGCTATACCTACTTTTCTCAGGTTGTGCATGTTTTCTTGGAGTACAGAAAGAATATCTACATACTTGAAGTTCTGCTTCCCCACAGTTTGGGATTTAGCCCTTTGTCTGGTAGTCTGCCTTGTGACATGGCTAGCATTGAAAGAAGGGGATGTTACACCTAATGCATTCTTCTTTTTTATTTATTTCTTTTCGTCTTCTCCCCAACCAAAGTAAGCAGTTTTAAATCTGAGAAGTAGATTGTGGTCACAAACAGAGAAAGGAGAGCTGAATCAGGAAGAACAAAAGTTTCCAACACTGCAGAGCACTGGATGAAGTGGTGGTGTCAATCCTGACCAGCAGCAATCCCATAGACTGAGTCCTTCCTCGGAGCCTGACAGTCTGCATTTCCTGAATCAACAGGCCCAGGGCAGGGCTTGCTCTCACCACCCTTACTCAGGTAAGAAACCCTTTTCACATTGCTGACTACACATGAGGTTTATGCCAATACACGTGGCTGATAAGTGTCTTGTAGCCATGAGAACAGCGAGCAGTCAATTACCTAAACTTTGTAATTGATCACAAATGTGGGAAAGTTCTCCATCAGTCAGACTCTTTAAATCAGAGCTGGTCATCTCTCAGACAGGAGCAGTCCAGTTAGAAGTGGTTGGGGCTGACACAGACATTAGGGGGCAAAATAGTTGTATGGCTGCTTTTATGCAGCAGACCAGATTAAAGATCAGTGCTGGATTCTGTACCTGGGACAGGGCAGCCCAGGATGTATAGATAGAATGGGGAATGAGAGGCTGGAGAGAAGCCCTGAGGAAAGGGACCTGGGGGTCCTGGTCGATGGCAGGTTGGATATGAGCCAGCAGTGCCCTGGCAGCCAGGAGGGCCAAGCGTGTCCTGGGGGGCATCAGGCACAGCATGGCCAGCCGGGCAAGGGAGGGGATTGTCCTGCTCTGCTCTGCACTGGGGCGGCCTCACCTCCCGTGCTGGGGGCAGGTTTGGGTGTCACAATATTAAAAAGACATTGAGCTGTTAGAGAGAGTCCAAAGGAGGGCAACGAGGATGGTGAAGGGCCTTGAGGGGAAGCCGAATGAGGAGCAGCTGAGGTCACTCGGTCTGCTCAGCCTGGAGGACACTGAGGGGAGACCTCATTGTAGTTCCAACTTCATTGTGAGGGGAAGAGGAGGGGCAGGCACTGATCTCTGCTCTGTGGTGACAGGGACAGGACCCGAGGGAATGGCCTGAAGCTGAGTCAGAGGAGGTTTAGGTTGGATATTAGGAAAAGGTTCTT
>VZTA01017445.1:0-14093 GCA_013398855.1 Mohoua ochrocephala
GCTGCCGGGGGAAGGCCGGACCCACGCCCAACCCACTCCGGGACAGAGCTCAGGGCCTCCCTCCTTCCCCGCAGGGAAAGCGGGAAGTGAGAACTAAAACTCCCGCACCTGAGTATTGTCAAATATGCGCATCGCAGAGGCTTCTCATTGGTTTAACAACCTGTCCATCTAACCAAGTTTTAAACCCGTAACAGGGACTATCTTTAATGTTGGCATTAAACAATTTGAACCATCAGGAAGTAACTATTTCCTGAACACTATATAGAATACTATATATTCAATTTCTGTAGAAAGTAATTTAAGTGCCTGTACTAATAACTCAGGTCTTAGATGCTCTTCTTCAGAAAATAACTGATCTACACATGAATATACTATTTTAAGACATGTACGAGTGCACGAGTACATCAGAAGTTTTCTTTTTATGAACTGATGCTGAGGTAATAAAGGAGTATAAAAATATATTCAGTATAGTAAGTTAAAAAATAAGCAATAATATCACATACAAGAATGAAAAGAAAAAATTATGTCCCATATTTTATGGACCTCTTTTCACAAGGTAAACATCTGAAAGAGGTAACACACATCCCACCCACCTATCCCCATACAAGCAGCATGGGAGTTCTGTTGGGGCAAGTTGTAGCCTGTCCCTTAAGCATTTAAGCCATGGTTACTAAGCTCTCTTTCTCCAGGAAAGCAGCAAGTGCTGGAGAGATGCAGCAGCCCCTCTCGGGGTAAAGCCACTTCCTGGGATGCACCTGGGAAGAAGAAGAACCCACTTTCTTGGACCTGGCACATCATCAGACTGTGGAGCTGAGCAGTATGGAGAGCAGGTGGCTGAAGGTAATGGGACAGGAAATCTTTTCCCTGCATGACCATCCTGGTGATGTACCCAGCAAGAGACTAAAAGGATACCTAATGCAACTAAGTACTGAGCTCTGAGAGTTCATTTTCCCATATTACTAGCACAGGTGAAAAATGAAATGGACAAGCTGACCAATATAAAAAAAAAGTCCAAATCTGTGGAAAAAAAAGTCCAAATCTGCATATGATAAAACTATATTATTCGTTCACCAGGGCCTTCTGGAATGACTGCTGGTAGGTCCTTTACACATTAATTATGAAGAAATTAACTGTTACCAAAAAAGAAGAGACCAAAAGAAAGCAGTCTGCTCAGACATAAAAAGCAAAATAACATCACTGATGTCAAGGAAAGCTCAGAATGGTCCTCTGCTTTTTGCAAAAAAGAGCTGACATCTGTGAAAAGCCTGAAATCTACCAGTGACAAACTCATGAGCTCGGTTTGAAGGATAGTAACACCAGATCAGAAAAGGTGGTTCAGGAGAATCAAATGTTTGCTATGTTCCTCTAACTTATCTACAGAGAAGGGGAAGTTAATGAAGGAGTAAGAGGTTATTTAGGTCTGTGTCTTACACATGAAGTGCTTGGCAAAGATTTCTCAAGCTACTTCCTACCTGTGCTGGTAAATCTTCCCCGAGTAGTACAAAATTCCAGTTTATGTACACCTGCAAAAAAGTCAATCTGTGCAGTTCTGTGCCCAGCCAAATAAATTGGGAAGTAGTAGAAGGTTGGGATGATATTACCTAGCCTTTAAAGAATAGGCATAGACGCACAAGATAATATCTACACTATTTCAAATCAAATGTGGTTTGCATGGAGACAGCTTAGGTTTCTCTTCACTTCTAATACAGATGCATCCGGAGGGAGTGAGAGTAGGTGGGTCTCATTTGCAAACATCTCTTGGACTGGGGAGGGAGCAACTATCTGTAGTCAACTGAACAAAATAGATGCTTCTACCTCACGATTCACTGGACCTATTTCAGATTACTTATTTTAGGATGAATTATTTTTTACCCAAATTAAAGTGCCTGGTTTCCTGCTGAGCACAGACGAAACAGCTTTAGAGGTACACAACTTTGCTGGAAATTGCCAACATATGGAAAGTTAACCCTTTCTTCTCCATCTTTTCAGAGTTTGTTGAGATCTAATAAATGCTTTTGAGGAAGGCAACAGACATGGGCCGCAAAGAAACATGCTATGATGATGAAAAGTTTCAAGGATTGTTCTGACATGGAAGAGAAAGGGCTTACTTTATTTCAGCTGTCAGAGTCTCAACAAAGGTAGAGTCTTTTGGCCTCAGCAGAAAGAAACCCCTCATTAATAGAAAGGGAAACAGAGTCTACCAAAAAGCTGTGCCAGAAGCAGATGCAGGTTACTGGAAGATGCTGTTGTAGGACCCCATGAACAAAAAAATTATTGAGGTTGTCTTATTGCCTCACAGCCAAACTTGTGCAAGCATTTCGTTGTGCTGTATTTTTGCCTAGTTGCCAGCTCCTCTTTCATGACTCGTTTGGATACCAGCACACAGCACTGTGGTCTATCAGCAGGGCCTCCTGGCTCAGGCCGTGCAGACACAGCTGGGTGGTGGCCAGCCGGAGCCACGCCGTGCTTCCATGGAGCCGTTGGACATACGGCTGTGGTCTCTGCTGGCTGAAAGAGTCATGGCACCACGCAGCTTCCCTGCAGGCTTTTTGTGGCCTGTTTTGGGAAATCTGCTGTGATTTTCAGAGTTGCAATGCGGTGCACAACCGAATCAGTTTCATGCAGTTTCAGGTTTCACTGCTAACCTTCTAGGCAACTCCCTGAGTAAGATGCAGGCAAGCATTTCGTGACCTTAATTTCTCATATGGTTGACTCATTATTTTACCTCCTGAAGTCAGCTCTTGATTTCTTAATATATTTTCCTTTCATCTTCTGCTCCTGGCTGTCGTATTGTTTAGAAGGTATTGCTGCTGTTAATACTGAGAGTAGTAGCCTTCCCTTTCTCAAGACAACTGGGAAATTTTGGACAATGATCAGAATTATCACAGGAGTGTACCATATTTTAGTATGTTCCTGGACATATACAAAACGAAGTAAATCTCTTTCACCCCTCTTGTTCATACACTCCACTATAAAAAATGCCAGAAATCTGCTATATTTGGGTGGCTACACGTGCTGCCTAGCATAGACATTCAGCAGAGCTACAACTACACTAGAATTGCTCTGACCCTCTGTCTTCCATTTCACTCCTTCCACCTGAGGCACGTGGAACCACAGTCCCAGCTGCAGCATGACACCAGCTTCTTTCCCTTGCCCAGAGGACTGGTCAGAAGATAGGGGTGGCCTTCTTGTTTAAGTCCTATCCTACTGTGGGATCACTCATATCGCTTAATTTCCCTCCACATCAGCAGCATTCCTACCAAAAAGCTTTACCTTTTTCTTACCGCTTAAGTGACTCAGTGTAATTGAATGACATAAGAGCCATAGCCTCCCACACACCAGACACTGCACTAAGCAGAAGAAAAAGATGACCGACCACCCACCCACAAAGATTTACAGTGACATCAGGTCTGTTTGATGGCTTCTCTCAGAGAGAAAATAAAATTACAATGGCCAGCTGTCTCTTCTGTTAACAAATCATGAGACTGGAAAAATACGAATTGTGTGCAGTGATTTTGTAGGCTTTAACTGTCCTCTTTGAGAAGTAGAACACCTTTAGAAACACTAAAGTAAGAGACGGTGAATTCCCAGAGCAGCGACCGGTATTTTCAGTTCAGTAGCTGTAACGAAAGAGGAGAAGGGTCTTGAAATTCTTCCCTCTACTTCTGCCTAGGTGACCAATCATATAAGATCTTTAGTTCCCTGAAAGCAGACTCATATTTCAGTACTTCTTCATAATGGTAGATGTGCTGTTGCAGAAAGTAGCTAATAAATATGATTGTGAAGTCGAGCAACGATATTACTGTACAGAAGCAAATGTGTTATTTGGCAAGAGGAAACACACGTTTTTGTGCTAATTGTCCACAGCCATTATTGCAACGATTTTTCTGCTTTGAAAAGCTTACATTGGTTTCAGTTTCAATTAAGTTCAACACTTCAACCAGTTGTGATTAAGGTGTCTAGAGAAGGACTTTGGCACCAAATATCTCAATTTGCACTTCAAACTGTTTATGACTTCTTTAAAACTAGTGAAAATTTTATTTCATGCATTACAGGAGTTATTAGCAATTAAACTAAACAGGCAGCAAGGGGATTTCAACAATGCGGTGTCAGGAACTTGTATGTGCCTCAAATACATCAAACAGATTGCATGAGTGGAGTGGGAAATGGCCATTCATTGGAAATAAGTGAAAAGAGTTTTTCTCAAGGAAAAAAAAGCCTTAGAAAGCCTTGAGAAAGGTCTGAGAGATAACAGTAAGTATACACCAGGGAGATTTTTCAGACACAGTATTTATACTAAAAAGGGATGAGAAGATTCAGCGATGGTATGAAGTCGAAGTTGAACAGAACAGGTCATAAACTTTCATGCAAAGTGCTCAAACACGCAATATTTTCTGGGATAAAAGAGTTCTGCTGCTGAAAAAAGTAGCATTCATTTTGAAAAATAAAAATGACCAGTGTTTTAATCAGCTATAAAACTTACTGAGTCAGAATAAAATTGCTTAGTATTATATATATTTCTTATGTAAGTGTAGGTGAGATTTTGAAATATTATGTGCTATGCAGTGTATGACCCAAAACACTAGATAAGAAGGAGGATTTTCTTTTTCTTGTGGGGCAGTTCCTAAATTCCTTTATCCTTTATTCACTTGCTAACTGCCCTGTAATCTCAAGAACTCTGATGGCTTAGTGGTGAATCATTATTCTTTGATTATGGCTTCATAATTATAGCGAATGGCATAAGCTCATTGTGATGCAGGCTTGGAAATTATTCAATGAGGCTTTATCCTTTTTATTTATTCTTTTTATGGATGCACAGGTCTGTTTTATAACTGTATTAAAACACTCTGGGGCTTGCATTACCAAGTCGTCATAGCGCTTCTCAAGTGCCTGACAATACACTGCTTCTCGCTTTCTATCTTACAAAAAGGAAATATTTTGTGATGATCACAGAGTGTGTTCTTGGGTTTCTTTCTCTGTGGAAGTGCCACACATTTTGCAGAATACCTTTCAAAGTGAGAATTCTGCAAAGTTACAAATTCCATTCAATTTCAGCATGGCCTTTTTTCCCCTCAAAGTTTGGTCTAGGAAACAAATTGAAGAGATCTACTTCTCAGCAAACAGAATTTTAATGAAAAATCCAAGCACATTAAGGTCATGAACATGAGGTCGCTTTTCCGTAGGTCTGATGGGTGATATATATTTTAGGACATTTTGTATACCAGTAACAGATGAAAAGCTACACTAGTTTTTCTGACTTGACTGAACTGGGGGAAACCAGAGTCTTAAATTTAAAGAGCCTCTGAAACAAAGTAGAAAAAAGGGAGAGATAAAAAATAATCTAATGAAAATCTGCATCTAACAGCATGTAGTGCAGTAAGCTTGGCCAACATGTTTGAGATAACAATGCAATATTGGAACAAATTTCTTGTTACCATGAAAACTCAATATGAGTATTCCTACTTTTAGTTTCATCTCATGCTGAAAATACCTGGATTTATGTTGATTTGAATTTTGAGATATGAAAATTATCTGAATATTTCTGTATGCCTTCAGGTGTATTTATCTTTCTGTAGACCTTTTGGTTTTAGTTCCAACTTTTCAACATTTTCAGTACCAGACATTTCTAATATTGGCAAGATTAACGATGCCGCAAGTGCAAGATACTATGGAAAATCAACAGAGAAAACAAATCCTATGCAAACCCCAAATTAAGGTATCGATTAAACGTCGACAAACCCAAAACTCCTCCTGTGTCTGCATTGTAGCTCTCTAACCCCAGCCATTGTGGCAAGAAAGAAAGACATTAAGGAAAAAATGTGTGGTTGCCTTCCAGAGTAAGGATGCGTAATCTTTCATTTGGTAGATGTAAAGAAAAAGCACTGCCGGATGTATGCTAGAAGGAACCCTTTTTAAGACAAGTAACTCACCAAAACAGTATGCATGTTTGGCTTGGATCATGTGTATCTAGGTGTGGGTGATAGGAAAACATCATGAGCTTTCAATTACAATACCAACTTCCCAGAATCTAAATGAAGACTGGCATTTATTATATGCATAATGAATTAATGTGCTGGAAGAAATCACTCTCACCTGTGATTGTTTCTCTCACCAGGCAGTAGCTGGGTAACAGCAGGCCAGCAACAAGCAAGAAAAATCCCAGGTTTACATAACAAGTCACTGTGATTTGTTTTGTGTTATATCTGCAACAGATTTGTTATGCGATTACTCAACTGCTGTCTTCACTAACACGCTGCGCCACAGCGTATCTGTCCCGTGACCTGAAAGCCTCTTAAATGCCTATATGTGACAGTGGCAGTTTTGCTCATCACTCTGAAAATTGTAATTTTGTGTTGGGAGCATGAGGTTCCCATTCCCCAGGGACTGCAGTGCTGTGATTTCCTGGCAGTGTCCCTCATGCTGCTGTTCACAGCAGTGGTGCAGAGCCCTGAGAAGCAGGAGCAGCATATGTTTGGGATGCTGCAAGTGCCACACTGGCAGCAGGGATCTGGGGAGCTCCATGCCCGCAGCACTCCGTCAGCAAGCCCAGGGAAGACGACTGCTCCAAGGATTTGCTGAGGATTACAAGACACATCTAAGCTCCTGCTCAACCCATCTCCAGACAGAATCATTGTAGGGAGATCAGAAATATCTTGTTACTAACTCAGTTGGGTTTTTACCTGTCACCAGTCATAGCTGTGCCTTGACTTCTGTCATGCTTATCAAGTTCAAATGAGCTCTGCCAGATAAGTGTTGTTTAAAGCAAAAGCGGTTTGGGTTTTGGGTTTATTTGGTTCATAAGTAAAATCCTACATGACAAAAGGAAATTATTTTATATAAGGACACTGTGGCCCAGGTCAAAGCCATCACTGTAACCTGATTATAAGGTATTTTGTAGTTCAGGTCTCATCAGGTTGGTATGCCACACGTTCTCTTCTCTTTCCAATGGTCAATTCAGAACTAAACTCTCCTAGTGGAAGGACGCTTTGGTTCAGTTGTAGCTCTGCACAGAAAAAGAGCCATCAGCAATCAGATTTCACTGGCACTCATCAGAAAGCTGCTGTTTGCTGGCTGAGCTGGAGTAACTATGTATGTGGATGCTCTCTGCCTCAGGCTGAGGTGAAGTAATTCCAATTAGCTCAGCCTTAGTGAAAGAATGCCAAGCTCATATAAATTCCTGTGCATTGCCACAGACAAGTAACACACATGTGGACATTGCCCTGACAGAGTTGATGTGCAGGAATACGTTTGAGTCCTCCCTCTTTAGAACCAAATTGCTATTTTAATCATTTCTTAATGATGTTTAATTTTTCCTATAAAGGAAAGTGCTTTATCAGACCAATCTGATCCAGTTCCTCTTCCTGCCAGTTGCCAAACCATCAGCAGATTTATAGGAATAGTATCAGGGGCCTAACTGTCATTTAACTTGACCGTCACTTAAATTGACTGCCATTTAACTTGACTGTAAGCTAAGCACTTTACCATTTTCATTGAGGTCAATTAACGTTGGATATTTTGTTCTCAGGACTATCAAGAGTGAGCTCTCTATTTCCGAGGGGCTGCTATGTTATTGTTTTATTCACAGCATCTGGAATTAGTAACATGAGGCAAAAATGTTTTTTATTTAAAAATGATACTCTAGTTAAGCATGGGTGGGAAAGGTCGAATGATCATACAACACAAATATGAACGGTTTTTCATCTGCGTGCTTTTTTGTGAGCAAACTGGAAACAAACTTTTTTTTTCGGACCAAATGCACTTGGAATGGATTGCCCTTGGGAATACATTTATACTTGTAACAGCTCTACTGCTGGATCTAACTTTGTGAAATGGAGTCACCGATAAAAATGGGGAATATCAAACATCTGCATTTCATTATGATCAGCCCTAAAAAAAAATGAATTTTATTTAATCTCTCAAAGCGTCTCATCATTGTGAATAAAGGAGGTTAGGAAGTTCACCAGGGTTTTGCATAAAGCTCTCTATACAGGCAATTGAACAAAAAATGTGAGACAAAGCTGGCAATCTACATAAGCATGGTAATGCTCGAACAAAAAGAAATCCCTGCCCACATACTTAAAAATAAATTAATATTCATATCAAATACTGTCAATACACAGAGATAGCGATCAGCCAATCTTTAGTCTGGAGAGTTCCTCCCTCTCCATTTCTCATTGATTTCAGGGTTGCTGGAAAACCGAGTTTCCCTCTTGGGTCACTGCCCTGTGTGTACAGAGAGGCTCAACATCACTTTGCAAACACTTATATATATAAACGACTCACTTTGATTAGGGAGAAGAAGATTGTGAGTCAGAATAACTCATGTCTCACTAAGACGGCATGGTTGTGTATAGAAATAGAAGTCCACAGAAACAGCTTTGCCATTATTTCATTCTCCTGTGATGTCCAGGAATTCATAACTTTTTAATGTTTTTTACATACAGTGATAAAATTAAGAAACAGGCAAGACAGAGTGGGAGGAAGAATGCGTGCTCAGCTCCATACAGACCAAGGAAAGAATAAAATTTTGGAAAACATGTGTCATTCTTCCTTGAACAGTGCCATCTTTAATATCGCCCTCTCAACTTCTGGAAGTTCTGACACTTTAGAGTTATTTGATGATTACAGGAACACTTACTTATACGCTCTTAAATGGCCTTGCCTTTTCCGTTTTATCTTCTTCATCTTCAGTAGTTTAATGCATCATGTGGGCTCTGCTACAAGCCAAAGAATGAGTGTGGCTTTGTCCCAAACCCATCACTGAAATTCCTGAGCCACTCAAAGGGTTGGCTCTTTGGCAGGTCTAAGCTGTCTCTCTCCCAGGCAGCAACAACCCGACACTGCCTTCTCTCCAGAGACAAAGATCTCACTTTCTAAAAGAGGAGTGTGTGTCTCCTGAATGCAGCATCATTTTTGCATTGGCTCCAAGTGCGCTAACATTTTCTGGTTCAAAAGCAAGCACGATTTCCCTTTAATAGTATTGTGCAAAAAGCAGGACCATCCAAACTCAACAGAGAAAACATGGATTCCCGAAGAATCTGGACGGGTTCCTAAGTTTCTGGTAATATTTTTTCACATGAGACATCTGCTTCTATTTGTGCATTTCCTCAGCTACTAAAGATAAAATTTGAGTAGAGGGATTTTGGTGTTAAAATCATAAGCACAGATGTGCTTAAACTGCCACAGCCCTTTTAATGGTAACGCTTCAGAGAGAGAAGTTGGGAGCAACTGGAAAGGATCAACTTCCCCACTGTGAGCATAATTTTGAGGTTTTGAACTTCCAATAGATCAGAAGACAGTGCCAGCTGCTGAAATATGCTGTTAAGTTTCTTAGTAGAGCTTCTAATTTTGTCACTATTTGTCACAATTTTGATAGTAATTATTTTCAAGGTGTTTTCCAAATGTGCCACGTTGCGAATCTCTGTCTGCGAACACATTTCTGGGAAGGTCTTTCACAAATTCCACATACAAACAGTAAAAACTGTTTGTATGTGGGGAAAAAAACCTGTAAAATGTGCTAAATTGTGCTTAACTAGCTCTCCCCCCTTATATAAAAACCAGCGAGTTGGATCCCAAGTTATTGCACCATACGGTCCACCCTTCCAGACCTTCCCTTGCTCATAGCCAGTATATGACCTTAAGAAGTTACATAAGGTAATGCCTTTTGAAGTCATGTGCCTCAGCTTATCATTTTAATTGAATACACGAGTTCGAAGTTTCTGTAGATATAAGGAATTTTCCTCGGCTTTCAAATGTTCTCTGAAAATCTGATTTTTTTAAATGGAGTGTTTAAAGGAAACACCTCAGAGACGAGTTTTGAAAAATGTAGATTGTAACCCACGAACCTCTATTGCTTGGTCTCAGAATCTGCAAATTAGCATGAGGTTTTAAACCGAGTCAGTCAGAACCTACCTTTCTAGCATGGAAGGGCATTTCCGACTCCAGCAGAAAATCCGACTTCCTGCTTGTGGATTAGAGGCTGGACGCCACCTGGCAACCTTCACCCACAGCCCAGAGGGCCAACTACATCCTGAGCTGCATCCAGAGCAGCCTGGGCAGCAGGATTCTACCCCTCTTCTCTGCCCATGCAAGACCCCACCTGTAGCACTGCATCCATCTCTGCAGTCCTCAGCGCAAGGCAAGGACCTGCTGGAACAAGTGCAGAGGAAGGCCAAGAAGGTCAGAAGGCTGGAGCACTTCTTATGAGGACAGGCTGGGAAAGTTGGGGTTGTTTAGCCTGGAGAAGAGAAGGCTTCAGGGTGACCCCAGAACAGACTTCCAGTACCTTAAAGGTACATAAAGGCTTACAGAAAAGCTGAAAAGGGACTTTTTGCAAGGGCGTGTAGTGATAGGACAAGGAGGGTTGGCTTTAAACTGAAAGAGGGTAGATTAAGGTTGGATATTAGGAGGAAATTCTTTATTGAAAGGGTGACGAGACAGTGGAACAGATTGCCTAGAGAGGCTGTGGATGCCTCATCCCTGGAAGTGATCAGTGCCATGTTGGATGGGACATGGAGTGTCCTGGTCTTGTGGAAGGTGTCTTTGCCTGTGGTGCAGGAATTGGAACTAGATGATGTTTAAGGTTTCTTCCAACTCAAACCACTCTATGTTCTATGAACAGTCCTACTCTAGGCCATGTAAAGCATGACTGAACTTTCCAGATTCCAGAAATCACAATAACGTCCATCTTTTTAAAACATTCAAAGCTTCTAAAGGCTAGCACACAATAAAATGTGAATTCCCAGACCGCATCTACAAGACCGTTGAAATGCTAGTTTGTTAATTTGGGATCACTGGGCTCTGGGACCATCCAGCTAAAGACAAAAGAACTTGTCAGTGCTTAGTAGCACAATGACCACTGCAACTTTTCCAAAATGCAGCAAGAAATATGCCAAGTTCAGATGTCTAAATAAAAAGAAAGATTGCCTGCTTTCCATTGGAGTTTCGTAGGAGTCTGAACACATTCCCACAAAATGATTCAATCTTCACCAATAAATGCAATGTAATTGAAAAAAAAATTATGGTGAAAAATATCCCAATTTTCATGTTTTTGAGCTCATTTTTTGCTTCATTTTTTCAGAAATGAGATCTCTTTATTATGAAACACCACAAAACAGCAAGTGGTAAACCAGCAAGTAGAGATTGCCCTCAAAAACTATCCCAGTTCAATGAAGAAACTAATTCACATCTTAACAGCTCACTTATCTCCTCTGAATAAACAGAAAAAAACTGTGGGGAAGAAGACTGCC
Source organism: Mohoua ochrocephala (assembly GCA_013398855.1). NCBI lineage: Eukaryota > Metazoa > Chordata > Aves > Passeriformes > Acanthizidae > Mohoua > Mohoua ochrocephala. Next base: position 11,250 of record VZTA01017445.1, read on the forward strand.
AAGATGATTCTTAATATGCCTCTGAATAAAAAAAGTCTTACTTGATTTTTCTCCTGTATTCCAAACAATGCATGAACTGGTGACCCTACTGTTATTCTGGACACAGTATTGAAGGTTTAGGAAGAAAGAGATGAAGTGGAAATCCAGGAGATGGGAAGACATGTTAAGGTGCCCCTGATGGAGGCAATAGTCTGCATCTCTTGAACAAAAGGCAAGATTCACAGGCTATGTTAGAGTTTGTGACATAGCACATACTAAATATAGTCAAGCTATGTAAAGTGGAGCAATGAGGTTCTTTGGCACTTTTTCAGGAGCTGCACAGAAGAAATGCCAACTACTTTCAGTTCAGAGCAATATGATTCATTTAGCACTGGAAGACCCACTTAACACAAACAGGATCCTGCAGAAACCTGGAAGGAGTGACAATGTTACTGAAAGGATAAAAGCATCTGCCCTCTGTGAGCGGCTCCTGAAAAGACCAAGGCTCCTCGAGTACTGAGTCATTTTCAGGGCTGAATCTTTTCTCAAGAGGCAAGGGTATAAACACTTACCTGCATGTGTGGGGAAATACAGAGGTTGGTGTTGGTTTGCCAGTGAAATAGCACACCTGCAGGCAAAGCCTAAGGTGAATAAGTGAGCTGGGCTTCAATTACATCACTGCCTCTTGTCATGATCTGATTATTGAGGTTCTTAGAAATACTTCTGCCCAAATGAAGGTGCAAATGAGACCGAATGCCAGTCAATAGAAAGGGTTTTATTTGATGGCAAATGTGAGAGAGAGAGAGAGAGGAGGGAAGAAAGAAAGAAGTAGAAAATAGGTGGGAGGGACAGAAAGAGAGGGACAGGGACAGAATAAGGAAAATGTCGCCACTCCATGAATCCCAATGATGTTCCATTGATCCTCTCCAGCTGGTCTTCTTGGTGGTGAAGATCCCCCCTGAAAAACATAGAATTCCATGGCTTAATATACCCTCAAGCCAGGTGGCAATGTCCAAGCAAGTCCCCCCGGGGGAGGGGTGCAGTTCTTACAACAGACTCTGGATCTGTTGCATCACGTGCAGACCTGTGGTGCAAAGCCTCTGGGGAGCACTTTGGGGAGTCTTTGATGGATTGTGACTCCCCCTCAGATGCCTCTCATGTGAAAGTCCCGTGGATGTGGCCTGTGGGGTTGGGGGTTCCACAGCTGGGCTGGTTTGTGTAATCAGAGGATGAGTGTTCAGTGCCTCTGACCAGAGGTTACGCCACGTACCCGAAACCTCCTCCTCCCCCCTTGGTTGTGGGGGAGTCTGTGTAAACCCGGCTTCTGTGAGCTGTGCTCTCCTCTCACCCCAAACTCTGAGGGGGGTGATTGAACAATGGGTTTCCCTTTATCTGATCGGCAGTTTGACTTTCAGTCCAAAGTCTCAGTCTTCAGGGAGGCTTCTTTGGTTGGAGCTTCCTTATAATGAGAAAAACTTTAGATCAGTGTTTGAGGCATGAACTGTTTTCAGTCCCTGACACCTCTGTAACAAGGAGATTTTTTGCACTCTAAATACATTACCAAGGAATCCACCTCCCCCTCTGCCCTCTCACAAGTCAATCCCGCATCTTCTTGCTGCTGAATACCACAGGTCAATATACTGTAAGTGGACCCTCACTCCTGTCCTGTGCAGAACTGTGGAACAGCACCAACCTTTCTTCCAGATGAATCCTGTCTGTGGGATTCCTCCATAATGTCTTGAAGTTGGGCAAAATAATCAGGCTGTTCCTGGTTCTACACAAAGGGAATATTCCAGGTCAGGAATATTATCCTTATTTTTAAAAAATGGAAAAGAAAAAGGCAAAGGAACAAAAGAAAAATGGAAGGGGGAAGGAGAAGAGAAAAAAGAAAACCCAAAAAAGAAACCCCAAAAAAAAACCAGAAACAGGGAAAAGAAAAGAAAAGAAAAGAAAAGAAAAGAAAAGAAAAGAAAAGAAAAGAAAAGAAAAGAAAAGAAAAGAAAAGAAAAGAAAAGAAAAGAAAAGAAAAGAAAAGAAAAGAAAAGAAAGAAAAGAAAAGAAAAGAAAAGAAAAGAAAAGAGAGAAGAAAAAGAGAATAAGAAGAGAAAAAGAAAAGCAGAAAAATTTGTTTAGCACTATTTAAAACAAGCAAGAACAATTATATAAAATTATTTCCATTTTACATTTTTTTGCATTAGACCAAGGAATGAAATAGCTGTTCTCCTTCTTAGGCCAATGTTGATTTTTCCCTGAGTCTGCTGGAGACAAAACTACGAGCCACAGCGCAGGGCTTTTATCCCCCTGCAGGTAACTGACTTTTGCTTCAGTTGCATTTATTTTTGGTAAGCAAGCAAAAAAGACAAGCTAGGCTTTCAAAAAGGGAGCTGAAGTGAGAAGAAATTTAAGGAGCAGCACTTTTGATGATGTGGCCTTTGTTTGTGGCCAGAAACAATGGAGAGAATGAAGAGCTGGTACCCGTCCCAGCATCCCAACAAAACTGGTTCGTAAGGTCAAGTGGAGATGTCTCACATTATTCCTTTCCTGTGCCAGCTGAATTAGAGCATTTTCCTTTAAAAGAGCTGCAGTGTGTACCAAAACCAGCTGTTTTGGAGGCAGGCCTGTTTCTGAGGGCTCCTGTCCCAGGGGCAGCCCGACAGAGTGTGAGTGATGTTGCTGGATATTACAAGAATGAGTGGATTGAGGGGGGAGTTTCTAGGGAGGCTGGCATATTTTTAGATAGATATTTTTGCTGCATAATTGGAGAAGTTATGACTGACACTTTCTCTCTGCCACATTTCTCCTTCTGGGACATCAGCTGTGCACAAACAAATGCTCCTGAAGTCACTGGGAACTGCTCTTATGGCA
>VZTA01017447.1:0-13718 GCA_013398855.1 Mohoua ochrocephala
TGATGAACTGACCAGGACCCCCACCCCCCTGTTTCCCTGTGCTGTTGGTGGGAAGGAGGGAGGGGTTGGGGGAAGAAAAGGTGTTTTTAAGGGCTTATTTTATTTCTCATTATCCTCCTCTGATTCTGTTAGTAATAAATTCCCTTTGTACTTCTAAGTCAAGCCTATTTTGCCCTTGGAGTGTTTTCTCCCAGTCCTTATCTAAACTCATGAACCCTTCATTTAGTTTTTTCCTCTCCTCTGCCCAGCTGTGGCAGGGGAGAGTGAGTGAGCAACTTTCGTGGGTGCCTGGAATTTGACCAGTGTCAAACCATGACAAAGTCCCTTTTTTAGCACGTAAAAAGGAGTATCGAGTCCTTTGTAGTGTTTGAAATTATGGGAAATAAACCCAGCATAAATAAGGGGATGCCCTTGGCCGAGGTTGTGCAAAATTAGGAGAAATTGTTCGGTACAGTAGAATTTTGCAAGGACTGTGCAATAACGTTGTGACAGGAGAATTGGCCAGCTATAACCTGGTCTGCTTGCTCAGCAGGGCAGTGGCCATCACAAAACTTTATTGACACACTTGCAGTTAGTGTCTTTGTAAACCAGGTAGCCCCTGACATCAGGAGGTATTTTAAGAAGCATATGCCAGTGTGACGGGGACCAGTACAGATGGGGGTCTGTTGGTCTCAGCACAGACCCTATGTATTAAAACAAAGGGAGACAGGACCCTTTTCCCCAAGAAGCCAAGAAGAATATCCAGAAGCAGACAAACCAATACTTAGCCTAATGCATTTTGAAGCATTCCATTAGATGAAGAAAATTAACCTTCATTTGCCTTCCCTTGGAAAAGACAGCAACTGACTTGGACATACTTTCCCCAAGGATTTTCTGGATTCACTACCATTTTTTTCTACGAATATTGGGGGTTGATTTAAAGTGATGCCTTAGGTTTTAACTTTTATATTTTTCAAATGCTGTACTGCCTAGTGTGTAACTNAACCGAGGTTATAATTGGAGAATTAACCCTGATATGCAAATGAACCAAACTTATAAAAGGGTGAAGAACCCGTGACCCAGGGTCCATCTTGGGTGTAGCCTTTTGACTGCCCAGGGTGTACCTTTGAAGGCACTTCAAACAAATACCTCCTTTTATTCTCTTAATTCTTGTCTAGTCTCTGTGTTTTAGGTGGCCACCTCAAGGCATCAAAAGGGTATGAAATTACTGTGCAAATCAGGTTTTGTATAGTGTGCAGATGATTTGTTATTAGCAGGTAGTGATGAGAATGCCTTTATATTAGACACTACACCTTTATGTATTGCCCTAGTGGAAAGGGGACACTGTATCTCAATCCAAACTTCAGCTGGGTCAAAAGAAAGTTAAATATTTAAACTTTATTTTGGGAAAACAGCAACAGAGTGAAAGGAGTTAAACAAAGAATCCTGTATTTTTGCCTAGTTCGGTAGTTTGTTTTACCTGTTTTTGTAGTTTGCCTAAAACATTGTAACTTTCATTTTATAATTTAGCTTTACTTACTTAATTTTGCTTAAACTTTGTAACTTTTAATCTATAGTTTAGTTTTACCATATAACCAACATTTGTTGCTTTGTTTTAATTGCTATTAGCTCATATTGGAATATTGATAACAAGGGACTGAGAAGATGAGCAAATCTCGCCAGCTGTGGCTTGATCACAATGACCTAAGACCTTCAGAGCACTAAATAAGTAGAAACCTTTCCAGGTGAAAGTGTCTTAAGTTTTGCCTTGCTGAGGCTAATTGTATGAGTCTTATGTTACCAGATACGAACTTCACAACTCAGCCCAAGAGGAATTGACACGTGTGCGAGCCTAGAAGTTCAAACAGAGGACATGATGAGGAAGACTCTGGAATCAAATAAAACACCCTGAAACCCAAAAAAGGGGGAATGTAGTTCCAAACAATGGACAATAGGTGACAATCTTGTTCCACGAAAACACAAAGGACTGAAAATCCAAGAAATATTAAATTACATACTTATTACATAACAAGGAGGACAGACTTTGGGCATGGTTTGGGAAATCTTTGAATATTACAATCTAAATAAACCCGAGGGAACAGGTCTTGAGCCAACGTGCTTATGGAAGGGACACCCCCAGCATGTTCTCAATTTCGAATAAAGGAATGCTTTCTTAACAGTTTAGGCTGTCAAGTGATTTTGTTTGAATCAAGAGAATAGATCTGGAAAGAATAGGTGGAACATGACACCACATGAGGTAGAAATACTGGTGAGACAGTGTGTGACCCAAGCTTTGATGCCACAACAGGCACATAGATATGAACTGATCTTCCCAATAGCAGATAATGTAATCTTAAAAAGATGTAACACCTTGAATCCAGCAAGCCTAATGCCTCTACCTGATGATGGAGAACATCACCAGTGAGCAAATTATACATATCCCAAGTAAACCACGGACTGATTCAACTGATGTTCCCTCACATAACCCAGATCTAGTTCTATTTGCAGATGGTCCATCCTACTACCTACAAGGATAGTGATGGTCTGGGTGTGTTTTGGTGAGCCGGGGGCAGGTGATAGAAGCACAACTCCCAGCAAGGATGAGCACACAAGGAGCAGAACTAGTAGGTTTGATGCATCCAGCACATCTGAGAAAAGGGAAACGAGTTAACCTATATACAAATCAGATAGAGGTGCTCATTTTACAGCAAATATGATTGAACAGCTGTATAAGACTTTTGAGGACAGAGAGAAAATTACATACACTGTATTGCCCACAATCTTCAGGACAAGTAGAAAAGATGAATAGGACATGCAAAAAAGATAGCAAAAATATACACATGCACTAATCTGAAATGGCCAGAAGCCTTAAATTTGGCTCTTTGGGATATGTGGAATACTGAGACAACCTATAGGACTAACACCAGCAGAAATTCTTTGAGAGGCACTTAGCTACACCAGGGACTTATATCCCAGCTAAGACCAGCATGTTGGAAGGAGATGAATGCCTGACTCAGTATGTTATGAATATGCAGAAAGGGTTCAAAGGGTGAAGAAAGTATGCAAAATGGTATCAGACCAGCCCACCTGAAATACGAGTATGTGGTACACACTTGGGGATGAAGTGTTAGTCAAGATATTTTCATGAAAATCCAAATTAGAACCTAAATGGAAGTGACCATATACTGTCTTATTGCATTCTCTATTTTGCTGTTGAAGTTTTGGGTAAGGATAACCGGTTACATCATTTTCATATCAAACAAGTAGTGAATGATCCACCAGTTGGTCAATAACAGACTTTTGAGACTTTCATGATTGTATCTTGATAATCATTTCTACCCATGATAACCTTGTTAGCCTTAATCCTGCTATGTTCATCACTTGCAGTAATAAGGCAAATGGTTAAATGCCTTGAAAGGCGTATTTCCCTTTTTCTTTATGACAGTCTTGTTAGCCTAAATCGTTGTTTGTTACCTGTAACAATGTTGTATATAAGGGCAGTGGATAAATGCCTTGAAAGTCTGTTTCTTTTTTTCAATTAGTACATTAGCAGGAATGCTCAATTAAAACAAAAGAAAGACTGCTGAAGAATACATGAGGTGCAGGTAGCTCGGTTTGCAAGCTGAAGTTCGAGATGCAGCTTGAGTTCTGGGTAGGAGCCCGAGACAAGAGTCCGTGAATTGCTCCCTTTGCATAACAAAGGATTGTAAAACCGGTGGCGCCAGGCGCCAAGTGAATGGACACTGAGAAACAAGCAGGAGCCAAGGAATCGGGAGGAAGAGACTTCCATGTGGGTAGACTGTGAGGGGATAAAAGCCATGGGGTTCCTATGTTGGGGGTCCCTCCTCGGAGGCACCAGCTCAGGCTGTTTCTGTGTTACTGCGCTGTGAATAAATGGCTTTATGGAACGAGACATCCGAGACTCTGCTAAGGGAAACCCGGTCTGACTGTATGTGAGTGGCGTGTGTAGGGAGATGAGCGGGCACCCGTCGGCTTACTGGAGCCACCCGCTCGGTCCCAGCAGTTAATGTCTCTGGCGTTGGGAGTGTGACTGCCAGAATGGCTCCTGAATAGTCAGACTGGGAAGTTTCCTTAACATAGGCTAACAGTGTACTGAAAGAGTAGATTTGCTGATTAACTAGGTTATTTTCAACACAGCCACACAAGGCTGCAAGTGGAATAAAGGCATTTTCGTCACCTGCATTTTTGCAAACTCCTGTGAATTTTCTTTTTCCCCTCACTTTTTAATAGCTATATTTGTTATATTTTGTTTTCTTGATTTTTGTTACTTTTATTTCCTGAACTATTGCAACTTATTTCAAACAAAACTTTTTGTCTAATTCTTCATGAACATTTCTAAGTTTCAGAAATATTTACAAGCAATATTACTCTGCTGTTTTATTCATGCAAGCTAGTTTGCAAAAATCTCTATATTTATATCCTTTGTTGCATCTTCCAAGCAAGTCCTATAAATAGTAATTTTTTCATGGAAGTATAACAAGTTGCCCAATATATTAAAACGTGAAGCTTAGTTCAAGCATTTATGTCTGGGTAACACAAAAATCTTACTACTCCTCGGCAAGCATTTCTAGTGCAACATAAGTTAGTAAAAGCTACTGCTTTGGTACCTTTGTCTCTTTTCCATATCAGCCTATAAATTGGATAACAGTATCATCTACAAGAGTAATATATTCTCTCTACTCCCCCAACTTGAATATTTAGCATCAGTATGATACTTTTCCAAACAGAAAAGTTATTATATGAAAATACTGATCCATAGCGCTCAGTTAAAGGCAAACTCCTGATCATTTAGAAACAGAATCATTCAGCAGGATCTAGGCCATAGTAATTAAGTGGTTCAAAGACAAATATAAATGTTTGTCTGACTATCTGATGATTTACAACATAAACACACTATAAAGCAAATGAGGGAGGGAACAACCAAAAAACCCCAACCAACAAAACCCCCAACACCCAAAACCTAGATCAGCCTGAATTAGTGTTTTATTTGAGAGATAATGGTGAGTGTGGATTCATTAATTTATCTAGGAACAAAACTTAGTGTCATTTCCAGCATTTTTCTGAAGAACTGTAATTTCAATGAATTACTGGGAGGTGAATAAGGCCCATGATATTTATCATTGCAGAGATACTGTTAGCTTAAGAAAAGAAGAAACACTCCTAGGTGACATTTCTGTCACAATATACAATTTCAGTAGTCTGCATTATTAGAAAACCAATCTACCTTGCTTGCTGACAGACTTAAAAGTCTGCCCAAATCCAGAACAAGATTACTGTGAAAGCATTAAAAGCTTGAATTTGCAATATCAATTGGTCAGTGAGGTCTTTCATTTCAAAAACAGAGAGAATAATTTTCTCTCCTCTGCTCTGAGAGAAAATGATAAGGGAAACAATTATTTCCTGTCTGGTTTCAAGTCATCTTCCTATAGATTTAATTGTTTCAATTAAATTATCCAAATTGGAAAAGAGTGAGAAAGATCCTGACCTACGATCTCCAGAAAGAGGATTCATTAGTAAGGCAATTAAACTAAAAAGGAGAATGGCAGGAAGGAAAACCTTAATTTACAAATGCAAGCCTAAACTTAATTTCCAGACATATTGGGTTTGCTTGGCAAGATTTTAGTAGCAGGGTTCTACAGGGGTGGCTTCTGTTCTCAAGATGTTCCCTTTCCCCTGCCTCTTCCGATAATGGAGGAACACTAGGAGAGATTATAAATTGGAATGACAAGTCACTGAAAATCACAATACTCACAACAGTAATAATAGCAAAAAAAAAGGTATATTAAAGAGAGTTTTACCCACAAAAGGGTATTCACCACTGAATGTTCCTCCTGCCCCCTCAATCTGAACAAAAACCAACGAAGAACTAGGACAAAACAAACCCCTCGGGACCTTAGATAATTTGTGCCAAGTTGCCCATTGTTTTCTCCGAACCACTGTGCTTGGCTGTGTTCGGCAGTGTCCGTGCAGCCGCTTCCACTCTGGCTGGGGGTTTTGGGCTCCGCTGGGACTCTCCCAGTGCTGAGCGGCGCTCCAGGTTCTCCTAGCGGGGCTCCCTGGTGTGGAGGAGCGGTGTTTGGGGCTCTCCGTTGCCGGTGCAAGACGTTCTCCCACTGCGGTGGGGCTCTCTCCTGGTGCAAAGCGGAAGTGCGGTCCTGACCCCGGTGCCACACGCTTTGCGGAGCGAGCCAGGCAATATGGTGAACTTTCTGTTTCCGGCCCCAGCTTTTTTTCCTGCCAAAACCATGCCCCCAGCAATGATGTGGATAGTATGGAATTAAACAGTGCTAGAAACTCCACCTCCCCACCCCCCCCTTTTTCTCTGTACCCAGGGCAAGGCATAAACTATCAGTCAAGTCCAGGGCTAAGTTTGGAAAGGGGCTCTACTCTGAACCTTGTGACTCAATGGGAGGGTCTTCCTTTTTATCCTTACCCTTTCCCCCCCCCACCCCCTTCCCCCAGCCTCCACATAGATAATTTCTGGGTTGGCTTTGGTTTTAGATTGATTTAGATTTTAGTTTGCTTTTTCCCTGTGTGCTTTTAACATCTAGTAAGTAGTAGAGTGAACCTTGCCATCAACCATTACCGCACTTCCACTTTTATATTAAACCTGCTTTTGCCGATACCTTTGATGGTGATTCTTTAAGCAACCTAAAACGCTCATTCGTGACGTGGAAGGGACCAATGCTGGGGCAGTTTGTGATGAAGTGTAGCCCATGAGAAGGACTCATGTTGGAGAAGTTCATGGAGGACTGTTTCCCATGGGAGGAACCCCACATTGGAGCAGGGGAAGAGTGTGAGGAGTCCTTCCCCTTTGAAGGAGCAGTAGAAACAACGTGTGATGAACTGACAAATCCATATTCCCCATCCCCCTGTGCTGCTGGGGGGAAGAGATAGAAAAAATCAGGAGTAAAGTTAAGCCTGGGAAGAAGGGAGGCATGGGGGGAAGGTGTTTTTAAGATTTGGGTTCATTTCTCATTAAACTACTCTGATTTGATTGGTAATAAACGAAATTAATTTCCCTTGAGTCTGTTTTGCCCATGGTTGTAATTGGTGAGTGATCTCTCCATGTCCTTATCTTGACCCATGAACTTTTTGTTATATTTTTGCTCCCCTGTCCAGTTGAGTAGGGGAGTGATAGAGTGACTTTGGTGGGCACCTGGTATCCAGCAAGGGTCAACCCATCCCACTATACTTCCTCATTACAGTCCTCTCAATGAAGGAAACATGGTATATTCTAGAATACTTCATCATAAAAGAAGATATATTCAAAAATTAACAGGATCACTATACTTGGCTGTAGGAAAAGTGCACACCTAAAGCTTCAAGGTTTTCTCTATTTCTTCTATTCAATAACACAGAAGTTGTGTGGGTCTTTTTTTTAATACAATTTATTCCATAGAGAGAGACTGAAAGACAAATCTTTATAGCAAACAATGGCATTAGTACATTTAAAGTGGGCTACTGGACAAGGACAGAAAAAAGATAAACCAGTATTCAAATGAATTTTTCCTTATAATTTATGAATTTTCATAAAGAAAATAGTATAGCATCACAAAGCCAACTCCACTAATAGCTATTGGAATCAACTAAGGAGAGCCTTTGAGATTACTTGTCATTATTTGCTTTTTCAGCTCAAGATGCAAAGTAGTTCCACAGATTGAGGGCTTAGAAGATCACTACAAATAAAAACAAAATACAGAGATATAATAGGAAAAATCAGAAGTCTGCTGCCCTTTTTAGAAAATAATGACAAAGAGCCAAGAATGATTAACTGAAGGCTAAAAATCTCCTATTTGTTGAGGCCTGTCTTCAAGGATTTCACTGCCTAGTTATCACAAGGGCACTAAAAAGCAGTTTTACATTTAAAAAGAAACCTACAGATAGATCTTTGCCTTTGCAAGATCTCCTGACTTTGTAGCACACTTACATTAGTAAGAGTGTTGGGAAGGAAAGAGACAACAATGTTAATTTCCCATTATCATTCTACTCTCTAACATTGTTCAGCACTTGTTTTGCCCATTACCTCTCCCAATTACTATCCTTATCTCAAAATCCTCATGATCGGAGTCCCAGCACCAAAAAGACTGTAGTGGGTTGACCCTGGCTGGATGCCAGACACCCACCAAAGCCTCTCTATCACTCCCCTCCACAGCTGGACAGGGGAGAGAAAATATAATGAAGGGTTCATGAGTTGAGATAAGGACAAAGAGAACTCATCGTTTACCATCACGGGCAAAACAGACTTGAATTAGAGATATTAACTGAATTTATTACTAACAAAATCAGAGCAAGATAATGAGAAGTAAAATAAGACCTTAAAAACACCTTCCCCCCACCCCTCCCTCATTCCCAGTTCTACCTCTTCCCCCCCAGCAGCACAAGGAGCTGGGGAATGGGAGTTATGGTCACTTCATCACATGTTTCTGGCTACTGCTCAGGGAGAGGAGTCCTTCCCCTGCTCCAGCATGGGGTCCTTCCCATGGGAGAAAGGTCTCAGTGAACTTCTCCAAGGTGAGTCCGTCCCACAGGCAACAGTTCTCCACAAACTGCTGCAATGTGGGTCGCTCTTCCCTGAGGTGCAGTCCTTCAGGCACAGCCTGCTCCAGTGCGGGTCCTCCACAGGGTCGCAAGCCCTACCAGGAAACCTGCTCCAGTGTGGGCTCCTCTCTCCATGGGTCTGCAGGTCCCTGCCAGGAGCCTGCTCCAGCACGGGCCTCCCATGGGGTCACAGCCTCCTCTCAGGCATCCACCTGCTCTGGTGTGGGTCTCCTCCACAGGCTGCAGGTGGATCTCTGCATCCCTGTGGTCCTCCATGGGCTGCAGGGGGACAGCCTGCTTCACCATGGTCTTCACCGTGGGCTGCAGAGGAATCCCAGCTCCGGCACCTGGAGCAACTCCTGCCCCTCCTTCTCCACTGACCTTGGTTTCTGCATAGCTGTTCCTCTCACATATTCTCACCCTGCTCTTCACTGGCTGCAATTACATCTGTGCAATAACTTGTTTTTTCTTCTTCTCAAATATGTTATCGCAGAGGTGTTACCACCACTTCTGATTGGCCGAGCCTTGGCCAGTGGCACGTCCGTCTTGGAGCTGCCTGGCATTGGCTCTGCTGGACATGGAGGAAGCTTCCAGCAGCTTCTCACAGAAGCCACCCCTGTAGCCCTCCCATTACCAAAACCTGTTCATGCAAACTCAATACAGTTACTTAAAGGTTTTGTTTTGTGTGCAAAGGGAATTTGCTGGCAGTAGACAGTGAGCCTCTGAGCACTGGGCAGAAAAGCTGAGTTTTTTATCATGATCAAACATTATTTATCAGGAGGTGTCGGTACTGGTGTGGTATGATGCTGACCACACTGGGGTTACTGACAGCAGGTCAGTTCTTAATGCCCCTTGGCTTACATTCAACTACTTGAAGCTGCATTCTGCTTCAGTCCTGTAGATGTTTAGGGCTCAGTTGAAACATAGCCCTAGGATACCTAATAGAGCCCATAATCCAAAGTAACAAGATATCTTGCTGTCTACCCCACATGATAGACTACTAGCAGAGGCTGCTATTCCCTGAGAAGTGTGCTGGCCTACTACTGCTGGAAGTCCTGAAAACTGCAGAACTAAGGATTTCACTGATTTTCCTCAAGTAGCCAGTCATAGTGGCCCAGGAGAGTCTGCAAAATAATCTCTTATAAATCTCTAAGCACACAAGGAACTGATAGATGAGGGGCAGCATAGTAAGATTCCAGCCACACTAATTCAATGTCTGGGTGAACTGGTAACATAGCTCATACACATCTGCAAGATGATGCTGCAGCACGTTCACTGTGAACTCACTAGCCTCAAAATCCCTGCCTACCAAGCAGAATGAGTCAGGGGTTTAAATGTTCTACTAAACAAGGAAACTCATTTTCAGGGAGTACAAGAGCTCAGACTGCATGTGTCAGCGCTGGAGAGCAGGAGTCAAATCCCAACCATGCTTCAGCTATGCTTATTCACATCTGAAAATTATACATAACCTGCTGGTTACCACAAGCACGTAGGACAACGTAGTCCCACAGGCTCCAAATCCACATCTTGGTAAGATTAAGTCTGGCCATGACCAAAAGCTAGGCTATGATCAAAGAGAGAAGATATATTGTAAGTGCTGGGGATTATAAATTTACTTTATAAATTTACTTATAGAATATTATAAATTAATTGGGTGAGTTTAATTGTAACTTACTTACAGCTTAGCATGAGTGGGCTCTGCTCAAAACTTAGCAGAGGTGAACTCTAAAAGAACTCTGTCAGCATGAAGTGCTAAGCAGGGGAGGAAACAGAGGAAGACTGGATACCTTCAGATAAGGGTTGAGACCCTTGAGGGCCCCAAGGCTGGCCCAAGCTGGAAGATAAGAGCAGTTAATGGCCTGCCCAGGTGGACATGAAGAAAGAATCCAATGAAGTGTTAGAAGACCCCAGACCACAAATCACCATTGGATCAAGAGGCATGTGTGGGGTGTGTGAAGAGCATGTGAAGATCAGGTGCACAGACTGTGAGGGTATAAAGGCACAGGAATTTTTTTGTTCAGGGTCCCTCTCTGGAGGCACCAGCTCAAGCTGAAATAAACCAACTCTGCCTCAGAAGCCAGGGTCTGAACTTTTCTTAAACAGATAGCAACCCAGATGGGATCCTAGGTCTCATCTCTGGATCTTCCTGACTCCAAATGTTCATACTGCTGGCAGACAGGTGAGTTCATGTGGGCCCTTTGCAGTGGAAGCTTTCTCTCTAGAATGAGTTTAAATTCTGGCACAGAGGCCGGTGGGATGCAGGTTCAAATCTGGCACTCCAAGGAGGCAGGTTCGAGTCCAGCCTTACTCTATAACAAATGACAAGGAGTTCATCTAAGAGAGGTTTAAGTCCTCTGAAAAATGGTATCTGTATTTTGGTAGAAAAGAAATTCGGCGTTCGAGTCCCTGAAATGAGGTAAAAAGTAAATTTGAGGTTAGAGTTCCTGAAACAAGGTAAAACTGGGGAATATGGCCAGAGTAGAGAAGGGGATGCCCTTGGCCGAAATCCTCCAGAATTGAAGAAAAAAACCAAAACAAAACCAAAACAAAAGTCGGGAACAAAAGAGCTATTGAAAAAGTGTGCTATAGAATTGTGTCAGGAGGAATGCCCATTCGTCACTACAAAAACAAGGATAAATCCATAGAAAACCTGGCCAGGTTGTGGTACACATTTGATCAAAACCATCTAACATCTTCAAGAATATCTTTAGAAAATCACCATTCTAATCATATGTGTTTTGGTTTATATGGGATAATTTGGCTTATGCAAGGAGAAAACTTAAAACAAAAATTGAAAAACAAACGATGATTGCAATCACAGAACCGGTATCCGAAACAGGGGAGGATGTTCCTCCCTACACTGCAGCTGCTGCGGCTGTTTCAGCCGCTCTGCTCGCTTTTGTTTCTACCCCCCCACCTTTGCAAACTGTAACTGCTTTACCTCCTGCTTCTGTCGCTTAGCTTGCTGTTCCCTTTGCTTGCTCCTGCTCCTACCTCCCCGCTGCTGCAAAATGCCGGGCTGTATCCTATGTCCCTGCACACGGTGCCAAATCCCGCTAACGCAACCTAGGGCTCTGCCAAGTAATGCCCCAGTGTTAGCGTTTTACAACCATTGTGATCCTCAGGAGAATTAACAGCTTGGGGAAGTAAAATGCCAAGGCCAAGGGAGGATGCTGTTTAGAGTTGTTTCAAGTTTAAATGTATATATAGAGGCTCGTGTGCTTTATTTTCAGCTTTTGTGATCCATAAGTAAGAAGAACCTAGCTGAAATCTAGTATGGTGAAAGTGTAAACATGTAAAAAAATACTGAGTGTAGCCACATTTGTATATGATGGAAGGGAAGGAAGGCAAAAGGTGGAAGAATGGAAGGTAAAAAGAAAGATGAAGGAACAGGAGGAGAATTTATTGGCAACAGTGTTGGCAAAAATAATTCAGGATAGAAACAGAGGATTGGAAATAAGAGCGTATGGGGAAAATGTAATAGCTGAGGACTCACCAGTGTGTCTCTTGGGAAGGGATCTGTTGCAGGCTGTGGATGTAGAAATAAGGTTGGCACCAGAAGGAATAGATTTAATTGTTATGGGAATGAATGGGATAAAAGAAAAAATGAAAGAAGGTACAACCAGAAATGATTTTGGAATACCCTCAGAATTGAGAAAAGTCCCAAAGATATTGTGGAGCTGGATGAGCACAGATGTGGGACTACTGAAGCTGGCACAGCCCATGTGGATAAAATCAATGAGGTGTTAGAAGACCCCAGACCACAAATCACCATTGGGCCAAGAGGCGTGTGCAGGGTGCATGAAGAGTGCATGTGAAGATCAGGTGCACAGATTGTGAGGGTATAAAGGCACAGGGATTTCTTTGTTCGGGGTCCCTCTCGAGGCACCCAGCTCGAGCTGTAATAAACCGACTCTGCATCAGAACCTAGGGTCTGAACCTTTCTTAAACAGTAAGCATCCCAGACTCTTCCACTTGCAGTTAAGTTCTGGAGCATTCAATTCCTTCAGGAGAACAAGAGCCACGCAGCTGTTAAGGACAAACTTGGACCCTTTGCAGAAATTGCAGAAGGCCTTCTAACAGTCCTCGAAAGTCATTGTTTCTCAAGGTGTAACAACACTTTTTTCATATTTCACAGAAATGCTAAATAGCTGCTGCCAACATTCACCAAGCATTGCTCCTTGCACAAAGACATTAGTGTATAGTCATATATCGCGCTCATGAGGTAGAGGAGCCATGAACACAGCACATATAGTACATAAGAGAAGTCTGCAGGTATCCCAAGGGGTAGGTGCATATGGCTGGGATAGCTATTTCAATAATGTGCACTCTATTTGGATGCAAGTAAGTCACTGACAACAGATGAAGGGGCTTGCTTAACTATATTTAACACAGAAAATGACAGCAAAATTGAACATATGTGAACATGTCATCTGTGAATATCCACTGATGATACTTCAGTTTTGCTATTAAACAAATAATTGCAATTCTTCCAAATAATAAATATCTAAACATTCCACATTTATTACCTTGGCATCAAATTTAAATGACAATTTTCTTGCATACCAGGAGAAAAAAAACACCGGACCACCTAAAGGTAAATTCCTGGACAGGTAAAGAATATATGATAGAGCATCACTGGATGTACGTGGGAGATGGAGTTGCAGAGTTTGGATAGTTTTCATTGTTAAAATGAAAAACATTCAGAAAGACAGACTGGCCAAAGAGGCCAGAGTATCATTTCACTACTGAAAGAGAAGGATGAGAGGGAAAACAATAGTGTACTTATTTAGCAGCAAAAAATAAAAATAAGATTAAAATTGAACAAAGCATCAAATTAAAAGAGGAAATTCAACTGTCTACAAAAATGCTAGATGCGTAGGTGTTATGAGTTTAAAACTTGGTTAGATGGACATGTTGTTAGACCAATTAGAAAGCTGGTACCGCCTCTGCGATGCACATATTTGCCGAACCCAGAGCGGGACTTTGAGTTCTCACTTCCTGCGTGCCTGTGGAGAGGAACAGGCCGCCTGGGCCCGGGCCTCCCCCAGCGCGGGGGTCAGA
Source organism: Mohoua ochrocephala (assembly GCA_013398855.1). Classification (NCBI taxonomy): domain Eukaryota; kingdom Metazoa; phylum Chordata; class Aves; order Passeriformes; family Acanthizidae; genus Mohoua; species Mohoua ochrocephala. The sequence goes on from VZTA01017447.1 coordinate 13,606, forward strand.
TCCCTGGGGAACAATCCTAGGAGCCGCAGGTAGCCGAAGAAACAACCGTCGGCTGCGCCGCAGTTGAAATCCTCGCAATGCGGCATCTAGGAACCCCGAGCTCCGTCTCGGAG
>VZTA01017448.1:0-24496 GCA_013398855.1 Mohoua ochrocephala
GTTGGGATGTTGCAATGGTGTTAAGAAACATCGATATGATTGTTGTAGCATTTGGGGGGACAGCTGGGAAGCCGAGCAGAAAGCACTGCGGAATCAGTGAAGAACATGAACATCCTGACCCTGGTGGGCCAAAAGCCCTGGGAACAGCAAACAAGCCTTTGAAAAAGGAAGTTGGGAAACATGGCTTTTGTTTTAGAGAAATCAAGCAAGACTGCAGGTGTGCAATGTTGTGGGTGCTGCTAAGGGAACAGAAATCACTAGCTTGATGTAGCAAGGTATATAAACTAGGCTGGAAAATCAATAAATCAGCTTTTGCTTGCACCAAGCGGAGTCCCGTCTCTTCCATCGCCGACCGTCACCCGACATCCAGGTGATGTGTTGGTTGTTTGACAGGAGATGTTTCTGGATGCGATGCAGAGGGAGCCTTGGTGCACTGAAACAGCTGAATCTGAGCACTGTGAGAAGTGTTCAGGACAAGGGAGCTGGATCACTGGCACTGAATAGGGCTTCTTCCCTCTTCGGCTTATAAAAAGTGATATGGCAAAATATTTCAGTGACCAGAAGGGATTTTCAGCTGTGTCTTTCACAATGACTGTTTCAGGGCTGTAGCTGTCAGCACACTGTGCAGCCGGAAGCCTCCTGTGCACCATTTCCCTCTTTACTGAATCACACAGAGGTTTGGGTTGGACGGGACCTTTAAAGGTCATGTAGTCATGAGCAGGGAGATCTTCGGCTACATCGGGTTGCTCAGCGCCCCATCCAATGTGACCTTAATTGTTCCTTACCCCTTTTACCAATGATTCATTGCCTTCTCAGCATCACACATTTGTGCTGTAGAAGAATTGAGTGTAATTTTTCAGTGATTTGTAGACTCATTGCACAAAGGCTCCAGAGCAGTTTGAAAGTTAGCATACAATTTGGAGAGCAGTTTCTGACTACAAATATTGGCGTTTACTTGAAACTGTTTCTTTTCAAACTGAAGTATTTGCTCCCTCCTCTGATGAAATAATGGTCCCACATCACCTAGTCTTATCATAGAATCACAGAATAGTTTCTGTTAGAAGGGAACCTTAAAAGTCATCCAGTTCAATCCCCTTCAATGAGGAAGACTGGATCAGTTTGGACAGAGCTCAGACCCCCTTGAATGTTTCCAGGGATGGGACATCCACCACGTTTCTGGGCACCTGTTCCAATATTTTACCACCCTCATTGTCTAAAAATTCTATTTTATGCCTAATCAAAATCAAATATCTTTTAGTTTGAAATTATTACCCCTTGTTCTATTGCAATAGATCCTGATAAAATGTTTTCTATAGGCCCCCTGCAAGTCAAAAAGGCCACGGTAAGGTATGTCTGGAACCTTCTCCTCTCCAGTCTGAACTCCTGATGAGATGATCTGAAGGTAATGACAGGAGAAAAAATCCCCAGACTAAATGTTTCATGTCAAGGCCATCAAGTCCATCATGCCCTGAAAATACTTTGTTTGCAAGCTCCTGTTCTTTGCTTAGACTCTTAACCTTTCTTGAGCACTGGATATTTTTGCTGCAATAACTGCCTCATTGTATAATTAATTTCACTGGAGAATTCATTTGTGCTGCTATTGCTTTGCATTTTTCAATAATTAATTCCCTGTAAGTAGGTTCATATTTTTTGTATATTCCCCGTATTATTCCTGACTTGTCTTTATGGTTACTGAACCAATCTTCTCCCCAGACCTTCTCTCTGTCCTTTTCTTGTCTCCCTTACCCTGTCCCTCAGTCCTCATACAGCAATGACAATCTTTGTTCCTTTCTTTGTGGCTGAATGAACCCACTTTCAGGATACACAGCAAAAAAAAAAAGAGAAAAAGGATGGATGAGGCAGTTATAAGGCTTTTTGGAGAACAGTTCAAGCTAATGCCTGGCTAACTCTCATCTTGTCAGTGGTAGAGTGGTCCCAGGGACAGCAGGGTGGGCTGGAAGTGGTCAGTAAAGGTTTGTGAGGTCCAAGTTTAAGGACTTGGAGGACTTTAGAGGACTTTATGAGGTTCCAAAGACCTGGAGTGTGTGAAAGGACCTGGGAGGAGATTTCAAGGTGCCATGTGGGGGAAACATGGGATGAGGCCATTTGATGGTGTTTCAGAGGGCTTTTGGTGAAAGGAAATAATTTCTGCCTTCTCCCTGTGAATAATGAATAGAGCAAATTTGGTGAGCTCACATCTCCTGGGAGTTTAAGGAAATATTCTGTGTATTTCTGGATCATAGCACTCAAGTCTTACTCGGTTTTACTTTGTTTCAAATGTTGACACTCTTTACAAAGTTTGTGTTTCTTCCCTCGAGGGTTGTTTTTCAAACGCAGCCTTGATCTCAATACCTGTTTCTTAATTTCACAGAAAGTCATTGTTTATTAGTTGGTGTCCCCTCATTTGGAGTTTCTGATCAAATGAATCCCTGTTAGGGCAGCAGTGCTTTGGGATGTTTTATCTGTATTATACACAATACTGATCACTGTTAATAAGTAAATGGCTTTTTTTGTAAAGCCAAAACTTTGACTTTGCAAGACTGAACCTGACTCCAGACTTTTTAATCTTGGATAGGAGTTATGCCACTGTGTCATAGAATGGACTTGTTATACTCCTTAGGCAGATACAGTCAGGTGAGATGGATCATCCACACTGTCTATTAGAAGAATTTCTTAAGTTAATTTTTATGCTTCCAGGTTGGTAAATTTGCTATTGGAAATATTTTCTGTTTCCTTCTTTTTGTTTTCTTCCAAGTAAAATTTCTGCCACAAAGCTTAGTTACTTTCTAAAGGAGGTGAAAAAAAAAAACCTCAAAAAAATTAGAGCAGCATATTAGCTGGCTCTTTGCTCACTTGAGAGGACACAATCCAAACTTTCCTGACGACTTTGTTTGCCTTTGGATTAAGTTCTGACTGCAAAGTTTGGGTTTCAGGCACGTTTCTGAAGCACAAAACACTGCTCAAATCACCAGCCCCAAAGGGATCTGTGCTTCAGGGGAAAGCAGTCAGAGGACAATTAAATGATGATGTCTGGATTTGTCAGGCTTATCAAGACTTTTTGTATCAGAGCAAAACTCACATCTTAATATGTCAGGGCTCATCTACCTTAAATAGTCCATGATATTCCAAATATTAGGTTCTAAGTTGCATCTGAAATATTATCAGTAACCATTGTAGGAAAAGTGATACACTCTTTAGGGATTAATCCAAATATCACCAGAGTTTTTAGGAGCTTTACTTCAAATACATTGGATTGGAGATACACCTGATTAATCCGCCTTTAATCTGCTGATTTCACGGCCTTTTGCAGCCTCGTATGAGTTCACTCAACCCACAATCTGCAATGGCCAGAAGCTATTAATAATGGCAGCGTGACACTGACTTTGAATTATGAAATCTTTTTTCCCTGTGCAGCATCAGAGCTGGCTTTTCACTGATCGTGACTCTGCAGCTTCTCATCAGCTTGGAGTGTGGACACTGGAGGAGCTCAGGTGTGCACACAGACCCTGAGATTGGCTCAGCTGGTCACAGCCTGGTGCTAAAAACACCAAGGCTGTGGGTTTAATCCCCCTATGGGCCATTTACTTCAGACTTGGACACGATGATCCTTGTGTGTCCCTTCCAACTCAGAATATTCCGTGACTCTGTGAATAAACCAGATCCTTGGCCTTATTAGAAGCACAAAACCTTTGCTGTTGGAATTCCTTATGCTGGCACAGCACATCAGGATTAGCACATTAGATGGACTCAAGATGATCAGAAACTGTGCCCTTGCTTATCCCTCATTAAAACAAGATTTAATATGAACATTATTTGAATTCATTAGCATACATCTATTACCATTATTCCTTAATATTTCATCATGAGAACATATTAAGATGGCTATATATGGGAAATGAGTCTCTGCTGGATGAAATTTGCCTGCATAATATGCTCACACAGGATTCAAGCTTTCCCTCATGCCTGCCAGCAGAAGGTATTGTTAATAATATTAAAATAAAATTTAAAAAACTGTGAAGACAGAGGTGTACATGGTTCATTGCGATGGAAAAAGAAAGGAAATTTACAGTTCAGGAAGTTAAATTAAAAAAAAAAGAGAGAAAATAATTTAGATTTAACATTTCACTATGAAATGACGATTCTTAATTGAAAAAGTTATGAGTTATGTGATATGTTTCTAAAATTTTCATCCCATTTTAGGATGGAAACATTTTGGAAAATAGTTTCCAGTCGGGCCAATCTCAGTGTTTACCTCAGGATGGAATCTCATGTTCGCTATTGAGTTGCAGCCTCCACAATTATTACGTACAAATTCTGGCAAAGACTATGTCTTCCATTAGAGAAAAGAGAAACTCTTCTCACTTGGCTCAAGGTCTTCCTCCACACTCAGTGAATTCCTGCGACAGATCTCCAATTTCCCTGCATTTCTTGCTTCTTCTTCCTGCAACAACTTGTGTCCGTGGTCCATGTGTCCTCTATCCCTGACAAAGGTGCCTCCCATGAGCCTGCTTTGTGAACCAGTAATGGTTTTAATTCTGATCATTAAAATCAAACCTTGGAATGCAGTTTTCTGGTAGCATTCTAATCATGAAGAATAAATATGTGTAACTCTGCTTTCCTTGTCATTTCAGAGAGACTTTTCAATGAGATTGAAACTCTAAACAAATCCACTCGACAAACTCATATCAGCTTTAATCTGAGAGGAGTGCAGAGGTTTCATGCTCAACCAACTCTGCCATCAGTTGCTGCTACAGAATTTATAGACTCCATAGGTTCTTTCCTTCTTATATAGAGAAAACTATGGACTCTGTAGAGCTGAGAAACTTTGGATAAAGTTTTCTCCTGTAGATGAAACGTGTGTTTTCGTCAGCAATTTTGAAGGCCTGCTATTTTCAATAAAGAATTCTTTTCTTCACAGAAATGGATTCCCGGGACAGTCTGCATTCAGACTAATTCCATTTGATCATACGTTATTTTTAACAAAGCCACATATTCCAAAGGAAGTCTTTCTTTTGATTTCTGAATAGCTTTCTTCTCCAATTGTTCCTTCTTCCTACCGCTCAAACACACTGAATCTAGGAAGGGTAGCTATGGCCTCCAAGAATATCAACACACGTTGCTGCTTCGTTATTAAAATAACCCAAACAAACACCCCCCTCAAAAAACCCCACAGCTATTTACTTCTTGCTTTAGTTCACTTTCGTTTTAGTAGTAGCTTATTAAGCTACTTTTTTGGGAGATGTAAAGAAAAATTACATTTTACACTCTTTGAGCCATTCTTCAACACTTATTTCAAGCAGTGATATTCTCTTTCCTCAGTTTTCTCTCTGTCTTACATCTTCCTGCTCTCCACTTGCCATCACAAGACAAACTCATGGGATTTTTTGCAGTTATGCTCAGCACCAAGTTATGAAAATATATCGTGTTTACATTTTTGGCTAAAATACCCACATAATTTTACATCTGATGTTTTTTGACATGTACTGATCTGTGAAACTTGGTGTTGATGCAATCATGCCAAAAAACTTAAAAGAAAACAGAGACTGGTGACCAAGAGCTAAATTGCTTTCTTCCTCACCCTCCTCCACCAGATATGTTTTGCATTATGTATTAGGCTTTTTTTTAATGCACATACTCTTTAATGTCACTGGAAAGTTAGGGAGGAAGAAAAGGGAATGTGTTTCAGCGTTGGATGCCAGCCAAACTTTCTTTGGCAGGTCTGAGTGAAAAAAGAAACAGTGAAGTTTTCAGAAACCTCCTTTAAAGAGAGATCTTTACCAGGAAAAAAATTAAATTGCCTTAGCATATTTAAAAACACTAAAAATTTTAGGAATGAAATCCTGACTTCATTGAAATCCCTGGCAAGACTCCGACTTGTTTCAATGGGACAAAGGTGTTTGTTGTAAACTCTCTGATCTTGGAAGGTTCTGGCTGGGTGAAGCAATTGCAGATGACCTCATTTGGACAAGGAGCAATCAATTAAATGATGAGAGCTTTCACAATGTTCAGTAGCCCAGTAAAGAAAAAGTCTTAGCCTGGAAGACGCCAAATACCGAGTCAGTCAGGGATTACAGTAAAGAACAGAACTACACTCACCCAACCTTTTTTCTTCAAACTCAGGCTTCTTCTCTGAGCTTGTCGAGGCTGAGATTCAGCTCCAGCTTTGGACATCTCCATGCTGGCACCCACAACCAGGTGGGTTCCTCAGAGTGTTTAAATTGCTATTAGGATCAGAGGGAAGCTGGTCAATGCTGTCAAGCAACCTGCAAAGCGATTTGACTCATGCTACCCTCAGTGCCAGGACGCTGTTCCCAGTCACTCAGGGAGGAAAACTGCTCCTCTGTGGGGAAATTTTTCCCATTGATTTTAAGACAAGGTGGACTCTCCTCCCCTATAGGTCATTTGTCTCCTCATTGACCACAGAGGGAACCCAGAAGATGAAAAATAATTGAGCTTAGACCTCTGAATTGTCTTTCAAATAAAAGAATCTTGTAACAGGAGGGCTTTTGCAAATGTTTGTGGCAGGCTGACATGTCAATCAAATTGATCCCTAATCATTACAGACATCTGCTTGAGTCCAGTAGCTTCTTGGCAGACAGAGGATGGTGATGGGATAACTGCCCAGGGAAAAATTTCTGACTGGGGAAAAAAAAAAGTCAGAAAACTATTGGCAATGAAACTTTGGGATCAATAAAGTGCTTGACATTTTTGTGGAGGAAATACACGTGAATGTTTATACCAGCCTTGAGCACCATCGTCATGTAACATTATACCTTCTGCATAAAAAATATGTCTTAGAGCATTTTCCTCTCTTGGCATGAGACTTTTTTTTCTGACATCTGACTCCTACTTAAGCATGAGTCCTTAGTGTGCTTCAGAAGGGAAGGTGGCTGAAAATAGAATCAATGCTGTTTTAAAAATAGGAAAGCTATTAAAAATAGGACACTACAGCTTGAAAAATTAATGTTTTGATAAGTAAACACTATTGTGGGAAAGGCAATTCCAGGGGTCTAGCGTTCACAAAATTAGAAAATGACAGGGATGTAATGTAGAAAAGCTATGCATTTAGAACTGGAGATAAGGGGAAATGTAAATGAGATCATGCTTACCTCGCCATTGGAAAACAGGACAGATGTTTATGTCTCTTATGGTGGCTCTATGTAAGTGTCGTCTGATACCCATCAGGAGCTGAGCATACTTGCCAGAGTCAGGCAGGACCACAATGCCCTTAGTGCCAGACTTTCCCCTTCTGGAGGTACAGATAAACCATTTGGAAGTTGTCAAATACCCTGAGGTACTGGAAAGTAGAAATTATGGAGGCAACATGGCAAGATCGGCATCTCTGCAAGCAGGAAGCAGCATGAAACTCTGAAGAGAAGAGACTGTAAAGCTGCCAAATTAATATCCACAGCCTCCTTACCAGGGCTGCACATCTTACACTAGAAATTCAGTCCCTCAGTGGGAAGTGAAGTCTTCTTGTTAAAACTAAAAATATTGCCTCTGCTTCTAATGAACATCAAAATCCCAAATGTAGAGCTTACGTTCTCCGAGTGAAGGCTCACAGGAAGTCTCTAAGAAGGGTAACGGAAGCAGGAAATTTAGGCTGAAGGAAAAACATAAATAAAAGTGGACAAAATGGAGAAGGAGCAGCTTTGCAAAACTCCTTTGATGTCAGATGATGAAGGAGGCAGGAATTTCTGTATAGGCACTACTGTGCATTTTATAAATGAAATTGAACTAGGTGGTCAAAATGCTGTTACAGACCCCCAGCACTGGAAAATTTATCAGCTTTCTGTCCTGGGAACTGAGTCTGTGAATTTTATTAATTGGCTACAAAAGGCTATGGTCTCTGCTTTTCATGGATTCCTGTTTATTACAACATGAGAAATCATCAGGCTAACGAGAAGAATGGTACTCATGGGTCTCTGGATAGAAAAATTATCAATTCTTCTGAAACAATACATCCTTGAGATACTGAGAAATTCTCTCTGTAGTTTCTTCCAGGAAGCACATATTTCTTGAGGCATTAGCAAACTATAGACAGTGACTTTTCACTAGGTCCACAATTTAATAAATGCTTCCTAAAGACTTTTAATTTTTTTTCTGCTATTGGAAACACTACAAAACATTATGGCAAGAATGAGAATAATATTCCTGTTACACTGGGTTGGTTTTGTTGGGAACTCTATCTGGCCAATCTCAGAATCTTGTATCTTCACGGAGAAGTAAATTGATGCAAATTAACAACGTGTTTTGTTTACATTCTATATTAAAATTTCATTACTGGGCACATGGTAGGGTGATAATTCCCCATAAGGTACATGGTACTACCAGGCTGCTCTCTTATTTGTTCCCAGGCACAGAAGATGAATTATTAGCATCCATGGAGAGGCTGTAATTCTGCAGTGACACCTTGCTCCATGCCCTTCATGCTTGTAGGAAGAAGGAAATAGGCCCCCTGTCTATCCAGCTGCCAGGACTTTTCCCACTTCTTTACCAGGTAGCTGAACTGATCCATGCCATGAACCTTGATGCAGCCCCATCGCCTGTGTGTTCTAAGACCTGCCCTACTTTGCCTGGAGCCTTCGGTGGTGTGAGGCTGGGAATACCCACAGAACTGTAAATTCAGTACCAAAATTTGCTTAAGGGATAATGTCAGTGCAATACAGCGCTGTGACAGGATAATGGTCTCCTGACACAATAAAACTGCCAAAAAGAAGCCAAGCAGTTTATAGATAATAAATGTCAAACGGAGGTAGATGTTTATTTTCAGAACATCACAAGCCTATTATCCTGTCAGACCCTCCTGTTTCGATTTCTTTATTTCCATTACAGTAAATGAATAAGGAACAGTAAGGAATGAGATGTCCTGCAGGCCAATCACAATCTCCTTCAGCCTGAAGGCTCCAGCAAGGCATTAGTTTACCTCAACGTATGTTTTTTTGAGCAGCTGCCTTGCTCTGGTTTGCTGACACATGAGCTTTAGTCGGACAGAAATCCCTCCATCTCTTCCAGGAGGTGTTTGTGTTCCCTTCTTGAAGTTCTCGCTGCTGTTAAACCTTTTAATCCTGTTAATCTTCATTCCAGTGAAGAGGGGCACACGGAGGGGAAACAAGGAGAAAACGTTTGTCCCTGCGTCACACTGCTGGCATCTGAATCAGCTTGGCAGAGATGAGCAATAAACGGCCTTTGGAGGGGGTAGATGAGGGTTGTGGGCAGAGTCAAACAGGACAGATTTCCGTAGGTATGATCACCGTGAGTTTCTAGAAGTGCATAATGGGTATCTCCATTTTTGTCCATATTGCAGACAGATGTGGGTTGAGTAAACCCAATGTCATTTTTATCATAGAATCCCAGAAATCACAGAATGGTTTGACTTGGAAGAGATCTTAAAGTTCCAAATCCCCTCCCGTGGACAGGACACCTTCCACTATCCCAGGTTGTTCCAAGCCCTGTCCAACCTGGCCTTGAACACTTCCAGGGATGGAGCATCCACAGCTTCTCTATTGCAGGCCTCACCACCCTCATAGTAAAGAATTTTTTTTGACATATGTTCCCTCAGAGGAGTATTTTGCACTCTTTACTCCTCTTTTGTTGTTGTTGTTGTTGTTGTTGTTGTTGTTATTGGTGGTGACGGTATTTATTAATTTTTAATTATCTATATATTCATATTTTATATTAGTGTTTAAGTATTAAATAATCACTACATTATTATTAATTTTTATTAGCATTGAACAATAAGTATGGTACTGGTAAAAATAATCTGTGCCCCAAAAGATGGCACAGTCTGTTGCTGAACAAAAAAAAAAAAGGAGTAGGAAAGGAGTTGGTTGTGCTTTTATTTGCTGCTGCATATAACAAACTTCAGAGCTGCTGTGGTGGGCAGGATGTCATGAACAGGCCATGCCAGAGTGGGTCTGGAGAATGGATAGAAAGGGAAGCAAGCAAGAGTATCTGAAATGGGGTGAAAAGGGTGTTTCCAAAGGAAAATACGCTGAGAAGTAAAGACCATCATGCGAGAAGAATGCTGTGGTGGCATTTGATCTCACAAATATTATTTATTTTGTGTGCAGCTTTCCATTCACCATCTAAGTGAAGTCAAAAGGCCTCCAGAAAAAAAGCAGCATGACTAAGGGAACTCTTGGCAGCTTTCCTGCGCAAAGAATGCCAAGGGCACAGTGTTAACCTTCAGACTTCACTCTAGTCCCTTTCTCTTCCTTCACTGCTTTTCCTGAGATTGTTCCACCTTCTCTTGGGGGAATGGCATTGCATTAAGATGTTTTTACTCCCCTTCTTTCTTTATGGCTGAAAGAAAAACATCCAAAACAAAACCCCTCCACAGAGGAGTGTTGATCTGGGCATGAGCCCTAATATTCCATGGACAGCAGTCTGGACTTTAGCACACGTACTGCCTAGAAATGACTGAACATCCAAGGGTCAGCATCTGAAAAGGCACTTCTGGGGAAAGATGGATTTGGGCATCAAGGGAAAGGCCAGAGTGTCATGATAAGACTGTTTCAGGATTATCTCATGGCAGATGGATGCAGTTCTTTGTGCTTGCTGTGACTCTTAATTGCATCTGTTCACAGAGCCTTGTTAGTTAACATCAGTACAGAAGGGGAACAGATTTACTGAAACATTCCACAATTTCTGCCCATAGGGATCCTTCCATGCCCTTTCTGATTGGGTTTTTCATCCCAGTTGCAAGGAGAGATGTCTTTGGTAAACAACCTGGATGAATGATGGCACCTGACAGCACAAGTGACACTTATACTCTCTGAGATCATCTCACCTGACTTCAACCACCTTTACGTGGGCAGGTAGTGACAGGACAAGGGGGAATGTTTTAAACTAAAAGGACAGATTTAGATTAGATTTTAGGAAAAACCTTTTACTGTAGAGGATGGTGAGACACTGGCACAGGGCGGCCAGAGAAGCTGTGGCTGTCCCACCCCTGGAAGTGTCCAAGGCCAGGTTGGGCGGGGCTTGGAGCAACCTGGGATAGTGGGAGGTGTCTCTGCCTGTGGGAGGGGGTGGAATGAGATGATCTCTAAGGTCGTTTTCCAACCCATTCTGTGATTCTCTGATCTGAAGGTCAGGGGTCTGGTCTGAACAAACCATCAAGGAGCCATCACTAGTACCCGGAGACAGTCAGTCATGTCCAAAGCCTGTTTCATCCCCATCTAAAAAGAGTTAAAAGTCTAAGATGAACCCCCTGGTGAAGATGTCTTTTTGATGATTATTAAGGGACCTCCCTAACTCAATAAGACTAGGTACATATTTTTAAACAGCCAAAGTTATGTGAGTTGTAGCCCATCCCATAAATGAATTTCATGACTTCCTATTGCATATTATTTCAATATTGCAATACAAAATACACTCTGCAAACTGAAATCATAGGAAAAATGAATAGGGGATAAAATTATGAAAGCTAATTATATCAGATGAAATGATGGGATTTTCAATTATGTTTTTATTTCAATATTAACTGTCCTTAATATTTAATTTTAAATTCTGACACCTCTGTTAATCTACTTAGAATAAGATGGGACTGAGATATTACTTCCATTTATATAAATAATTTAAACTAATTTCAAGAAGTTCAGGGTTCTTACCAAAGTTATAAAAATGTGAAATCATTTAAACTGTGAAAAGCACTGAGCAAGTAGCAGGAAGCTGGAATTTAGGAATCAAAAAGGTGGGAAATTTTTTTATTTCTCTCTGGAAGGATGACATTCGCTATGGTGATGCTGTGACAAAATCTTATGGAGTTCTGAAACTATCTGTTCAATTTATTTGTACACATTACAGTTTAGCTTCATCACAGATGCAAATCATGTCATTAAAAGCTCTCCAACCCTGCTTATGCATCTAGGACATTTAAGATAATTTTATTTAACTAATAAAAATTATTTTTAAAACCCTTGGTTTCTGTACTTTAATTAAATTCCTGGATCCATGTGAAAGTCATTTGGCACCTACTAGGCAGGGGGAGGGGAAGTTAATTACATCTTTAGAAAATAAGAAATTTGTCATTCACACTTTTTCAGCAAAACAGACATGACAAAATAGAGAACCCAAATAAGGCTATTCTGTGTTATTCTGTATATTTTGTTAGGTAAATGCATGCAGATAAAGTATATCCAATATTTGCAAAAGTGTGTCCCAGATTCCCCCGACCACTGAAGGTGAGCATAAGAACATTTATGTGAAAAGTATTTTTTCCTTTCTCTTGGTGTTTTAGGAAAAAAACCCCACCATCCATGTTTTCACTTCTTTTCATCCCTGAGAAGGGTAAGGCTGGAGAAATATGATCTGCTCCAAAGCTGATGAGTTTTTCATCCACAGTTGAAGACAAGGAATAGTAGGAAAGTCATAGCAGGCTCCTAAAACCTTCTGATGGAGACTGGGCCCCTTCTCCAAGCAGCTGGTGCCAGCACTTGCCTGTTCTCTGTGTTAGAAGGTCTTCGTGCAATATCCAACAGCCTGCTTGCTGAAGTTTCATGTTATCCCAGTCGTCAAGGTCATGCAAAACACGCTAATTCTTTCTTCTTTTATATCTGCTTTCCGTATATTTGAAAAAGACCACAGTGCCCCCTTTCTTCTTTGCCTTTGCATAGGCATTCTGCAAAGAATATTCTCAGAGGGACCACTACTGTCCCAAGAGAATAGGTAAATGGGTAAAGCATGAAGAAGGGAGAAGTTTGCAGAGGGGAAATGGTTTAGGATTAGGGACAAATCTCATAAACACTTGGGAAGGGGAAGGAGTGTGATATTGGTGGTGAGGTGCTGGCACAGGTTGCCCAGGGAAGCTGGGGATGCTCCACCCCTGGGAGTGTTCAAGGCCAGGCTGAACGGGGCTTGGAGCAACCTGGTCTACTGGAAGGTGTCCCTGCCCATGGCAGAGGACTGGAACTGAATGATCTTTAAGGTCCCTTTCAACCCAAACCAGTCTGTGATTCTATGATGATTCCATGATTCTCAGAGTATCACATCATATTCAAGAAGTTGGTCCTAACGTGCAAAGCGCTTCATGATCTTGGCGTGGCATTCCTAAAACACAAATTAATTCATCTCCTTTTGGCAAGACAGAACCATTCACAAAAAAGACAGGGCAATCAGGTTGACTTATAGCAGAGCTCTCTGCAACTAGTTTACTGAAATTCTGCTTCATAATCCGTCCCCATGGGAGAGTGCGTCACTGGAATCAGCTCAGCAAAGATGAAAGAGGCTCTTCATGGGTCTCATAGCCATTTCAGCAGGCTATTTCATTTCAATTTGACTTCATGGGAGATAGAAATATTTAAACAGAGGTAAATTTGCTTTTGAAAAGTTTTGTTTATCTTTTACTGCAATTTAATTAGAAGCCATTGATAGCAAATGATGTGGTTTCTGCCGTAGCAAGTTGCTCAGGCAATCATTTTCATGCTGATGATAACGAATCTTGAAGTCAAACCCAATAGTTAAACTCAGCAAAGAATATCAGAGGAAAATTATTGACTGAGGCATTAACTCACGGTTTGTTGAGGTAGGACATCTCATGCCATGCAGTGGAACCTGCTTGTAGTGAAGTCCGTTTGATATGCTTTGAGGCTGTTGCCTGGATAAATGGATGAGAGAAGTGGACAGTGATTCCTTGCTATCATGCAGATATGAATTTGCAAGGGTCATAGAAAGAGGACTGCAATGATAGAGTTCTCTACAGCTTGGGGAAAGTACAGAGGCCATGATGATTTATGTCCTCCTTGGAATGGGAGCAGAAGAAGACAGTCACATCATATCAACCCTGACTTGTCTTGTCTCCTTATGGTTTTTCGTGTATAAGCAATGGAAATGGTCCTTCAACAAATGAAACAGGGGTGACTTTTTTTTGGTCCAAAAAGTAGAAATTAAAGTTTAGAGTACACTATCATAACACAGCATTGAGACTGGATCTTTCAAACAGCAACTTGTCCTTGAGCTGTTCACTCAGAAACAAAACTTCAACTCTGGACCGCACTTGCCCAAATCAAGTCTATCTCTGGCTCATCTCTTTATAACTTTCAGCAACACTGATGTTAAACCATGTCAGGCCTTAAGGTGTAAGCAGCAGGATTAAGTGACATGTCTTAGAGACACATTCCATGTGATGTTGGACTCTTTTGGAAACTACTCTGTTTTTTTTGAAACAGGCACAGATTGTGATGAAGTAAAAACTCATTCTCCCTATTTGATCATCCTCATAATTCAAACTACTTGGTAATACTAGACCAAAGAAAGAGTCTTGACAAATCTGCCACAGTACATCCATTTGGAAAATGAACCCATGCATGAGAATTACTTTCAGGCAGTCATTTTCTAACCAGTTTTTCACCCATCTTACTTTAGATTTAGCATGACCATCTTTCTCCAGTTTGTTATGTGTGATAAAATAACATTAAACAATATTAGCAGGCATCCTACAGTCTAGTACTTAGTGACTGCTTTTAGCTACCCTGAAGCCTGCTGTAGAAGGAACTGACACTTTTTTCCTTTACAAAACCACATTCCTGCTCATTTCCTTCTGTGAGCTTTCAGATAGTTATTGTTTCATTACCTCTGGTTGACTGATGAATAGCCTTTGGCTTACTATTCCTCCTCTTTCTTTTTAAAAACGTCCACTTTATTTGCTTTATCCTATCTTATGGCACCTTACCCGACTTCTAGGAGTTCACAGACATCTGACAAAAATTCCAAGGTATTTTCCATTTGTTATCTGAGAATCCAATTTAAATTCATCCAAGTGTTCTCACAAACTCTTCTACTTTTGTTCTACTTTAATTTGTATTCCTCTGTTTCTGGCATCAATTTTTTAGCCGTCTGATTTGATCACACCTCACCTTCTTGTTGAAAATAGAAGGAAAAATGTTATCAAATATTTATGATACCACAATGAAGAGTCAAGAGGATCCAGTCTAAGAAAATGTTAATTAGTGTGATGTACCACATTGTCCGTTCCCCCATGGAATGATCTAAACCATCAGATAGCTGAGGTCTTTGGTGGGGGTTAGGATCCATCACAGGCACAAAAAGTTGCTTAAAGGAGACAGTTTTAGAGAACCACTGAATGCGTATGGAGAAGGAGGGGGAAAAGGAGAGGGGGATGCATTTGTGTAACGAGGGAGATTGCAGTGACAAACTTTCAATGAACAGGTGAGGTTTGTGTCAGGTCAGAATTGTCTGTTGGTCTTCCCCCTGTTCGGCACTAATTCTGACATTTCAAAATTAGCGGGTTCATTCGGGACTGGAGCTTTTTTTCTGCAGTTGCTACCTCTCTCCTTTCCTCTGTATTCCTCCTATCGAAGTTACCTGAAATGACACCTCTGACACAGTTACTGAACACACAAAAAAAAGAGAGGCTCTGTAAAACAGAGGAAAATTTACATACAGGCTGAGGTATCTTGCATGGCCAAGAGTTTCTAGAAGAATGTTTTTCAAAAGGCCAGAGTCCAGGGGATGTTCCAAAGGGTGGGAAGCCTTGTCAATAACATGTGTCAACAATAAACAACAAATATCTCCTGGGAAAGCCACAGCAGCATCAATAACGGAACTGATGCAGGGTAGGGGGGGAAGGCAAAATTAATGAAGAATAAATAAGTAAGAGGGAATGTAATTAATTAATACTAGTCACCAAAATTTTACAGAAAACATCTCATAAAACAAATGCAATTTAAATATTTGATGATTTTCCAAGGGTGGCTAATTAAGGTAATAACAAAGCTATAATCTATTTAGAGTTCAGTCTGGTGTTTGACTTTTTGCTGCATAACATTTTGATTAAAAAATTGGCTCCACATCATATTAATAAGGCAAATGATAGGAGATTAAGAAGAGGGTAATGCACAAACCTGCAAAAGGGTTTGTCAAAATGGGAAACTATGGATGGGAAACATGGGAGAAAGGATGCTCTCAGTAGGTTTCTGCACAGACTGTTGCTAGGTCTAGTGCTATCCCACGTTTCTGGAAGGCCGGTTGCAACTGCCATTGGCTGGACTCAATGATCTTAGTGGTCTTTTCCAATCTTAATGATTTTGTGACTGTTGTTATATATCTTTTCTGTGGGAGGGATCCAGTTTAACTGGGTGGTGTCTCTGAACAACAGCTGTATTTCTGGCTCCTGTCAGAGCAGTCCTACAGCAAGCACCCAAGTTCCCAGGCAAGTAGTGATGACAGGTGCCTTGAAACCCTTGCAAAGATCCACTTTATCTAATTTAGGTGATTGAATTTAGGCAGGCAAGAGACCTCCTTGAAGGCCTCCAGAGCACCCCGTCTATCTCCACTGACCATGTCGGGAATTTCAGCTCTTCTTTTGGGAGGAACTTGACACTGAGTCAGATAAACTGGATCACATCCCCTTGGATCACTTGGCCTATATAAATCTACAGTCTCAAATGATGGGGAAATCTGTATCATTCACTCAGCCTTTCTTGCCTTTAAATTCATTAAATCAGTCCAGTGCAACAAAAACCTGATACCACACATGGGAATCGCCTCTACTCCCTACAGTGCATGTGCTGTGTCAAGAGTCAAGAGCATCCAGAGTTTTCATTAAGGACAAAATATGACCTGAATTAAATTCTTGCTTTGCCAGGAATTTAGGGCATGAAAATTGAATTTCCAGCTGGTGTAAGTGGAGACAAAATCACTGAGTTCCTGGTTTTATGAAGAAATAACAGTCTTTCCTTTTTCTAACACTCTTTTTCTTTTCTCTTTGCCTATGTCTTAGTTCCAGTCATTCATAATCTGCTCTTCTATTTTTCTATTTTATAGTCATCCCACAGGAGTAATGTGAAATATAACCAATCAGTATTTGTAAAGCACTTTGAGGCTATCAGGTGGAAGGAAGTGTATAAATGCAAATTGTTACGATTGCTCTTACATTGCTGCCAAGGGACCTGCAAACAGAATCAGGTCCCCGTATATTCAGATACACACAGACTTAGTCACATCTTGTGAGAGCAGCCAGAAGATACAAGCTGAGGAAGCATAAGAGGATGGAAGTTTAATAAAACGTAGAAAAAGGTCGTTCAGGGATTGTTGATGAGTTCAAGACTGAATCACTGTTCTGTCTCAGATTTTTGCTCAGTTTTGCTTCTAGCACTGTCCTCAATACCTGCTTTTGGAATATTATCATGCTGTGTTGTCTATGCTGGTTTGTGTTGCTCATGATGTAGTGACCTGGTCTTTCTGGGCTCCTCTTGCAGTCAGTGTAATCTAATGCAGCTCTTGGGGAGCAATCCTCGTGACTGTGGTTAGACATCCACTCAGTGATGAGGAGATCTCATATGCTGAGACAAATTATGGCCAAGTGTTTCTCGTCATCCGCTATACATTGTCTGGGGTAGACCCAGACAACTGTCTCAGATGTTGGCATCTACATTTGATTAGGCAAATCCCAGCCTATAATTACCTCTGTCAGTAGATTAAAAGCTGCCAGGGAACATTCCCAAGCACTGGAATGCAATCATCTATATTCTTCTGTTTTAGAATGGTGCCTGGAATTATTTTGGCCCAAAACAACCAGCACTTTCCCAGTGCATTCCTGAGAGTGGCTCAGGATGCAGCACCAGCCAGGGACCATTCTGAGCGGTTGGTTTGGATGCAGCTATTCCAGAGACAGGGATATTTTATTGCTATAGACACTGACAGGCTGTGCCAGCTGGACCCAGAGCTTGAAACTGGACCCTGGCACTGCTGGGTTTACCAGGAGAATCATACCCACAGCTTGACACCCATCACAACTGTGACAGGGAACATTCAGGGGTTCACAAAAGTGCATCCTGATGTCCCAGGTTGACAGAACATTTACAGCCCTGATGGATCAGAGCCTTTTCAGTACCATTCCATGGGAACAATGTGGCAAAGGCAGGAACAAGACCATATTCCCTGCAGGCAGCTTTCAAATGCTCCACATGCCTGCAACCACAGTCACTCTGGGTTTGGTTTGGTTTTTTGATTGATTTTATTTCCTGTTTGTGTTCTTGGGGTTTTTTTATTGTTATTGCTTTGGGATTATTTATTTGTTTGTTCTTTGCTAGTTTCGGTTTGGTTTCGCATTTTTGGTTTTGGTATGGGTTTGTTGATCTGGGTTTCCTTCAAATGTTGAATTACTCTGTAAAAGATGGAAAGAAAGAAGCTGTGCTGATACATTTTGCATGGACTCATGACCATGTAGGTTTGCTATTCATGAAACAAGTTCTCTGGCTCCCTGTTATAAATATCTTAAAGCAATGCAGCTTTTAGGAGTAATAAAGTACTTCATCGTCGGCCTCCTTTCCTAGGCAATAAATTAATTAGTTTTCATATTCCTTTTTACCTCTTATTGAAACCACCATGCCCTCATGGTGCTTAACAGCCAACAATACCACTAGGAGAGATTTATTGCATTTCTCTTGATTTCGTGTCGGTCTAAAGGAATAAAATCCTACATCTGGCTGCTCTTTGCTCCTCCTCATCAGTTTCTCTTACCACACTCATCCCTTCCCTCACAGGACTCACAGCGAAGGCCATCTCAGGCCATTTTCTAAACAGGAGACTGAGGGGACAGAATGAGCAGAGGCAGCTTCAATAAAGGAGAAGCAAGAAGCCTCTCACGTTTTATGAAGGTGGTCTCTTCTACAAGATCTACGGTATTGCCTTTCAATCCTGAGCCCACCTTTGTAAACAGAAAACAATGCTGCTGTGTGGCATCACCCTCTGATCTGGGCTAAAGGACATCACTGCCCTCCATCCTCCATAAGGAGGTGAAATGGCACAAGGCAAGCATCCAAGATGATGTCAGACCAAGAATTAACACCATCTATTTTCTTACTGGGATTCCTGTGCTTAGGAGAGGATTTCCGCCTTCCTCTGGAACCTCAACATTAAAAATACATAGCAGTGCTTTCCCCAGCCAGTTTGAAAACTCCCAGCATAGATCTGGCGTCTGTGTAAAGCCCTCACGGAGGACGTGGGTAGCAGGTATAATTGAGGGTGCCACAGATCTCCATCTAGGGATGGGCTGTAGCAGACACCTTTGTTTTCAAAGCACTTTTCCAAATAGGCAGGGATATGAGGATCAAGTCATGTGGTGACAGAAGAAATGAATATTCATTGTTTGCCTTTTATGATAGTAGGAAGCACAGCAGCAAGAGCTGAAAAGGTGGGGTTTAATTTTTGCAGAAGTGATAAGGAACACATGTGGGAATGCATTTGTTTGATTTTTTCACTCATCTGAGGTAGCTTCCTCCGTCATTTCCATTTTCCCCAGATGAATCAATATTTTCTCTCTAACAAAAGAAAACAAAACCACAACTTAACCTCCCCACCCACACAGAACATATTACTTAACTGCCTGCTGCTCCCAGCTATCTTCGCAAGCTGTGTTCTTGCAGCATTTTAATTTTTCAGCTCTCTCAAGAAATATAATAACATTAGCATTATGCATTTTATTATGCTCTTACTTGTTACAGATCTTGCAGTTCTTTTCTAACACTGGGAGCTTTTATCAGGTTACAGTGTGAATTAACTACAAAAGCTTAGAAAATGGCAAGGATGATTTCGCAATCAAAAAAAAACCTAAACAGGAGAAAAGCTTGTCTATGTCTTTCTAATAAATTTCCAAGAAAGCTTCTAATTTTTGGTTAAAAACCCTGAAGTTTAATAAGATTTTCAGAATTAATCAGGGGAAAATATTTAAAATATATTCCCAAAAGCTGGATTTTCTAATGGACAAGTTTTTCTTTGCAAAACTAAATTAACTTGTTGTAGGAGACACAAAACAGTCTGCTCAATGTGGAATAAAGCACGGGGTTTACACCCAATATTTTTCAAAATCTTCTTTTCGTATGTGAAAGAATTGGCCAAGTTTATCCTACAAATATTAACCCTTTGTAAGCCCTGACCCGGCAATCTTTACTTATGTGAGCAGTATTTTAGCAACTTCCCCAACTGCTCTGCAGCTACTTAAGGAAATAGAACCCAACTGGGGGAGTAAAATTTTTTGCAATAAAGCTGAATATTTGAAAAAAATATGAATACATAATCTGATACTTGTTTCCTCCCATACCAGAGATTCAAAGGCTCTTTAGCTTTTACTTTTTTCCTCTTACCACTGCTGTGCCTCTTCTGACAGCCTGGCTGTCAGCGCTTTCCAGCAGCGTCAGGTGTTTCTGTATGAAATCTCCAGTGCCAATGGGTGCAGGTTTCTGGTCCTGCAGGGCCTGACGTTCTCCCTAAAAGGCACCTCAGTGTTTCCTTCCCTCCACTTCTTCAACTGGAAGGGTTTTCTCAACTCTTTTCAAGACCACCACATAGCACAGAAACAAAACAGCCAATTCAACCACAGTAACCACAGGTTTTGCTTTGTATTTTTTTCCCAGAAGGGTCACCCCTGTTCTTACATCCTTTCTCCACTGCTCTCATGCCCCAGTAGGATAAACAAACCTCTTCTGTCTCCCCCTTCCCACCCCTGCCCTCCCTGTGCAGTGTTGGCCCTGCTGTTCAATGAAGTTCAGAACTGAAACGAGAATTCCTAAGGGATTTTTTCTTATGATCCACATTTCTAAAGCTAAACTCTATCGCACATTAGAATTTTTCTTTCCCAGTTGGAGATAGAAAATCATAAAAGTGTGTGAACATGAACTGCTTGTTGGTCTGAAGTTTATTTTACTTACTCTTCTGTACGCAGCCTCTGTCGCTATTCTGAATTATCCCCCTGCATTACTTTTTCACTATTTAATGTCTTTTTATACCATTAATTTTTACTATATCCGCCCAGCTATTAAACCATAACAACTTAAAATCACTATGTCAATGGACCGTTTGTGCCTTTACTTGTTTTTGAACCTCCATATGGCAATCTGGCTCCTGGGCACCCAATACACTTTTTTTCAGTACCTAATCAGGGCACCTGTGCCACCCCCTCAAGACTGTTGATAATTCTTATTTACACTATTGTGTCTCAGTAGCCCCTTGAGCTGAACGCAGCCCACCAGTGCAGCCTCATCAGAGAATCCAAGGGACTGTTCCCGTCCTCCTTGCTTTAGGTTACCCTGCAAGTAAATTTGATTTGCTTTGACTTTCTGCTCTTCTCCAAAGCCTTTTCCAAAACCATGTCTACTTTGCCTTGTGCTGTAATCTTGTTATTTTCTTTGTGCTGAATCAATTGTTTCCAAAGTTTTCTCCTTTCTGGGAATAGGCAGCTTCAATTATTTTCCTCAGACAGATCTGCACTTTTTCCAAGCTGAATCGTCTCAAATATTTTGGAATGTTTTAGTTTGTCTCTGTGGTTTGCTATTTCTCTGAGCTCCAGACTCTGTGAACCATCACTCAGTTCCCCCAGCTAACATCCCTGACATGTCTGTTATTCCACTTTAAAGAGGATTCATTGGATGACACCAGGGAGGATATAAATATCAGCATATCCCAGCACTGTTCTCAGAAAAGGTGCTGATGCCCTGCTTGTTTCTGAGACGTACTTCAAGCTGACTTTTTAGATCCTCCATGGATTTTGCCATTTGGGATGACCAATATAATGCACTGCTCACTTTATCATCCACGTTACCTGCGGGGTAACACTTGCAGGCACCTTCAGATCAGCAGTATCTAGGCCACTACACAAAAACAGCCTGAATTTGAAAGGCACAATGTGCTTGCAGCACCCATTCAAGTATCTAAAAATTAAGCCAGTTTTACCGGCACTAATGCCGGATTACACGTTGTCACTGTGTACTCCCAGGGACAGGCAAGACCAGCTGGCAGTGCTCTTTGGCACTATTCTTTATCCTCCTGCTCACGAAGGGAGCAGCACGTACTCGGTCACACCTTTCGCTGCACGTCTTTATTTGTCCCTTCTTTGTGTGGTCCGTGTTTCAGCCATGCCGTGTTGGAATGCTCCACTGCAGCATCCTGGCAGTTCTTGTTCGGGTGCTGTCCCGGTGTTGTCCAAGACCTCGAGAAGCTGCAGAAAAAAATCATCCTTTGCCATATCTTGTTCAGGCACTAGAGGGACCTGCCTGTCCCAGGGTGGCCCAGTCAGTTTGTGCTGTGTTCCTGAACTGTTCCTGTCGTCACTGGCTGTAATGAATCATCTCAATTACTGCCTGAGACCTAACAGGTCAATGGGCAATGGTTTTAAGGTTAAAAAGGGGTAGATTTAGATAAGATATTAGGAAGAAATTCTTTACTGTGGGGGTGGTGAGTCATTGGAACAAGTTGTTCATAGAAGTCATGGATGCCCCATCCCTGGAAGTGTTCAAGGCCACGTTGGATGGGACTTTGAGCAACCTGGTCTAGAGGAGGGTGTCCCTGCCCATGGCAGGGAGTTGGAACAAGATGTTCTTTAAGGTTCTTTAGAACTCAAACCATTCTATCATTTTATGACCTGGCCAAGCTCCTGAGCAATGATCAGCTCTGTGAAGGACCCACTGGTCAAGGCCACAGCAGCCAAGAGAAGTGATTCCAGGTTTCTCCCTGCTAGACCAGCTCCCAGGGCCATGTCAGTCACAGGAGCAGTAAGTGCCAAGGATCCAAAGGCTCCAGGCCCACAGTGCTCAGGTGTCTCTGCCACCCACAGCTTAGACATGGTCACATACTCTGTCAAGGGCTGTTACAAGCCTGAACGCGTAGGAATTGAGAATCGGGCTCTGGGTTCCCACTCAAGGTCTCACTTCTGTGTGTAAGTACAAAGGCTCGATAAAGCCTTTGCATTTAGACTTTATTCACTGGGATCACTCAACCATTGGCATAAGTACATCATAAAATAGACAAAGAGCTGTAATATGTACCAATGGAGCTTAGCATTTCCTGGGGTTATTGAGGAAGGCAGTACCTTATGATGAGCAAATAGATGGCTGACAGGGTCTTTTCTACAGAACTTCCCACCTTAGACCTCTCCTTCTTGTTGCCTGTAAGAACTCCAGTCCACATTTGCAGATCAGCAATATCTAGGCCACTAAATAAAACCAGCCTGAATTTGAAAGCCATGATGTGCTTGCAGCACCCAATCGAATACCTAAAAACTAAGCCGGTTTTACCAAGTTGTTTCCACACTTCTGAAGGACTTCAGGCTCCCAATCTGAATCACTGTCTCTGCACCCTAACGCAGGCCCTCCAAAGCCATCACAGATGGGCTCCTTCTCTGCCAGTCCTGTTCATCCCCACAGCGTTATAGAGTCAGAGGATGCTTAAGGCTCGGAAAGACCTCAGAGATCATCGAGTCCAACCATTAGTACCAGTAGAAGCATGTGTAGAAGGGGTGTCAGCATGAAAGGGACTGCTGAATATGCTGTTTCTTCTCCAAAACACTGATAAATACTTCAAGCTGAGTGCAGCCTGCTGTTTGTCCAGTACTGAATCAGACAGAAGATGCTAACTGACATTTTTGAGCTCCCCAGTTTCCACTCACCCTCCTGTTTCTGTAGGAGTTTATTGTGGAAGAGCCTTGCTCTCTCAGACTTTTCGGTGTCCTTGGTCCCATCTCACAATAAATAATTTCTGCTTGACAAAACTCGCTAAAACATAACAGAAATTTGGTGAAAGGGGAGACACCAAGCAGAGATCTGCATTTTTGGGGTTTTGCTTTTTAATTACGTTTCTGGGATTTAGAATTACGAGTTAAATATAAAGCTCCTGCAAAGCCAGCCTGTCTTTCCTCCTGCCTTTCCTGCAAGGGGCTGTCAGCTCTGCTGGGGCTGGACCTGCTGTCCCGGGCAGTCCTGGCTTAGGCTCCCAGAGGAGCAGACCTTGCTGTCTGGAGAGTTGGTGGGCAGCTTGCCTGCTGCAAATGCATTTCTCTGCTGCTCTCCTTTGGTCCGAAGGAGCTGCAGAATTTTCCTCCTCTTATGTAATGGTCTGCTGGTGTCTTTGCTTGGAAAATCTCTTTTTCAGCTGGAGGTTGTCAAGAGATGTGTCCTACCTCTCCTGGGTCACTGCTGAGAGAGCAGCTGGCCGAGGGAGATGTGCCAGGGTGTGGCAGCAGAAAGGAGCAGCTCCTCTCCCCTTCCTCCCCTTGTGTCCAGCATTTCTCGGGGTCACCGTCCTCCTCACAGGAGCACGGGGCAGCCTCGCCTGGGCGACCCTGGGCAGCAAATGGGGGAAAGGGGAAATTTGGGCTGGGAGTTTTGCCTGGAGCGGTGTGTGCCGTGTGTCGCGGGTCCCCCCGCCCCCCGAGAGCCACAGCGCGGATGGGGCAGAGCCGAGTGCGGGGGGGATGCGGTGGGACCGGGGTGCGAGAGCGGAGCGCGGCGGGGGGGATGCGGCGGGACAGCGGGATGGGAGCGGAGCTCGACAAGGGGGATGCGGTGGGACAGGGGGAGGAGAGCGAAGCGCGGCGAGGACATGCAGCAGCCGCGGGACCCGGGGATGGAGAGAGGAGTGCGGCGCGGGGATGCTGCAGCCGGGGGACGAGAGTGGAGCGCCGTGGCTGCTGCTGCTGCTGTGGGAAAGCGGATCGCCACGTCTCCGGGCCGAGCTCTCTCTCCTCCGGCAACCGGCGGGG